>JAWWEE010000010.1:1448891-1462142 GCA_035221455.1 Xenops minutus | reverse complement strand
AGTGCCCAGCCCTGGAGGTGCCCAAGGCAGGACTGGCCGTGGCACTCAGAGCTCTGGGCTGGGGGACAAGGTGGGGACAGGGCACAGGGTGGGCTCTGTGGGTTCACATGTGTCCCCATCCCTGTGCCCTGTCACACACACACGTGTGTCCCCATCCCTGTGCCCTGTCACACACACATGTCCCCATCCCTGTGCCCTGTCACACACACGTGTCCCCATCCCTGTGCCCTGTCACACACACGTGTGTCCCCATCCCTGTGCCCTGTCACACACACACGTGTCCCCATCCCTGTGCCCTGTCACACACACACATGTCCCCATCCCTGTGCCCTGTCACACACACACATGTCCCATCCCTGTACCCTGTCACACACGTGTGTCCCCATCCCTGTGCCCTGTCACACACACGTGTGTCCCGCAGCTGCCGGGCCAGGCCGGGACAAACCAGGCCCAGCCCGTTCCCCTCCGGTCCCTGCCGTGCCCAGGCCGGGCCGCGGCCCCCGGGGCGGTACCTGGAGGTGCCGCGGGCGGCCCGGGGCCAGCCCGGCCCGGAACACCCTCAGCATGGCCCGCTCCGCTCCCGCTCCCCGTCCTTATTCCGGCTCCCCTGCCTGTCCCTGTCCCGGTCCCGGGTCACGCCCGCCCCTTCCGGGGCCCCGCGCAGGCGCCGCTGCCCCGGGAGAGCCGGGAATGGGAACGGGAATGGGAACGGGAGTGGGTGATGGACCGGGGATGGGCGATGGAGCGGGACCCGGCGGGACTGGGAATGGGCGATGGAGCGGGAATGGGCGATGGAGCGGGACCCGGCGGGACAGGGAGTGGGTGATGGACCGGGAATGCGCGATGGAGCCGCTCCCAGCGGGAAGGGGTGATGGAGCAGCTCCCCCGATTCCCAGTGCCCTCCGGGGTCCCACCCGAAGCCGGGCAGCGGGGCCGGAGCGCCCGCAGGGCGGACAGCGGGAGCGATGGGAAGCAGCCGGAGTTGTGCTCATTGGTAATTAGCACTGTTAACAACGGCACCAATTAGCGGTGGGCCAGCAGGGTCAGCACCGGGACCACCCGGGGCACAGGTGAGGTGTAAACACATCCGCAGGAGGAACCCATTCCTCTGCTGGATAACCAGAAGTTTCTCAGCCCGGGGAGGCTCCAGGAGCAGCCCCCAGGTCGGGAACAGCCCAGCCCGCTCCCTCCTTGAGTCCCACCTCCATCAGTTCCCTTGTCTCCACCTCTATTTTTGGTGGGAAATTCACGTTTCCCTCTGGAAACCGAGGGACCTGGAGGAATGCCAGCCTGGCTGGGTTGGAAGGGCCATAAAGCCCTTCTCATTCCGGCCCAGCCGCGGCAGGGGCACTTCCCATAGTGCCGCTCCCCCTGGCTGTGTCCTTTGGAGTCCCTGGGATGTTTCTGAGCCCCAGCTAAATGATGCACAGGTCGCTCTGTGGTGGAGAACAAATCAAGGCAACGCCATCAACAATAAATCACTTTATTCAAGCACTGCAGTCGCAGGTGTTTCTACAGAGAAAGCCTCTCGTGCCTTCCCCTGCATAGCCCAGGGACCCGGGAGGAACACTCACCCCTTCCCACCCACGTCCCAACCCAAGGGATGTGCTTGCTGTATTACTGCAGCTGTATCTTGGGGCTCTGGCTCAGACACAAATCCAAGCTGTGAGCTCAGTGTTTTCTGTTTAACAGCAGCATCTCCAACATTCCTGCGCCACTCCCAGCATGGGAAGCTTTCCTGCTGTTAATTCCTGGGAGCCTGGAGTGACACACCTGGGAAGTGCCCCCACAGCCTTGTATTCTCTACTAAATGAACTGCAAAATCCACGTTGTCTTCAGGGTATGGAAAGGAGCCCCTGGACTGTGCTCTGACTCCCAGGGGCGTCCCCCTTTTTGCTAAAATGGTTCAAGAACCTCAATTATTGCCACTAATATTTGATCACAGGAACTTATTGCCACTAATATTTGCTCTAATACCAGGAAGAGACCACTGCAATAAACAACAACTAACTGTCCTTCCTCATCAGAGTTCAACAAAAGTGCTCTTATTTTTGCATGTTATTATATTATTTAATATTTAATTAAAGTTAAATAATCTGGGGAAACTGCAGGAAGATTAAATATGATTTAAAGGCTTTCTGGCTAAACAAATATTACTCTTACCTTACTAATGCTATTTTCTTTTATCATATAAACAATGCTTTTTAATGCTACAATTAAGCCTTGAATTAATGTAATGCTGTTATTTACAGAAATTCTTTATGCTACAACACCTGGGTAAATCCGTGTGACAGAACAGGACATCAACACCTGGAATACAAGGGTTTTCTCAGACTCAAACATCATGATCCAGGGAGATCAAATGCAGATTTAGGCTCATCCTGCACTCAGCAGAACACAAAGAACAGGAACTCAGCTGAGGGGAGGTGGTTTCTGTGTCCAGGGCTCTCCTGGCTCCTCAGAACAGCAGAAATGGTGAAATCCTTCCAGTTACACCCATTTCTCCCATGTTTTTCCCATTCATAACTAACAGTTGCAGCTGAGTTTCTTAGAACACACTGGGTAATGAAAAGCTACTACAGACGATCCTCAAGAAGGAACAAGGATCGGCCAACTCCAAAATAAACACACAAAGGATCAGAAACACAAAATGGACAGTTCAGGCACAGGAATGAGGTGCAAGCACAGCTTATTAACATAAAAACTCTGGTAAACTTATTTAAAGTATTGTCAGTTTAGTATTTCACTTTTCTCCATGTTAAAACAAGGTGAATCAGGATTCTGTAACAACTTACAGTATGATTTTAAAGATATATATATATATATATATATAGTGGCTGTAATGTGTTCAAACTCCTCTTAGTTATCACCTAAAAATCATTTCAGCCACACACAGAAAGAGAACTTATTTTCTGTGCCTCTTGCAGAGTGGGGAAAGCAGCTGCATTGCTGGGCCTGCCAAAGTCTGACAGTGGGGCAGCTGCAGCAGAAAAGCTCGGCCACTCAAAGCTTTTACAGTCCATAAAGTGCTTTTAGGCAGAAGATTGTTGGGTCTTTAGTTCACTGAAACGAGAGGGTTTAGCTGAGGAGCTGCAGGTGGAGCAGCACTGAGGAGGAGGAGGAGGAGCAAAGGCACAACACAACCAGAGATTGGTCACATATCCCGTGTATTTGTACGGACATGAGCACCAGTATCTGCTCTGGGAAACTCCATCCCAGTGGGAATGGGGCCACTTATTTCCTGCTGCTTTTGTTGAGGGGGACGTGCATTCCTTTCACATTGAGAGTCTCCAAGGAATCTCTGGGCACTCTGGAACCCACAGATCCAAGTGGCCTCTCTCTGGAAAACACAACAACAACAATCACAATCACTGTGGGAAAAGGAGGGGTAGAACCTGCTGCTGCTCCTCAGGCTGCCAGGAACTGGCTGCTCCTGAACACATTGCTCCAGACCTGCATTCTCCTTCTGCTCCAGGGATTTCCTTATCCTGGGAGGAAATTCCTTTACCTTCTCGGCCCATTTTCCTTGTAACTGATGCTTCTGGCTTTTGGGGCTTCTATGGAGCTTCTAGCTCGGGATGGCCTGAACTTCATGACCTCCTTCTGCCACTCGTCATCAAAGCTCTCAGCCTCATCTGAAACACAGGGAAGTGTACAATTTATTTTTAATAAAGACAAGAAAATACAAATAATAAGTATTAGGGGGTTGGAGTAGTGATTTTTAATTTGTGGGCCACGATTCTCCACATGGTGCACAATTATCTTTGGGGGATCTGTAAAAGAGAATTGGATTTGCAGACTTTCAGTCCCTCCAGAAGTCCTTTCAAGATGTCTCAAGCTGGAATTTGGTGTGTGAGAGTGCAAAGCCCATGAGAGAACTGCCTAAAGAGACCTACTTTCCTCCAGGTTGATGAATTCCTGGTTCATCTCCTCATCCCCAGTCTTGCAGTTCCTGGACTTTTTGATGACATGAGCCCGATCTTGGATGTGATGACCAATGGCCATTTGTTCCAGTCCACTTTCAGAATCCTTAAGTGCTTTTCTTGTCTCCTTGACCTGCACAAAAAAGGGAAACAAAGGCAAAAAAGCAGTTAGAGGAGTTCACAGAATCCCAGACTGGTTTGAGTTGGGAGGGACATTAAAGCCCACCCAGTGCCACTCCTGCCATGGGCAGGGACACCTCCCAGTCGCTCAGGTTGCTCCAACCTGGCCTAGGACACTCCCAGGGATCCAGGGGCAGCCACAGCTTCTCTGGGCACCCTGTGCCAGGGGCTGCCCACCCTCCCAGCCAGCAATCCCTTCCCAGTATCCCACCTCACCCTGCCCTCTGGCACTGGGAAGCATTCCCTGTATCCTGTCCCTCCAGGCCCTTGTGAAGTTATTTTCTCCCCTAAATGTTCTATATTTCTTTATAAAAGTCAGGTTTTACAGCTTTTCCAATTCCCTCATTTACTCTGTTGGCTGAAAATACACCAAGAAAACACAAATCGAGTCTATTTTCTTGTTGCCAACAGACAGGAAGATTAAACACCACCTTAACTGGATATTAATTAACTGGGGGAAAAAAATCCCAGCCTAAATATACTGCACAGCCAAGTCTTCAACGCTCTCCTTGCCAACAGAACAAGCAGCACCCGATGCCAAAATTCCCAGCATGAGGAACAGCTCATGATTAGGTTGTGGTGATGAGTGGCTGGAAAGCCAGGCAGGCACTTGTCATGCTGCCCATGGGGTATTCTTAGCAGCCTGAGCTGGGGGTGACTGCGGGGACACACCCACGGCCCCAGGGCTCACATTCCCCTGGGGGCTGAATTACCACAACAGCTGCGGGGAAGGGGCTGCAAGGGCAGCTCCAGCCCGGGGTTATGTAATGCCTGAGCAGAGGGGGCACCCAAAGGCAGCTCTGGCATAAACAGATGCCTCTCCTGCAGTTCAAATGGGCAAGAAAAGGATTAATTATAGCAAGGAGAAAGGTACTGGAGAATCAGCTGTTCTGGCAGTCTGTTTTTCCAGTCTTGGATAAGCATGTTATTTATTTAGGTATATACTTAAAGCATTAAAATTACAAGGAGGAGAACAGCCCTCTAAGAAGCCTTTAATAGAGAGCAGTGTTGGAGAGACATGTATTTTCCTCCAGTTCTAAATTTTGTGTGTAGCCAGGGCGGGTCAGGCTCTGCTCCCAGGGAACAGGGACAGGAGAGGGAACAGCCTCAGGCTGGGCCAGGGCAGGGGCAGGGGGGACATGAGCAGGAATTTCCTGCTGGAAAGGGTGGTCAGGCCTTGGCAGAGGCTGCCCAGGGAGGGCTGGAGTGCCCAGCCCTGGAGGTGCCCAAGGCAGGGCTGGCCGTGGCACTGAGAGCTCTGGGCTGGGGGACAAGGTGGGCATTGGTGGCCTTGGAGGGCTTTTCCAGGCTCAGTGATGCCGTGAATTCTAAGAGTCCCTGTGCCCAGTGAAGGGAAGTGGGAGGCACTGGTTTGGCGTGGCTGAGCCCAGCAGTACTCACCCCTCCCGGGGCCGTGCGGGTCTGTGCTGAGGCCTGGAAGACCTTGGGGGGCTCGTCGCCCACTTTGGAGTAGGTCATCATGGAGGAGGAGCTGAACGTGTGTCCTTCGGGGTGCATGGACAGGTCATCCTGCACAGCAACACAGACTCATTGAGAGCACTTACAACTGGGGGGAACAGGTATTTCTTACTATTTTATTATTATTAAATTAACCCTCTTGGCACCACAGGTAAGGACTGGTGGGCTACACTCTCAGTTTTATTTTCAAAGGAGGAAGAAAAAAATATAACCACAATATAGTCTGGGCAAAAAATATAGATTCTGTCTGTCTGCTTGAGATCAGGAACATTTTCCTTAGTGCTCTTTTCTGAGTAATATCTTAACTAACTGTCATTCTTCAATACAGTTACCTTTGGGACCAATTTTAGAACTTACAAATTTCCTGTGCATTTCCAGCATGCTGTTCCTCATGTTTGACATCATCCTGTCCATCGCAGAAAATGGATCCCCAAAATCTGCATCCTGATAAAAAAACAGCCATGACAATCAGAAAACAATTCTGAAACTTCCAGTCCTGAAGCTGTTTTTTACATGCATTTTTAGTGCAACTCAGACCACCAGAAAGGGTTCCAGACTGCAATTCACTCCCAGACAGGCCAGAATGCATCTTTTCCCATGGAAATGGGGTAGCATGGAAGCCTGGCTGTTACGTTGGATGTACTGGGAAGATGGAAGTGGAAAATTTGACACTCAGATGTCAAACTGCCCACACTATGAATTTATTTTACAATGTGTTCACACACCTTCTAACCTCCCCAGCTGCTGCTGTAAAAGTACTGTGTGACCCTTCATGTTTTAAATTTAAATAAATTCATTTCAAGGTTTCAAAATTAAATGTGTAGTTGAAGCCCAAAATTAAGTAAAATTCAGGTATAGAGAATTTTCAGCTCATTTCTTGAATACAAGAAATGGGAATCCTTAAGGGCTCTCTGGGCAAGAATCACAGACAGACCATAGATATTCTACAGGATATTCCAGTTTAAAACTACCACTCCAAGCCCAATTCCAGAGGAATTGCCACCTCCAGGAGCTGGTTTGCTTTCCCTGTGGCCAGGGCTCCTGGTTCTGTTGGGATCACCCCCCAGACACACTCATGCTGTCCACCCACAGGCAGCTCTCCCAGTCTGGAGTCTCTCCAAGGATTATCCCACCCATACCCAGCAATGAAAGCCCAGCATTTTTATTTAGTAAGGGTAAACACAATCTTTCCTGAAGGATATTATTGCCTGTCTCTGAACACCACCAAAAGCAGGTTGTAAGCAGAGAGCCCATGCTTTGGTTATACACACAGCATACACCTGTGAGCAGGAACTGCTCCTGGGATACTAACCCCTCTCCCAAAGCCTGCAAAGGGCATGAGGGAGTAGCTTGTTGCCTGGAAGAAAAAGGACCAACATCTTTAATTATTTTACCTGTTATCAGAAATAACTTTTATATACAGCAGGTGACATTAAACATTTCCAATTAAATAAAACCAGTCACTCAGGAGAACTTGGTAATTAATAATATCAAGTAGTCTCTGGGTATACAGAAATAATATATTTATACTAATGATATTACAAAAGGGATAGCTGCCACCACATTTAATAAATATTAATAATATGTACTGAAAGCACTTAGAGCTGGAGCAACATTTGTACACCACAAAAACCTTTGTACTAAAGTGATTTAAAGCATGGCACAGACACCACCTGGAAGGGCCCACTCTAGTTATGCAATCACTGAAAGCTGATTAATATCAACAAATCAACATCTTGAGCCACTGATATGGAGCATCCCTATCTGACAGAGCACTGAGATCCTGGGAATCACATGGAAGGTTCCAGGAAACTGAGATTGCAGAGTTAGATAAAGGCCTGCCCAGAGCCAGGCTGGTCAGACAGAAGGACCAAGCCCTCTACAGGACCTAAGGACAAAAGGAAGGAATTATCCGATTCTGGAATACCTTCAGGAACTCTTCAAATTGCATTTCTGGCTACTGCCAGAAAAGAATCTAATGTATCTTCTACATATGTATCTCAAGTGCAAAAGGAGATCCTCACAAATAGGTTGTTAGTCATAAAAAGTTTCTAAGCTTTGCTTTGTAATACACTCTGGGAACTGTGGAACAGCTGCCCAACATACAGGACAGCCAGACATCCCAACAAACCCAAACAACAGTAGCTCCTAGGATAGTTTACCCCATTCCTCCTTCTTCCCTAAAAACTGACACTGGAAAGCTGCTGGTTTCATATTGGAATGCTATAGTGACATGCAGGGAGGTTTTGAAACTAGTTTTATTTCTTTTAAAGCAGTTTTAGACATGCTACAGTTTAAATATAAAATTGCAACACCAGTAATCAGTGTGGGTAATTCAAATCAAGTGTACTTTACATGGTAGTAAAGATCCACCTTTTCCTACATTAAAAAAAAGTCTAATTTTAAGTGTTTAAATTATTTGTGTGGAGCACTTTGAGACTACACGGCAAAGTAATCAGTGCTGAGTCTCGTGTGACATCTGCCCAACCCTCAGTGAAACTGAGAGCCATCAAAAGATCCTGGAAAGATTTTGGCAGGTGTGGAATTCCTTTGTGCTCATCAAAGCATCGCAGCTCTCTTGGACCTTCAAGTTCTTGCTGCAACCACAGGGGAAGGTTTGCTGGGCCTCACACTTACCCCTCACTGCAGGGGCAGGGACACCACCCCCTCAGCTTTAAAGGTCAGGTTTGCCATTTCCCTTTCCAAAGGCAGAACCTGGGTTTAGGCACCTCCTGATCCAAAGCCTAGGGATCAGCAAAGCTCATGCCCTAATTAGATCCAGCAGCTTCTCTCTCTGCAGGGAGCTGGCAGTGGGTGGGCAGGAGGAATCTCACAGCTCCCCTCTGGACGTGCAGGTGGCCAGCCTGGGGCTGAGCTCTGCCTCTCTGGGCCTGCCCAAGCACCCAAACCTGGCCCAGAGCCACAAGCAGAGCCCTTGGCACAGGCCTTTGTCTTCCAACGGTTTCTAAAATCCAGGTGTTCATTAACTAAGAGATATGCAGCTGCTGAACATGGGCAGGGAAAGGAACCACCTCCCAACACAGAGCCTCTCTAAATACAGCAGCTGAAGAAGGCTGAGCTGCAGCACTGCAAGACAAAACTGTCCTGCCTGCACAGAGAGCTGCAAAGATACTTTATTTAAAACAGACCATTGACAAGTTCTCAGTTTCAGCTGCTAACGTACAGAAATAAGAAATTTTGTATCCATTTCCTTGATCTTTAATTCTGACTGGCTTGCATTTAGAGGGAAAAACCCAACCCAAATAGACAGCGTGAAGCCTTTATTTACTGTTACAAAGATGAACCCGGGCTTAAAATATGTGTGTAGGTACTACTTAGGGGGTGAAACACAGGGTTGTGTTAGACATAAATAACTACATACAGGAGAGTGAAGTGCACAGTGAAGGCATAAAGAGATCATGGAATGGTTTGGGTTGGAAAGGACCTTAAAAGAGCAGCGTCACCTGCTGCCATGGGCAGGGACACCTTCCACTAGACCAGGTTGCTCCAGCCTGGCCCTGGACACTTCCAGGGATGGAAATAGCCCTATCCAGGTACCTTTTTAAGTAAAGTTACCATAAAAAGGAAACAAGTGTTCAGAGAAGTCTCTGACCTTGAACATTTGTAATGTCTTTATGTAACAGAAACATCTAATACATAACCTTTATTAAAGCAGGCATTAGATAAATGTGGATTTGTTCCTGAAATACTGTGTGTGACTGAAGAGAAGTCCACAGAGCTGTGACCAGCCCGAACAGACTCCTGTCAGTGATGAGCACTGGGCCACTGAGGACCCAAGAGAGGTTCCCCCCGAGCCCCGGCGTGTGTGCCAGGAAATGCCCGCTGGCCGGAGCAGGGCACACCTACCCTGCGGCTGCCCCTGGGGACCAGGCGGGACTCGGGGCGTGCCCTGCGCTCTGCCGGCCTGGCTGCTCTGTCGGCTCTGTCCGTTCTGTCCCTGCCGTCCGGGAGGCTCAGGAAGGGATCTCTGCCAAAGGGCTCCGAGAAGCTCCGCAGCATCTGCCGCATGTGCTCTTGGTGGGCGGCGAAGGGATCCCTGCAACACACACGGCACACACAGCTCAGCTCCGGGGCTCACAGACCTGCAAACTCCACCCTTCAACGTCCCATACGGCTCTTCATGCAAAAGCTTTACTTTTGCCCGGTTGGGTCCTGCTATCTCCTGGTCCCAAAGAACTCACACTTTCTTTTGTCTCACTATGTCTGGATTACTTTCCCTCATCTTTTCCAGAAATACTCCATCCTTCACAGCCATCTTCCACTCCAGCCTATGTTTATTATCTGCCAAGAACCATAAACTCACCTATGTTTTATTTATCTCTATTTCCACCTCCGACACCTGGTATTAAAAGAATCTGGTTTTTACTCCCCCCCAACTCTTTTTCCTTTCATCTTCCAAAGCTTGGCACAGTGCTACCCACTGAACTCCTCGTGTCCCACTGGATTCCCCCTCCTCACCCCTCAGATTTATTTTGCTGGCAGCTTTAATTGCATTCTCTAATTTTGACAAGAATTAAATATTTCTAATTGAGGCCAAAAGAGGAGCAAACCAGGATTTTTTCAGGAGCACAATGTAGGAGCAGCTGTTGCCTGAGGTCCAAGGCTCCAAATTAATACTTCTCATACAAAAACATGGATTATTTCCTCCCTCCATCTAATTTCCCTCTCTGTTATTCCACTGAAAGCCACTTTATTAACATGTCACCTCCCCGGTATGCTTACTTAGGCTTAATAGCACCTCATCCTTGTTCCTCTCAGCCCCTGGCACTCCCCACACGCTCATCTCTCCAGGACACCAGGCCTTTCCCGGGATGTTTCATGAGCAAAAGCCTCAGGCTGTTGCTCCAACTCCTTGCATACCCATTATCTCCTCCACAGCTTTCCTGCTCCCCCCTTATCTCCTGCCCCAACCAAACCCGTTCCCACATCACGTGCCCAATTTGATCCTGTGCCAAAGTTGCATTTCATGACTTTTCAAGGAAAACAACCCCAAACCCCAAAACCATGATGCAGGACTAATTTTCCAGCAAGATTTTTACCACAAAAATACCCCTCTAAGCTACACCCAGACTTAACCTCACCCCAGGGCAAAAAGACCCTTCGAGTTTAGTGTTTGAGTGTTGTCCTGGAGCAGCCCCTGCCCTGACTCCCAGCTTTGGCTCCAGCCCTGCCACGATAAGGAGCTGTTCCCACACTTCAGGATGAAGAACAGATGGAAAAAGTTGTGGCACGAGCCAAGAGAGGAGAAGAACACAAACACTACCACAGGACGTGCAGAATTCCATCAGATCTCCAACTTCACATGGGTTTGGTTATCAAACACAAATAAGTAGGAATTCTATTCCAGCAGGGACTTATCCACAATGGAATTCTCCCCAGTCCCTTCCAGTTCAAAAGCAGGATACTCACAAACCACCTACAGCAGCTGGGCAGAACAAGATGTCAGAGACTGAATGTAAATAGGGCAAGCTGGTTGAATTGAGCATATATAACCTGTTGTAACACACCCCACCTGCAGCTGGATCCCTGGGGGTTCCTTGTTTGTTTGTTTGTTTTAATTAAAGGTCTCAAAGACTTTGGAAATCCAGCTCCTTACTAGCCGAGACAGGGAAGCAGGATACAGACTGTGGAGTGACAGGTCTGGAACACAAGTGAAGTCTCCCACTTCCCTTGGGACATTTTAGGCAGCCAGTCATAAAAAGTTACAGTGTTGTCAAGCTTTGAAAGAAACATAAGTTTGGTATGACCTGGAGTAGGGCAAAACCAGTGGAAAGGGATCAGAGAATCCATCTGGAAAACAAGGCTTCTGGGGAATTAAATCTTGATGGCTCTGATGACTGAAACTCAAACCACAGTGACAAAAGGAGGAGGTCACCCTTAAAAATAGAGGTGCATCGAGCAAGTCCAAGTCTCTGCAGTGGAGGAGGCACGACTTGAAGATCCTTGTTCCAATCACAGATTGTATGGGATGGCAGCAGGTGCAGAACACTGACTTTTCTTGATTATCTCTGACTTCAAATCTGACCTTTTTTGGGGGGAGAAGGCACTTTTGATGAGAAAGACACAATTTCTATTCTAGCGTAAAAATGACAAAGAAAAAGAAAGGGGGGTTCCATTAAGGGTTTTGCACACCAAATTTGTGCCCTTCACATGTTAAAGTTATTTTCAGAATTAAATTCTTGATGGAAACAATTTATATGTTTGCTGTTCCATTACTCTGCAGTAACAGAATTTTGTCTACTCCATATTAACCTGACCTTCACCTGACATTGAGGTGTTTGCAGGGATTAATAAAGGGGGCAGCTCCAATGTTTAAGGATCTATATTGCAGCTAAAACCTTTCATGGTGTTATAGGGAAGTATAATGTTATTCCTTACTGCAGGGTGCGAAAAATTAGTGTCCTAGAACAAACCCCTGCATTTATTCTTTTAGAGAATATTTGCATTAGATATATTTCTTGTTATTGGCTACGTTGCTGAGATAATGGAGACACTTTTCCCCAGCAAGGAAGTTATGTAAGGCTGCAGTTGCAGATCCCCTCTGGAGACAGCAGCTGGCACAGTAAAACAGAAGTGTGCTTTGGTGCAGCAGAAGCAGAGCCAGGCCCTGCACCTGCGCAGGGCTGCAGGGCTGGGTGCAGCTGGACACCTTTGGGTGAGTGACTGCTGCTTCCCTGGGACAGCTGCTCACACGGGGGCACTTCTAACCCAGGCACTATTTCCAGTTCAGCACCAAAATCTCTCCTTATGAGGCAACACAAGCCTATTATTACACTATTTTGGAAGCTAATCATATCTGACTAATAAGCTCCTTTCCTTAATGATATGCAAAACAGATTTAGAAGGATAGGGCCAAGAAAATGAATCTCAATATCAATCTCATCTCTTTCACACACACTCCCTTCCTTTACCTCCTGCACTCTTTTTTCCCCCACAGCAGTGGCTACAATAACAATAAATAAAATTAAAGAACAGGAAGAAAGCAAACGATATTTCAAACAAGACCTAATTTCCATTATTACTTTAATTTGCATAGGGAAGTTTCCTGCAGGGAACTCAAGAGTTGTTACAACAGCAGGAATATTGCTGGAAACCCTGCAGCAGAGCTTTGGGAACTATCCCACTGCTTGGAATGTGCTGGAGCTCAGCAGAGATTGTCCTTTGAGCAGCCTCAGCCACAACACCCTGTAACCAGGAGATCCAGACAACAAACCCCCACACAGGGCCTGATGTTCCTCCTCATCATCCACCCATGGCCTTATCCCTTATCTTGGCTGGAATTAAACCCCTCAGATTTTTGTAAAGATTTACAACAACTAGTGAGGCTCCTCAGAGCCCTCCAATCTCATTTTCACTCACTACAGGTTAGTTTCTGACCAAAGACATAAAATGGGGCCAGAGCAGGTAATTCAGAAATTCTGGCCGAGGAGAGAAGCATTTGCACAACTCGCTACTCAGGTTTAGACTCCAGTGGCAGAGGAAGATTCCCACAGGGAATAAACTGATCTCAGACTTGAACACACAGACATGACCCACCACTGTGCTCATAGTATAGAAATAGAATCACAAGTCTGGGCTGGAAGGGACCTCAAAGCCCATCCAGTGCCACCCCTGCCATGGGCAGGGACACCTCCCACCAGCCCAGGGT
>JAWWEE010000010.1:1419177-1429292 GCA_035221455.1 Xenops minutus | reverse complement strand
TCAGCCTGGAGAAAAGGAGGCTCAGGGGGGACCTTCTGGCTCTGCAAGTCCCTGCCAGGAGGGGGGAGCTGGGGGGGATCGGGCTCTGCTCCAGGGAACAGGGACAGGAGGAGAGGGAACGGGCTCAGGCTGGGCCAGGGCAGGGGCAGGTTGGAGAGTGGGGAAATTCCTTCCTGGAAAGGGCTGTCCAGCCCTGGCACAGCTGCCCAGGGCAGGGATAGGACCCCCATCCCTGGAAGGATCTAAAAGCCCTGTGGATGTGGCACTTGGGGACATGGGTTAGTGGTGGCCTTGGCAGAGCTGGGGGGTGGTTGGACTCGATGGTTTTGGAGGGCTTTTCCAGCCTAAACAATCCCATGATTCTGTGATTCTCTTGAACCTCTGGGGTGGTGGAAGGTCTGGAAGCAGAGCCACTCCCTGCTGGATGGACATCGGAGCAATGCTTCAATCCTGACCAGCCTCCCAGTGTGAGGAGGTAAAACAGTTCCAGGAGAAGCTGCTAATTAAAAGAAACCACAAGAATATGAATTATTCCAAGGTAGAAATGGGGCAGGGGCTGTTTTGGGGGTGGAAAGAGCATTTTGAAAAGCACAGCAAAGCTCGTGGAAGAGCCCCTGCAGCAGAGCCCTGTCCCAGCACCACGGGAGAAGCAGGGAAGGTGCAAGGAAAAGACTCAGCCCCACTCTAAGAACTCATTTTACTGTCAGAATTCAAAAGAGAGGAGTGTCAGAACACCCACCAACTGCAAACCACAAGGGACTCGGCAAAATAAATTAATTCAACATAATTGTGGACTTTCCAGCTCTTCAAAGTTGAAAACACAAGATGTATTTGGGGAAAAGAAAGCCCTGGAACTCAAAAAACACACACGGACATCCCATCTAAAATGCAGCCAAACCATCCACGACGCTCATCAGAAAGACTTCATCCTTTCTTTTAAACACAAACATATTTGCACTTATAAAATATTCAGTCAACTCACATAGAAAAATACAAGCAGAATCCATTATTAATTTACAAGGCCCTGTTTCATTTACATGCTATTTTTCTCTGGTATATTAAATTTATCAGGGCTGGTGGAAATCCTCTCTGCTGAATATTCAGAGGCTGACGTGGAACATTATCTATTCTACACCTGACAAATTCCAGCACAAACTCAAAATAACCACTTGCTCTGAGATTCCCTTCCACAGGAGCAGAGTCCAGTCCCTGTCAGTCCCAAAGGAGAAGTGACACCACCTCCCACATTTTTATTGTCCCAGATTTCTACAGTTTTGTCTTTTTAGCTGGTGTTATAAGAACATTTCCCCCTAGATTTAAACAGCACATTCTTAGAGGTCTTCCCAGCCTACATGAGTGTATGATTCAATGAATCCTTGACTCCACAACTTCATAAATCCATCATTCAGGTGGCCACTTGCCCCATCCACCCATGAACATGGAACCTCTCCCTGTCAGAATGCTTCCACTCAGCCCTGTCCTCCCTGATCATGTTGTGAGCCCAAACAGAAGAAGTTCCTGCCACTGCTGTTCCAACTGGGACATATAATTTAATTCCACCAGACTAATTATGTATTTTGGGGATCCCCAATACCCAAATAATTCCCAATAAATGCAGGTATTGGAGAGGCTTGAGCACAAGGGTGGGTCCAGAGTTCCCTGCGCCCTCCCCAACCCTGCCAGTCACACCTAAAAATTCCCTGTAAGCCCCAAAGTTTATGTGAAGCTTTTCCCCCTTCCCAGGCAGGGAGATGTTATCCCACCAAGTCCTCCTAGGGGAGGAACATTACTTCTCACCCCTCACAGCCAGGCAGGTTTTCCAGAATACTAAGTGCCTTTTTGGTAGAAGACACATCCAATACTGTGGGACTCAAAAAACCAACCAAACACAGAAGCTTTCCTAGTCTTGTCCTAATTCATAACCAAGACACCTGCCTGTATCTGGTACAACCGAGACACCTGCCTGTATCTGGTACAACCGAGACACCTGCCTGTATCTGGTACAACCAAGACATCTGCCTGTATTTGGTACAACCAAGACATCTGCCTGTATTTGGTACAACCAAGACATCTGCCTGTATTTGGTACAACCAAGACATCTGTGAAGATTTTTCAGGCCAACCAGGCAATTTTTCACCAGTTTCTTTAATTGCTACCATTTCCAGGATGCAGCTTGTGGAAAACCTGCTGGGTAGGAGTGGCCCAGGGCCAGGAGAAAGCAGAGCACGAAGGAGACCCCGTAAACCTGCCGAGCACCAAACAGCTCGAGTTATTCTCCAGCTTAAATGGGTTAAATATTAAACAAAACTTCTCTAGAGAGAGGGAAGCAGGTCCGTCCCTGGCCAGAATATTAACATGCTGGTCAGAAAGCCGTGAGGGAAAGCAGGCTGGGCAGGGCCAGGGGTGTTGGGAAGGGAAGGGAAGGGAGGAGCTGACAGACACAACCAGTGAGCGGGGCCGCCCTCCCCACGGACCGCCCGCGTCCCGGTGCCTGCCTGCTGTATTAAGACTGCCTTTCTCATCACTTAATGCTTATTTTCATCACTTTGCTTAAAATATTGATAATCAATTAGGGCTACGTCTGTTTTGCCACAGAATCTGTGTCACAGTCTATCAGACTGTCAGGGCCAATTCAATCCTCATTCAAAGTTAATTTTTGCTTCATAAATCTGCCTTTGGAGGAGTCATTAGGCGCCGAAGATCGCCCGAGGTGCAATCACCTATTCTCTTTCATTAGAGGCAGGCAGGGAAGGTGAGGGAGATTATTAGAACTTTGGAATGATCACAAAGCAGCGTGCTGCCTGTCACATCCCCCCAGCACTTCATTCATCTCGCCAGCTCGCCCGCGCGCTGCCAGCGCTTCAAATGGACATTATTCATGACCATCTGCGACACGCTCAATGTTCCGGAGCGGGAGGCACCCAGAGGCCGTGCCCGCTCGGACGGGCAAATTAATGCCACGGTCACAACAATTAGGGGCAGAACAAACTTGGTTGGGGGCGTTGCTGTTAGTCCTCCAAGGTGAAACGCTACCTTGGGTTTTAAAGGTAAATCCAGGTGGGAGAAATAGGCTGAAAAGGGATGTGGGTTGTTGGGAAGGGAAAGGTAGGAAGGGACAAGTTAACACCCTGTTCCGATCATGACCACTGCAGAAGGTCAAACACTGTATTTCAGGGCACTGAAGAACAAAGGGCACTTTCTTTGCTATGGACACGAGTTGTTGGGTTGGGTTTTTAAGCACTGCCCAAATGAGCAGCCTCAAGATGGGGACTGTGGAGACGTCGCTAAAACGTGGCCAAAGAGACCCCAGGTTGGATTCCAATGAGCTGCCTTATTAAGCACCTCACTCCTGCTGGACAAGGAGCTGCAGTGTGAGGAACACATTTCCAAAATCAGAGGTATTTATTGCTGCTTCTCTCGCTCCAAGGAGCTCCAAGTGATGGCCACTGTGGCACTTTGAAGGGAAGAAGGGCAGAAATGTTGGTGCAAAACATCACCATCCACAAGACTAATTAAACCCCAATGTTTCCCATGCCATGTCCCTCAACCCATTGCAAGTGCTTAAGATGTACTTTAAGGACAAGTCATTTACATCTGTTGAAATAACACCAAGTAGTACCTTGAAGCTCCTTACAAAAGTCAAATTCCCTTTTTGTCCTGCTATAACCAGCAAAAGTACCATCTTTAGCAACCTCACACAGTCCCCCCCAGTCTCCTCCCCAGATATCCTCGTTTCCCAGGATGAGGGGCCAGATCCCCAGGCTGGCACAATTCCCCTGGCTTCTCTGGAGCCAAGCACATTTACCCCAGCTGAGGGCCTGGCACTCCACATTTACAAAAATAACCCTAAGGAAGACTTAATCAGCAGATCTTGGCAAGGAACATTCATCTATTATTTAGGGCACTCCTAATTCCCTTCTTTCTCCCACTGTTTTCCCACACACACATTGGATAAAAAACCCCAACCAAAACGCGTTTTAACACTAAGGATTAATTGGCTCCAATTGCTTCTGAAGGTTTGTTTCCATCCCAGAGAAGGCTGTGCATCACCCACCTGCACATCTTCTCATCAGCTAATGCTTCACCTCAGACCTGCCCCCCAACCTGCAGCTTTCTCTTCCTCAAGGGAGGAGGAAGGAAGAGCTTGGCAAAGGAGAAGGATGGCCCAGAGTTAAACATTCCCCTAAACTGCTGAGCTAAAAGAGTAACACTGAGGAGCAAAAAAAAATTCCAGATAGAAAATCCACAGGAGTAAAGGATTATTTTTTTTGTTGTATCCTTCAGGAATCATTTTCAGCTCAACTGGAAAACTGAGAACTTATCCATATGAAAAGCTCCAACTCTGATTCAACTTATGTAAATTATTTGTATCCAGAGCTGTTTCTTTCCCCCTGGCACACCATTATGCAGAAAGCAGAGGACAATGGAGGGTCTCCTACAAACATGGATGTCCCAGAGCTGAAAGGAGGGAGGCCAAGCTGGACAAGGCTTGGAGCACCCAAGGAAGGTGTCCCTGCCCATGGCCTACGGTGCTGATGGAACAGATGCTTTTAAGCTCACCACACAAGTTCTGAAAGACAAATTTAGGTTGGCTTTTCTCCCCCTCAGTGCTCCCCCCAACCTACCCCTTCCCATGAGGATCTCGGGCCAAGCCGTGGCCTCAGCAGGAGCAGCAGGTTCCACATTCTGGTGAAACCTGTCCTACAGCAGGTCTCACCAAGCCCTCCATCTCCGTGGACTGTGTCCCAGCCCACAGCCCACCTCCCAGGAGACACTCAATCCATCCTTCTGGAATGTGCCAGCTCCAATTCCCCACTGCTCCTGCATGAGAGATCAGCCTGACGATGGACCAACCATGGACCTGTTACAAGGAAATGTAACAGCTCCTCCATATAATTCCACAAATATATTACTTTAAAAAATACCTACTACTTGCTTAAAATATAACCTCTATTCAAATTATTTCAATGATTTCTGGGATCAAACCTGGCACTGTGCCTCAAATCCAACCATCATTCCAGCCCGTGGATTGGGAATGACAGTCAGCTTTTCTTCCCAAGGTTAAGGGCAGAATTCAGCCTGACAGCCTGTCAGCAAACCTGAAAAATTCCCTCCCAAAACTTCAATTCCAAACGAGCCCTTCTTTCATCTGCCAATTTCCCAACGTCAGGAATCACCACGTTAAGTGAAAGCCGAGGAGATGACAACCCAGCTGGCCATGGAGAGGAAGTCATAAACCATGGAGACTTCCAGCTGATTACAGGGAACACAGCTCAGAGGAGCCAAACTGGCCCCAGCACCTTGTAAGGACTCTGGGAATTCCCAACTCATGATTCCCAACCAAACAAAACCATAAGGAATAAGCCCAGAAGGAATAAAGTGGCTCTGACTAACAGTGCTGCCAGCACAGACCCACCAGACCACGGGGCTAAATGTCCTGCCTGGGCAGGGCCACCTCAGGTTCTTGGTGGGTTTTGAAGCTCAACCTTCTCAATGTGTGAGTTTAATTCCCACCAGTCCATGGACACCACCCATGGCCAAGAGGCTTTTCCATGAAGAACAACTGGCTGCTCATCTGCACTAGAAAGCACCAGACCCCGTGAGATTTGCTGACCCCTGTGGTCCAGTTAACAACAAATCACCCAGAGAATCATCCCCACTCACTTCCCTGCCCTTCCTGGAGCAAGAGCTGTGGCCAAATGGGACAGGGCAGGGATAAAACACTCCTGGATCAGCCCCAGGTAGGGCAGCCAGGGAAGACTCCATGGCAAATAAAGTATTCCAGGTGATCCCAACCAGGTGATGGAAACACCCACTCCTTAGAAAATCCTTTGGGATACTTCCTAGATAAAACATGGACAAGTTTTATGCCTTCTCCAAGAGTTTCTGAACAGAAACACTCGTTATGAGAATAGGAGAAATCTGGGATTTCAACAATGCTTGAAACTTGGGTATATCTTTGAATGCCTTGAGCCATGGGAAAGGGGCTGGAGAACACCACCTGGGGCCAAAAAGAGGGAGCACAAGTTTCTTGGGGTGGAAGTTCTGCAGAAAAAAGGGATAAGGTGCACCTGGACCTTGGGACAAATGGGTTGTACCAAACGTGGCCAGCTCAAATTGCACTAATTTCTAAGTACAAGCTTATAATTAGTTACCAAAGTACAACACAAACTCGATCAAGAATGGAACATAATTAATATACAAATAATGGTTTGAGGATAAGGAGCATTTTAGAGGCTTTTCTCCAGAAGGAAGGAATTTTGGTCACCCTTCTCATGATCAGCTCCCACTTCCACCACGATGCTAATGAACAAAATCTTTGTGAAGCAACAGAAAACAAAAAGGATCAAAAAGTTCTTTTTCCAAGTGATTTTTTGGAACCTTTAAGTCCATAAACACCAATGCACTATTAGAGAAAAAGTTGTTCTTGACTATCAGCCCCAAAGGGTGTTAACTCACGGAGACACTGGATGGGGCACTGGAAAATCAGGATCCATGGGGGAAAACAGGGAACTTGCAGGATTTACTGTGCCCTAAGTGCAGAATCATAAGACAGGAATCCAAAAGAACTTGACATCTGGCACCAAAAGGGGGAGTGTGTGTCAAGGAAAGATTTGTGGGAAAGACTTACAGCCCATGCCACCACACACTCAATTACAGCGGGATAGCCTTGGGAGCGGGAACACCGAGAGCAGGGAACTCATCCCGGCGGCAAAAGTGACGGGAAACTCTCCCTTCTCAGCTTGTACCCTTAACTACTGCAATCATTTACTGCACTCAGCATTATTAAATACTCCCCCAGGATAAAAGAGGTAAATATATTGCTTAAATATTCAGTGGCTGCTGTAAAATCTCATTCGCGATTAAGTGATGAAGATGAAGAAATGCTGCTGAAAACAAACAGTTTATCTTGCCGGGAATGGCAGCTCGTCCTGGAATGCTGCCAGGGGCTCTCGGGCTGGAATTCAGTGCTGCAACTAAGAGGAAACGACACCCTCCCACCCAGCAGGCTGAGCATCCCCGAGCAAAGAGGGCACTGCAGTGATGCTTCAGTAACACGCATGAATTTGGGCTTGCAGACTGTTTGCTAGAGTGTTGTATTTCCCCATGGATTTCAAAGAAATGCCTGCTTTTCAAAGTTCCAGTAGAGCCCATCAGGGTAATGGCAACCAGACAAGCACAAGACTGAAGAACAGCAAAGGAGTGATTTCTAGGAGAGGAGCTGAGACAGATTTGTCATCCCTGGGCACGGCCCCTCCAAGGGCACACCTGATAAAATACACCTGCATTTGCACTGCTCATCTGCAGCCTTGAGGGATCCCACACAGCTCTCAGAAGCCTGAGCAGGGTAATTTTACTGCATCTATATATTTGGATAAAGCTGTACAGAGTGATAAATAAGCAGCCTCATTCAGCACCAGAAATTCCATAAACTTCCCCCAGTTAGGTTTCATTCCCAGCTGGCTTTAACATAGGGTGGGAGCGCTCAGCAAGGTCTGCTGCTGCACTTGACTTCGAGAGTGTGTTTCTGTCATCCTTAGAAAATAGAAATAATTTGAAATACTAAAACTCACTGAAGTTCTATGGAGAGGGGGCACACAAAACCTGGCAGAAGTGGCAGCAGAGCTGCTGTGTTGAGGCCCCTCATCCAGCAAGAAGGATTTGGTTCTGAACTCAGACATGCCCCCAAGGGATGTCTGTGTGGAATCTGTGCCTTCAGATGGACATCTGATACCTGAGTTAATCACACTACTCGATTCCACTGCTTTGGGCTGGGAGGGACTTTGAAGCTCATGCAGTTCCAGCTGTGGCTGCCCCATCCCTGGATAGGTGTAAGTCCAGCTTGGACCAGGCTTGGAGCAACCTGGGCTAGTGGGAAGTGTCCCTGCCCATGGCAGGGGGTGGCACTGGGTGGGCTTCAATCCCCACCAGCTTTACCTTGTATTTCCTAAAAGTACCACTGATTTCCTCCAATGGCAAGAGGGATTTTAGTATTACCCTTCATTAAGTACTTTGTTACCAGTAAAAAAAAAAATTTAAAACAATACAAAATAATAAAAATAAAACCAAATTTTTAAATAATAAAATATATAAAAGTAACAAAAATAATGAACAGACACACCAACTATTTTAATAAATATTAGTAATAATAATTTAACAAATGTTAATACGCAAAAGTATTATGTTTAAATTAATAATGAAGCTGAGTTTTGATCTTAGAACAAATTTAATAAACTTCTAGAATCATTAAGGTTGGAAAAAGCTTTCAGGACCACCAAGTCCAATTTTCAAGAATGATTTGATTTAAGGTAAAATGTTTCTTTGCACCATCTAAAGATTAAAACATTGAAATATGCACAATTGCATATACAATGCACAGACACACTTTTCATGTATAAAATACAGAAAAAAGACAAAATACCCCTGAAAGGATAATAAAAATTCTAATTACTTTAAATTTTTGATTTCCCCCCCAAGTTTACAGTGCACCAGGGATGTTCCTTATTACCAGGGTCAATTCCACATGGATCAAATCCCACAGGACTCCCCAATCCCCCCACTTTGTCCTTCCAAACTCCTTTAGGCTCATTCCCTGTTCCCTCAGGTGCTTCTCCCTGAAGTGCCCAAATGGACCCACCTGTTGTCCAGCACATCCCTGAAAAGCTAAGCCTGCTGCCTAATTCCCCCAGGGATTAAACCCTGCAACACCATGACTCTTTGCAACTATAACATTGTCAATATTTGGGATTTTTACAGGGCCAGATGGTAGGGATTCTCCATAAGAGTACTTAGGGATTCCCAACACTCTTTGCAGCTGTAACACTGTCAATATTTGGGATTATTGTCCACTTCCAAGACTGTAAAAGTATGGGATGTGCATGGAAAGCTTGGCTTAAGCTTCCCAGTGAAAATGGTGAATGTGGCAGTGCTGGGTTAAGGTGGACTTGATCAGCTTGGAGGTTTTTTCCAACCTTGATGATTCCATGATATAATTTCTACTTGGAAAAAGAATCAACTTGTACTTTTACACCAAAAAAGAGAACCATTAAAGTGCTGCTTCAACAAATGGCTCTTACACATCTCAGCAGTCCATTAAAGGCACTAATTCAATCACTTTGTATTTTCTCAGTAAAATCTCATTCAGAGAAATTTTATTGCCAGCGATCTAAATAGTAAACACTTATTATCCCCTGCAAATGAGGCTCTGCTTGCCAAGGGCAAACCCGGGGCTCTTATTGCAGGGCTCTGTCAGGGCACCAGGACTTAAAGAGGTTATAAAGAGCCCATTAGTGTCAGGCACTGGGGGTGGCACCGCAGGGCTCACTAATTGGGGCTGCCACTCAGGATATTAGCAGGGCCCAGGGCTGGCCACGGGCTGGGGTTGCTCCAGCCCAGCCCCAGCTCTAAGGAGCTGAGCCCTGCACATGGATCTGCTGCAGAGCACCGGGCTTTGCCAGCCTGGGGAGGCAGGTGATCATGGGGACTAACTGGGACTAACTGGGGACAGCCAGTGCTGAGGAAGGGCACAGGGAACTGAGAGTTTCACCACAAAAATGCTGGGAATAACATTGGTTGAGAAGGTTTTGAAAGTCAGCCTGTACTGCAGAGAAACATAGAAATGGTACAGCCCAAAAGATAATATTAGGATAGATAAAAAGTAATATATTTCTCACTATGAGGGTGGGCAGGCCCTGGCACAGGGTGAATCCCAGAGAAGCTGTGGCTGCCCCTGGATCCCTGGAAGTGCCCAAGGCCAGGTTGGAGCACCCTGGGCTAGTGGAAAGTGTCCCTGCACATGGCAGCATTGGCAGTGGATGGGCTTTAAGGTCCCTCCCAACCCAAACCAGTCTGGGATTCCATGTACCCTTCCACAGCTTCTCTCCTTTCCCCTGAGCCTCACCTGCACTCCAGACCAGGAAATGCAGAAACAAAGTGTTGTTGCAGGTCAGGAACACACAGGAGCCAAACCCTGAGCTGCAGGTGGGCACATCAACCTGAGTGACCATCACAGACTGCTTTGGGCTGGGAGGACCTCAAAGCCCACCCAGTGCCACCCCAGCCATGGGCAGGGACACCTTCCACTAGCCCAGGTTGCTCCAAGCCCCATCCAACCT
>JAWWEE010000010.1:1398287-1412137 GCA_035221455.1 Xenops minutus | reverse complement strand
AAGCTGTGGCTGCCCCTGGATCCCTGGGAGTGTCCAAGGCCAGGTTGGACGGGGCTTGGAGCACCCTGGGCTAGTGGAAGGTGTCCCTTCCTGTGGCTGGGGTGGAGCTGGATGGGCTTTAAGGTCCCCTCCAGTCTTAGCCAATTCAAAAATCTTCCATCTCCAAAGATGAGATAAGGAATAGTAAGAAAATTCCCAATCGACACTACTCAAAACAACTCCCTGAAAAGGAGAGAAATGAGAATTCTGTACTAAAGCAAACCGAGCACACCCACACAGCAACTAAACTAACCTCCTCCTTGATATTCATCAAATTTTAAGCCTGTTATAAGTACAAATTCTTACCATATCTAGGGCAAAAAGTATTTGAAAAACCAGTTTTAAATTGCCCTGAAACAAGTGCAGTATTTTCAATGTTATTCCACCCTTTGTGTCTATGCAGCGACACATGTGATCCACCCTCCCAAAATTCATTGCAGAGTTCCAACTTCAAATGAAGGCCACAGACTTTTCAGTGGCAAGAACACAAATAGCAAAACTGAAAGAAAAGCACAATCAAAATGAGAAATCCACAACCATTTCATAAATTTGGCAGCTGAAAAGAAGCCCCAATAAAAGGGAATTTTCCCTCCTCGTTGCCACCTGCCCCCCTCCCTGCTCAGCACGGCCAGAAAAGAGCCAAACAGAGGCCAACCTATTTAACTAAACAGTTTTTATTAAAGCAAAAGAAAAGCAAGAATCTATAAAGTACCAAGTGATCCTATTAGTTCCACCAGACTAAAATCATACACTCAACGTATGTGGTCCTTTCAGCCACATCTGTTATGAGCCATTTTGATGCCCAAAAGCAGAGAATATTCAACTATATTTATCAGGCAATGAGTGCAAATTAGGATTTTTCTCCTCAATAATAAAAGAGAATTATAAAACATTTGCATTTACAAGAGTTAAGACCGAAGGACTTGCTGTATTCCCTGCTTTTCCCTTTAAGGAATATGTAGAGTGCAATAAAGACATGAAACTAAAGGCAGCAATTTGCTGGTGCAATTTGGAGATAATGAGTTAAATATCCAATATCCAGAACTGCAGCCCAACAGATAAATGTGAAATGCTTGTGATTTGTATTCCCCCAGTTTTGCTGTCCATTGTCAATGTGCCATTAGTGCCTCCAACCTGAAGTTTCCTTTAAATAAACTCCAGGATGAATTCTTTGCACAAACCCACCCCATTCTTGACTGCTCTTTCAGCCAGAGATTGAAATGCAGATTCCAAAAATACATCAGTCACTTATTTCAACTCTGGACCTTTGAAAATCCAGATCAATTGCCTTTTGTCAGGGTCTTTATATGGAGAGCAAGAAATTTCTGCTTAGCACCACGGAAAAGCTTTGGGAGCCCTTTGGAAGAGGCAGGAATATTGATAGTCTGAAACATCCACGTGCTGTTTCAGAGGAATTTATTGATATTTTTGGAATATTCATCCATGTTTTAATCTCTGTGAGCAAACCCTGGTGCCCTAGGCCAAACTAAGGTGTGAATGAAGCAGTTCTGAGCTGGGCTGTTCTGAGTTTAGGATGTGAAGCAGGACAAACTTTTCCCTAAAATTAATGACCGGAGCAGCGTTTAACACAAAACCCGCCCGTCCTCCTCCGCCCCTGGGTAATGAAGTCTGGGAAAGGAATCACAGACACCCAAGTGGTTTGGCAAGTGTAAGTGACAGAAGCTGAGCTAAATCCTCTGTTGACACTGGGGATTAGGGGGGGATTGTGCCGGGATGGTCAAGGGAAGCTGCTCCCGGCAGCCCGTGGGGCAGCGCCACAAAGCCCCGGCGTGGTAGGAAGTGACCCATGAACGGCTCCCGAGCCAGGATTTGCACAAAGCCAGTCTGCCCATAGAAACTCCATATGACCATTAACTGGCCGGCAGGGCCTGCCAGGAGGCCTAATTACAGCCCTACAGAGCCCAGCAACAAAAGCTGAAGAGCTTTAGCCCAGGGATGATCTGCTTTATACTGACTTGAGAGAGTCCATATAGAGCGGCACAGAGAAAGAGCTCTCGCTTGGAAAGTCCCCCGAGGGACCAGGCATTGTGGCTGGCTCTGGAAGGCCCACATGCAACACTTCAGATGGGCTTAAACATCCCACCCTCTCCAAATTAACATTCAACTACTGCCTGCTTAACATCTGCTCGAGCGTGGCGACCTGGGGGAGCCCGTCAGAGCTGCTCCAAGGGCTCCTGCCTCCTCCCTCTTCCCAAACCCAAGCCAACAAAGTCACCCAAATATGAACTCAGAGCTGAGAGAGCAACTCCTGCTCTGATAAACCAAAATCAGCTGCCCCGAGGGCTCAAGTGGAGGGTTTCCCTCAGTGAGAGCAAAGGTACTGACATTAACCCAAACCTTCAAAGAAAAAAAAAAAATCAATTCACAAAGTCAGTGTGAACACAGCACCTGGAGACAAACCCTCTTGTCAACACTGTGTTACCTGGATGGCACAATGGCCACCTTCCCTCGTCCCCTCCAAGCTTTGCTTCTACCAGCAATCCCACAAGGAGAGCCCAGAAGCCACAATTCTCATCTCCAAAATGCACCAGAAAAACATAAATTAAACAAAAAGCGCCTGTTTCGCTCCTTGCTGCCTCCTGTCTCTTAGAGAAAGCAGTTGGTATTTCCTAAGGTAACGTCTAAGTTAAATTCCAAAGGCAGATTTTCCCAAGATCCTAAATAGCTGCCACAGGGAAGTTCAGAGAGGAAAATAAAGACAACAAATCCAAAAAATTGTCCAGAGGAGCTGTGGCTGCCCCTGGATCCCTGGCAGTGTCCAAGGCCAGGTTGGACAGGGCTTGGAACAACCTGGGCTGGTGAAAGGTGTCCCTGCCCATGGCAGGGGTGGCACAGGATGGGCTTTGAGGTGCCTCCAACTCAAACCATTCCAGGATTCCATGATGTCAGTAGGGATGAACCAAGAGGGGACCATGCCAAATGTCTTTCCAACACCTGTTAGTAACTTTGAGCCCCCAAAGGGTTTTTGTTTGTCCCAACCAGTGTCACCAACAACCATATCCAGGCAGATAACCCACAGGGAATAAGGCAAAGGTTTTTATCCCATTTAGTGGGATTCCAGCAATTCCTGGAAGGGGCAGAGCCAGACACTCTGTAGGTTATTCCCAGCTTTGGGAGGGAGTCTGTCTCGAGCTTACACATACACACAACAGCCTCACCCATCATTGCCAAGGACAGGTTTAAATTCAATTCTATTCAAGGGAATCCAACAGCATCACCAAAACAGCACAAACAATGAACCTGTTGGTCCTGGACTCCTGGGAAAGCTGCTGGGTAATGCTCTGACACAAATTTACTTTTAAGACTAAAAGGTCTAAAAGGTGGAAAAAGTGCTAATTTTGCAACGAGTAAAACAGACAGAAAGATAATGAAACAACAGTGTCTCAGCCCAGTTTAATCCAAATGAAACGTATCTGAGACTGCAGGACTTGGGGAGGAAGGTGGGGGTGAGCTCATCAAGGCCTGGGAGCAGCAGGACTTCAGTGAAGCCAGGAAAGAACTTCCTTCTGTATTTTGGATGGCAAGAAACACAAAGACATTAAGTGCCTTTGGTTCTCACAGCTCCAATCCAAGATTCAGAGCTCAGTGGAGAATATTTCAATTTAGCAATGACACAGACCTTTGATATGTTTGGGAAATTTTGGAGCCCAGGTGATGATGATGTACAACCCAGAGTTATCTTTGCTACATTAAAATTAAAATATTAAAATGAAAACCTGAGGTGTGAGCGATGGGAGCAGAACACACACATTGTGCTTTTGAGGTCAGGGCTGTCACATCTACTTTATAATTACATGCTTCAAGGATTTATTAAAAGTTCTGGAGAACAAGGAATGAACTGGGAGCCAGACAATGCAAAAGGCTGGATCTCTTTTGGAAAACAGCAATGTGAGATTATTCCTTAAAACAGAAGGTTTGCAAAAGGGGGAAAATGAAAAAAAAAGGTATTTCTTGAAAATTAAAAATGCAAATAGGAAAGTAAAGAGAAACATGGATTTATTATAATATATATGAAATACTGAAAGCTTTCCTTCTTGCATGAAAAACTGATAAGAGTTTAATAGGAAAAGTAAAATAGGAATGTTTCTCTCTGTAGAGAGTTAATTTATAGGTCTGCCTCTTGATGTGAATCTCTTGGAAAGCTTTGGAAAAGCCTTTTGGAAAGCTTGCCATCACTTCAAATAAATAAACATAAACATGCACTAATTCACATCAGTGTTAAAAATAAAGAAAGTGAAAAAAAATAAACAGACCCAAATTTTGGAGAGCACAGAATAAAGCCCCAGTAGCAGCAGCAGCCACCAGAGGACAAGCACATGAGGCCCAAGTGTAAATTATCACTTATTTCTATTTCCTTGGAGGGATTTACCAAGTGCCAATCAAGGATAATGCAAAGCAGTTCCATGTGAACCTCAGGTGGGTTACCCAGAACGGGGCTCAACATTTGCCAAAATCCAGGTAAAATGACAACGTGCTGTTCCAAAAATTGCCTCTAGCTTTGAAGGGCAGAATGTTACTCACCAGCTGCCTCCAGAACCAGCTGCAGCCTGGCCTTGGCCTGTTCAGCAGGAGTCTGCAAAGAGAGCATTTGTCAGCCTTGCAGGGGTTGGGACACCCAACAGGAAGGGCTGCTGTTCCCCAGGGGCAGCTCCCACCTCCACCAGCCAAGAGCCCTCCTTCAGAAGGGACAGGGAATGCTGGCCCTGTTGTGCCAGGCACCAGGACCAACCTGAGCAGCAGCAGCATGGCCAGGCTGGACCCAACCCCAGCTCCTCCCCGAGCCCTCCAGCACCAAACCCTCCCAGTGACCCCATCACCCCCAAACACGCTCCAGATCCGGCCCTAACATGATTAATCTGGCGAGTTTTCACACTCCTGCCGTGCTCTGCTTGGATTCTTTCCCCTCCTTTAAGGTATTTCTTCGCATCTGTCGGGGCGAGGAACACGCTGTTGGCCGAGGCCCCACTATGCAAACGAGCCCAGTGATGTTGCACTGTGTCCAATGGGCTTGCCATCCCTCCACATTTGAAGCCACTCAGACGTTTCCACAGTTCAATTTAGACACAAACCCTGTTTGTCACGGAGTTCAGAAGTTGATTATTTCTGGAAGCGACTGAAAAGTTGGGGAGGTTTTGGCTCTGCACTGAAAACACGACATGACAAATCCTGGTGCTGTTGTTCAGCTTAGCAAAGTCTCCCAGGCAGACTTTGCTGCTGCAGCATTTTTTCTGATAACCAGTTAAGGTCTGCACCATTCCAGTTTCTCCCCATTTCCTACACAAGTATTAATCCAGGGAGGAAAGGCTGAGGGAGCTGGGATTTTTCAGCTGGAGAAGAGAAGCTTCAGGGTGACCCAATTATGGCCTTGCAGGACCTGAAGGGGCTACAAGAAACATGAAAAGAAACTATTTCCAAGGGATGGAGTGACAGGAGAAAGGAAATGGCTTCCCACTGCCAGAGGGCAGGGATAGATGGGATAAAACCTGGAACTGCACCAATCCCGACACAGCTGATCCCCCTCTTCCCACTCCTCCCACCCCAGCATGAAGGTGCCTTGTTGGTATAAGGTAGGACAGAGTAAATCCTGCTTTTCCTGGGCAATATCCCACCGGGAGCTGCCCAGGCAGTTGCCTTGGAGGTGCCTTCCCCTTTGCCCCCACACCAAGCACTAATTGCTTCGTGGGCATCGTCCACCCGCAGGAGAACTCAACACAGATGCCTTTCTTGTCAATCAATATGCCCTAACAACGAGTGCAGGAAGGGTTTGGAGACAAAGGGGACTTACTTGGCCCCAGAAAACACTTCTCCAGCTGGTGGATGAGGCCAATAACCAGAGAAAAAAGGGCAGAGATGACTTCAGCTGAAAATCCCAATCAGAGCCTGGGAGAAGCTGGTAGCAATGTGTGATAATGGCCAGCTGCTGCAGGTCAGTATTGATTTAGGAGACCATTAAGTGCCAAGACTCAGAAAGACCCTCAGGAAACTTCCAAATGCTGAAATGATGGGTAGAGGAAACACTAGCAGGGTGATGTGGAGCACAAGGTGCAAATCAAGCCTCACATTCTCCTCCTGGTCCTGAGCACGACACAGAAGGAAAAGAACTCCAAGAGGGCAAACAAATCCTAGAACTGAGTATTTCCAGTGGCAGGTGCTGGAGGTGCCCACCAGCTGTGGGATTCCCTGAGGTTCCCCAACAAGCACATTGTGATGTGGCCTCGGGGCTTTCAAGCATCTGGAAAGGTGAGCACAGCATCATCACTGAATGATGGCATCCCACCCAGTTTAGAGGGAATTCCATTATTTGGGATGCAGGAGACTGACAGGCTTAACTGGAGCAAGTGATAAACCCAGGGAAGGGGATACAGTGATGTTGACAAACACAGGGAATGTCCATAGGGAGAACTTCCCTGCCCCAGTGCACTCCCAAAAAACAATCAACCCACGGAAAACCCAGCTCAGCCTCACTAGGAAGAGCCAAAAGGACACCTCGGTGTGTGAGAGGTGGGAACAGACAGGGCAGAAGTGACAACAATTAACCCAAGGGGGCAAAGATCTGTAATTCCCTCTAAGCCAGGGCCTGCCTTCCCTGGAATATTTAGAGCCCACTTCCAGCAGATCTGTCTCAACAGGGAAACAGCAAGAGAGAAGCTTTAAATAGAGTTTGATCAAATTATGGACAAGATTGTGTGACAGGTTTCTCTAGCAGAGGAATGTTGGATTCCTCTCCAATCACCCACTCCTCATCAGGTGATTAAAAAAAATAATTACCAAAGAAACTGAAAATAAAGAGCTTATTTGAATGAGAGGACATAATGAAATATTACAAGGAAAATAAAAACAGAGGAGATGGAGAACTTGTAATCATCATCTTTTCCTTACAGGAGCCTTTGAGGTGGCAAATTCCAAACTGACAGAGGAGCATTTTTCACATTAAATACATCAAAATAAAATCCCAGGGAAGAATTCACAAGATGAATTAATAACACAGAAATATAATAAGCACATCTGGCACTATTTGAATTAAACCTCTACATTTTCAGCCATAAATCAGCTGAAAAGATTGGATGGTAAAATGATATTTATGTCTGAGTGGGAGTTTTTCCTCTGATCCAATTAATCAATAACAACACTCAGGTACAGGCCCAGTGTCCTGGCTGGATACAGATCCACCTGTTCCCAAAACACCCAACAGCTGAGGGAGTGTGCAAACACATAAACTGGGAATATATACCCAGGAAGAGATGGCCCTGACACTGTTCACTTTACAAACAGGATTTTGCCCATTTTTCCTCCTTTCCAGGACTAGCAGGAATGTGTTTTTCCCACTGCCCGGCTGCTCTGCTGCAGCTGCAGGAGAGAGTTCAGCCCTAAAATAAAACCTGCAAAAATTACATTTAAACTGCTACAGAGGATGAAATAGAGGAAATAACAGGGAAGAAAACCTGAGGAATTCACAGCCCCAAGAAGCACAACAGGCAACTATAGAAATTAATAAGCAGAATTACATTTTAACTGCAAAATCCCTGGTCTTTTCTTGCATTAAATAGCCTGAAGGGGAACAGAAAACATTTTAAGCTCAATAAAAAGACTCCATACTCCATTTCCCATGAATTTTATACATTTTATGGACCTCCCCTCAACACATTCTACCTACAGTGTAACACAAATTCCCAGAATATTCCAATGCAGCTTGAGAGTGGATGGAGCACAATAAAAATGTCCATTTTAAATGTTGTCAGACCCACAGAAAAACAAAGGATGTCATACCTGAATTATTATTGGAAAAAAATCCCATAAAATGTGGAATAATGGTAATATCTGCCCATGAGAGGCACTGATGGGTTTGGTGCTCCCATATAAATAGAGGCAGCAGCATCAGTGATGGTCTAATTAGGAAAGGGAAATAATTAGCAAAATAATAGGAAACAGAAAAAGCCCAATTTCTCTTTAATGGATGTGAAGGCCATAGAAAATAGAATTAATGATGGCACAAACTTCACCAGGAGGAGAAAACCTGTTTATGGAATGTGGCTCTTCCAGTCAGAACCAGGAAAAAACATCTGCACCTTGACAAAAAGGTCTGGAAAACTTGCCTGAAGTCCTTCTCCTCCAAGATTCCTGATTTATAAAAATTGGGAAGCAAAGGGAGATAAAAAATGGAATGAGAGGGCCCAAACTTTACAATTCAGAGCCCAGTGACAAACTACCTGGCAGAATCCAAAGTCCCAGCTGGAAAGCTGATGAACACCTGAATGGAATGTCCAGAATTCCTGCTGAAACACCCCAGGGAATTGTGACTAAAGGATTCTCATCCAGCTGAACCTCCACACAAACCTGCCATCAAAGGGCACTGTGTCCAAGCACAGCCAGCACTCTGACACACGTGCTGCAGCTCAGCATTCCCAAAATCCTGCTCCTCCTCTCCCCCAGGACATGACTGGCCACTGAACCCTTGGATTTGTTAATGGGAATCATGGATTGCCACCCCCAGCCCACTGAGGCCAAAACCAAACCAGCACCTGGGAACGAGCACAAATGGATCTCTGAAACAAAATCAAAGGCTGTGCCAAAAAACTCCAGCACAAGGAGGGATTCAGGGGATCCACATCAGGTTTTGCAGCAAGTGCTCCTTTAGAAGGACCAGGAAATGTATTAATTTCAGGGAAAATTATTGAGGAAAAGCAAGGGAAAAGGGCTTTCTACAGGGAGTGGATACAGCAAACTGGATTAACCAGTCAGCAGAAATAGAGAGCTGTAAATAAGGTTTAAAAATAAATTAATGCAGGTCTTTTAAAAAGGAAAAATTACTGGAAATGTGCTACTTCCACAGCCATAAACTCTGTGTGAGTTCTTTAATAAAGGAAGGAAATGGAGATAATGCTGGATGCAGACACAATACAGGCTGGAAAATCACCCCCCAGCCACTTCTTTCCTTGCACCCTGGAATATCATCTGGGGCACTGACATTTGCATGGGAATGGAGGAACAATTCCCAAAAACTCCAGCGTGTTGATGGAACAGAGATTTTTGCATCAACATCTTTATCTGGTGGTTTTTTTAATGCATCTTTTGAAAATTATGTGGATTGTAAACCTCTGAGCTGAATCCACAATTCAGGGTAGCAACGATCCCCTCTGCTTAAAAAAATGACCAGGTTATTAATATTTGCCTTCTAAATGGGGGTGAGGGGGTCACTTCTCTTTTATCATTTTCTACTTCTGCTATGTTATGTTACAGATAAGTTATGTGGGTATATTAAGACAGGGCCAGATAAATCCAGGGTTTGAGCCACATATTTAATTAACACCTTAGAAACTGCTCTGCAACACCTGGACGGGCTGGGAATGCACATCCAACAGGTAACAGGGACTCAACAGGAGCACTTCAGCCCTGAACTCCTGCTTTAGTTTCTCCCACAATTTTCTCTAATTATTTAAATATTTACTTTAAATATTGACTTTAAATACTTCAGAGAAAGGGGAATCACAACCCCTTTGGAACCTCTGGATTGAAATGCAGCAACTGAAAAGTAAGAGCAAAGCACCATTTTGAATATGAAAAGCATTTCCAGTATCACCACCATGATCTCTAAATTAGCACCAGGGTATATATATATATAAATAATCTAATATTCTACCCCAAATCAGGCCTAATTACACAGCAATTAACCTGAGCTTAATCAAGACCATACCCTATGAATGAAATAGCGCCTTTTCTCTCTGCTCTAACACTCAGTGATCAACTCACCTCCCCTCCTGACTGTTTTAACTTTTTAAAAAATTACTTGTGTTTCCTGCTTTTGGCTGTTTCTTTCGACAAATAAATACAGCATAAAATGTGGAGGGGGAAACAATTATTCTGAGGAGAACCTGCATAAAATCAGGGCGAGCAGATTCGTATTTTAGACCCAGACCACAAAGAGTTGGGTGAATTTATGCCTCATCCCAGCACTGCGCTGTTCTACACCCAAGATGTGCAATAAAATACATTCAGATCGAAGACCTTCGTGCAAAATCCCAAAAAGAGGAGGAGAAAGGACCCCCTAAAAAGATGAATCTAATGGTGGCCTCAATAATTAGATTAATAATTAATTCCAGTGATGCCAAAGTGTTTGTTTGCTGGAAAAAAGCCTCCCAGGCAATGCAGTTGGACTCGGGGCTGCTGAAGCAGCCACTGTCCTCCATAAAGTTCCTTTATATATTTTTCCACAATATGCACAAAACCAGAATATGAAATCAGGAACATTTTACACATTCTCATACTTCAGAGAGCACTAACAGCATTTTACTAGTCGAAAGCACTTTATCTTCATGTCTCTATAAGGCAGAGTTGGTGCATAATAATGTAATTTATATTGCCTAAATGTTATTTTGGGAGCATTGCATCATTTCTCAAACTTCATGACCTTTACAATTTTCGAAACTTTTATTTCCCTCATTATTCTGAACAGATTTCATTACATATTTTGAATGTAAACAACCCTGAATAATGATGGCCCCATTACGTATGTACAGCGCTGACAATGGCGCGCGGGGCCGAGATGGAAACCCAGTGCATTAATTTCCCTCTCATCTCCCGCAACTGCGCTCCCATAAAAAGTTTTATACTCAACTCACATAAATCATGGGCAAGAAAAATGAGAAAATCTGGTGGCTAACTCATCTTCCAGCATTCTGCGAAAATGAAATTCACTGAAATACCTATCAAAACTGCAATCATCAAGAGATAATGTCTGCTTAGGTCTATCTGCACTTTCCGATTTAATTTCCTCCGTGCCCTTGACATCCACAGATACCATTAAGATTAAGCGCCGCCAGTAACTGAGCAGTTCCCCCTTTTTGATATATGGGGCGCCGCCACTAAATGGAATATCATCATTTGGAAATTAATGCAATATTTCTTTTGTTAGTTTGCTGGCTCGGGGAGGGGGGCGCAGCCGGCGCTTCCTCGCCCATAATTTGCCCCTCGGTAATTTGGGGGCACCCAAATTACAGCATTGCTTAACGAGCACCACGAGGGAGGCGGGCACAGCACGGGGTGATGGAGTCATTAGAGCAAGGGGCATGGAGAGCTGGGGGCACATCAACCTCTGCCTCGTCCAACAGGGCATGGCACAGATCTCACCAGCTTCTCCTCGGCCCCCATGGAATCCCCATGGGGCTGGAGGAGGAGATGCCCGCTCTGGGAGGGGGGCAATGCCCGTGCCAAGGGAAATAACACCTGGGATACATCCTGGAATTCTTCACTCCCTCCCATCGCCTGCCTGCAACGCCACAACAGCTCGTGGAACAACCTTGGGAAACTTATAGTGGAAAAGGGGAGTCAAATGCACGGAGTGGAATTAAATCCACAGGCTCAGAGGCCACGAGGATGAAAGGTCAGAGCTGCCCACCCCTGGTGGAGGAGGCACCTCTGGTGCGTCAGTAAAGGAGGACCATCAAAGTTTGCTTCTCAAGGCAGGCACAGAGACATGAAAGCCCCGGTGCTGTTTCATGTGGAGCTGCTCTGGTCTCAGAGAGCGCCGCTAATGCAAAGTGACAGGACAAAACTCGGGGCTTTTACAAAGTTTAGACCAAATTTGTCACCGTTGTAACAACAGACTGCTCCAAGCCTTTGAATGCCCTCCATTAACATACTCTGCCTATGATAGTTTGCTACCACAGTTGTTTGATTAATATCTGGAGCTGAAAGCATGAAACCCTCAGACCAACTCGAAGTGGTGTGTGTGCATTAATGTAATACATATTCAGAACAGTGGGTTCTCCACAAATCCTTCTGCTCTCCAGAGCCCCTCAGGAGGAGGAGCCCATATTTCATCCCCGTAGGCAAATAGAGCCAAACAGAATGGCTTTTTCCATGGATATTCATAAGCCATTGATCTTCTGCTGCGTGATTGCCTAATATGAACCTGATCCAAAGCCTCTGAAGTGGCTGGAAACATTCCCAGGAGACTGCTGAGAAGAGGGGGAGTGTTTAAATGCCGACCCCGGCACCCCGTGCAGTGCTGAGGGGCTGCTCCCAGCAGCCACTGACACCTGATGAGGTTGGGGACACCATGGGGACCATCTCAGCAGGGACACAGCCAGCCCTGGCCCTGCTCCTCCAAAAGCACCTTCCGTGCCACCACCATCCTTGATTTTGGGAGGTGAGGGCTGAAGACTCAATGGCACTTCAGGCCACCCAAAGGGAAGCCCCTGGACACCAATAACACCTCAGGCACAGGTGGAGGAGACCTCCAACCCCTGCCCTCAATCTCCTGCTCTCACACTGGGACAATGTTCTTGACTGGACATCCCAGTGCTCAGCACAACTGTGACTTATTAACAAGGGATTCCCATGGGGAAGAATCCTTTGAGGGTAATGTGGACCAACCTTAAAATGAAATTACCCCTCATAATTGATGGAAATAATGGGCTGTTTTCAATAAATTCATAGAATGGCTTGGGTTGGAAGGGACCTTAAAGGTCATCCAGTTCCAACCCCTGGAACTGGAACTAGGTGGGACATAAACATCAGCATTTCTCATGACATCACAAGCTACAGGCCACATTCTCCATGGGTTCTGGTACCACTAGCCCCTCCTAGCACTGTTTCCCTGCCACTAATCCCATGACAGAAAAGGATTTCCCTGGCACATTTCTATTCCAGGATCATTTCCCCTTTAGAAGACTTTCTGCACAACTCCTTCCTGAAGGAGCTCCAGGAGAAACATTCTGGCCCCATCCCAGGGGGTTGGACCACGTTGGAGCAACCTGGGCTAGTGGAAGGTGTCCCTGCCCAGGGCAGGGGATGGAATTAGATGAGCTTTAAGGTCCCTTCCAAGCCAAACCAGTCTGGGATTTGTGACATTTCGATCCCACTGCCCAAATGAGAAGAAAAGAAAGTTGTGAACTTCAGACAATCCGTTCTATCCACCCATGTCAGAGCGGGGAGGCTTCCCAGAATGCCCTGTTTTTCATGGAAAACTCCCAAATTCCCTGCTAAGGTGCCATAACTGCAGCCCCTCAGCACTCCTGCTCCTCTCCAAGGCTGCCTCACACCCCCTGGAGCAAAGCCAGAGGTGCCTCCTCAGGGACCTCACCCAGAACTCAGTCAGAAACCAAGGGCCATGAAAACTGCAAGTCCCAAAGACCACCACAGTGGTTTTCCTAAGGGAATGTTTTCAGGTTTAATTAGGACATGTGACAAAGAAAGCCTTTTATAAAAAAAAAAGTATTGTTTAAAAGCTTCTTCTCAAAGTAATACAATTCCAAAAGGGAAAACCCCAACCACCCCTTCCCCCAGCACTGCTACAACAAGACACAATTCAGGCTTGCAGAATATAATTGACCAGCATGGAATTTTGCCAGGATAGCAAGATAAACATAATTATTCATATTAAGAGCGTTAATTAATTGTTTGTGAGCACAAATAATTGGCTGCTTGGTTCTACAGCTCATTAAAAGCCACTGACTCTCTCAGACATCCCTGTCCAGGGGCCGTGCATGGACCACTGAGCTGTGACCACCACAAACTGCAACCTGAGACAGTGACAATCAGGGAGAGGTGACACTGAAACCAAACTCCAAGACAAAAGTAGTGAAAGCTGCCAAATAAGTATTAACACTTAATAAAGAAGTAATACTTAACAAAATACTGGCCAGAGGAGGCCATGGAGATGCTCCAGGGCTGGAGCCCCTCTGCTCTGGGACAGGCTGGGAGAGCTGGGGGGGTTCACCTGGAGAAGAGAAGGCTCCAGGGACACCTGAGAGCCCCTTGCAGGGCCTGAAGGGGCTCCAGGAGAGCTGGAG
>JAWWEE010000010.1:1379748-1397387 GCA_035221455.1 Xenops minutus | reverse complement strand
TCCCTGGGAGTGTCCAAGGCCAGGTTGGACAGGGCTTGGAGCAACCTGGGCTGGTGGGAGGTGTCCCTGCCCATGGCTGGGGTGGGACTGGATGGGCTTTGAGGCCCCTTAAATTAAATTTAATGAAGACATAATTTTACTCAAACACAGAGTGAGTTCCCTGTAGAGCCATCCAGGCACCACCATTCTGCAGGGGGTATTTGCAGCACATTTTACCCCAATCCCAAAGAAACCATGAACACCAGTGAACTCTACTCCTGATCCCGACCTCCCCAGGCTCCTCCAGACCCCCAGAGCCTCTTCCTTCCCACCTCCAGGTTCAAGGTGCTCTCACAAATCAGCCCCACAGCTCTGGCTGTCACAGAAATCCCAACTGGGAACCAGACCCAGCCTTGGTCACCTGTCAAGGCACAGCACTCGAGAATGTATGGGAAGAATCCTGGGAACCTGTTGGATTCCAACCCCCTGACACCAGCAGAGCAATGGAGCACTCCCAAAATTTATTTGAGAGCTTCAAGTGGCATGTGAGACACCTCTGGAAGCAGCAAACCAGATGGATTTTCCAAGTGCTTGGAAAACTCGGCTCTTTATTCCATGCACTGATTCAAACCCCAATGGAACCAATGGAACACTTGAGGTATCAGCACTACAGAGGGAACTCTGCCAGGATACACATCCCCTCCATCCCACTGGCTCTCCAAGGAGATGTGGGCACCCACAAATCCTACAAATCCCCTTTCCCAGCTGATTCCCAAGTGGGAAGCACAAGAGGAAAGCAGTTTTCCCAAAGCTCACACGACACACAGAGTCAGTTTGATTTCACTGGCAGGAGGGAACAGCACAGATTTGTTCAGGTATTCCATGACAAAATGAAACAGGAATTTGAACACTTCTCATGATGGACCGAGACAGACATGCCACTAACAGTGACTATTTTAATTTATTGGGATTTAATAACCTGCTTAAATGAACCATTTAACATTCCAGGGATTGCTGGTACAGCCACCCGAGGCTCCACCAGCTTCTGACTTGTGACAATATTGTGTTTTCCCCAGTTTTGATCAACTGAGGGGTTTTTAATGCTAAGCCTGCCTTGCCATCACTTGGTTTAATATGTTTACTTAACCCAAAAATATTTTGCACCTCAATTATTATTTTCTGCTGCAGCTCTAAATGGAATTTAAGTCAATCCATTATTCATAAAGCAAAGACAAGAGAAAACACAAAGCTGTGCACTTCTTTCAAAGCCTCCAAATGCCTAAAACACACCATATTTATGCATGGAATATTTGATTGTGTCTCTGTCTTTTTTTTTTTTAATCACAAGTTTGTTGTTTTCAGATCAGGATATGCCAAAAATCCAACACCAAACAATTTTTGTTTATAATGAAGGCAATCATCAATCCAAGGATTGTAGCCCCGTTTATTTCATCTCTACATCAAAAAAAAGTAATTTAAAAAAAATTAAAATTCCCTTGAAATGGGGAGATAAATGAAAATGTGAGTGCCTTCACATAATAACAGTGGGTTGACCCTCTGGGAAATGGTTGACTTTCTCAATTCAAGGTATTCAAAGCTCATTCAAAAGTGTTCATTTGGAATGCAGATATCAAAGATGATGCAAATGTTCAAGAGAAAATTAAAACTTACCAGATGTTCTAATCCAGCTTTGATGTTTCCAGAGTCCCTGTAACAGAAGAACAAAAGTTCTAAATAGTTGCTAAACCCTTGTCTGCAACGATTTATGTTTAACTGGGGAATGGCAAAGCTGTGCAATTACTCCAGTGTGCAACATTTTTACTTCTAAAATATATATATTTAATTGTAATGCCTAAAAAATATCAATTATCTTAAGTATTTAAACACTCCAACACTGCCAGCCCTAAAATTGCTACAAACTGCAGCAGGACACACATTTAAAAGTCACATTTTTAATATCATTATCCCACTATTTACACTGGAAATAATCCCCCAGGACAGGCCTCGGTGCTGTTTCCCAAGCCCACATTTGGGGGCTCCTGGTTCTGCTTTGCCACTGCTGGAATAACCAAATTCTGGGCCCATTTACAAGGTGAGGGAGGGAAGGAATTGAGGATTAACTCTGGGGTCATGGCAGCAATGCTGGAACGTCACATTTGATTCCTGACAGCTGGAAAAAATCCAAAGGTGCAGGTAGAAAATGAACAGGAGTGTTGCATAAGGGCACCTGCAAAATAATGGACCAAATAGCAAAGAAAAACCACTGAAAAGCAACAATTCAGAGGGGAAATTAATCCTTAACACATCCTGCTATGGGGAAAACAAATTCAGAGTCTGCAAATCTCAAACCACTGACCAAGGACTGGTTTTCATTTCCATCAGCTCCAGGGTCCACCAACTTCCAAAGCCATGGGAAGATGGGCTGCTCCCACTGCAAACAAGGAGAAACCACCCAGGGGGACTCCAGGGACCCAGTTACTGAACTATATAGTGCAAAGTATAATTAGAGTATTAATTTCACACAATCACACACTCACCACCTTGCTGGGCTGTATCTATTTCCTGCAAGATTTTATCTGTGATTTCACAGAGCTTTCCAAGAAAGTGCTGTGAAGCTTTTGGCTATTTAAACATCATTAATGAAGGGAGAGAAAAAGGTGCACTTTCCTTACACTGTTAGTTTGAATTTTGGAAGAACTTATTATTCTCAGCCATAGAATATTGAAACAGGAAGTCTTGCACATCTTCAGCCTGGAGAAGAGAAGCTCCAGGGAGACCTTTCCAGAAACAAAAGGGGCTCCAAGAGAGCTGGAGAGGGACTATGGATAAGGGATGGAGGGACAGGACGAGGGAATGGCTTTAAGAAGAAGGGAATATTTGAATAGGATATTGGAAAGGAATCCTTCCCTGGGAGGGTGGAGAGGGTGGCACGAGATGAGCTTTAAGGTCCCTTCCAACTCAAACCAGCCTGGGACTCCATAATGTCTTTTTCAGGTGCTAAAAAGCCTTTAAGGACTGGATTATTGGGGAGCAGGGGGCAGGACAGGGCTGGGTTACTGGGGAGCAGAGGGCTGGACAGGGCTGGGTTACTGGGGAGCTGGACAGGGCTGGGTTACTGGGGAGCTGGACAGGGCTGGGTCACTGGGGAGCAGGGGGCAGGACAGGGCTGGGTTACTGGGGAGCAGGGGGCAGGACAGGGCTGGGTTACTGGGGAGCAGGGGGCTGGACAGGGCTGGGTTACTGGGGAGCTGGACAGGGCTGGACAGGGCTGGGTTACTGGGGAGCTGGACAGGGCTGGGAAGATCTCCCAGGTCCCATCCTGTGCCAACCCCACCATCAGTTTGTGTGCAGCTCCCCCTGCCCTGTGCTGAAAACAGACTCAATTCAATTAGAGGCCTCAAAACTGATAACAAAGGTCCCGAAGTGGAAAATGCGACGGGATTATTGGCAAATGAATAAAGATTTGTATCGAACCACCACACACAAGTACAGCAGGTTTGGGGGGTCTTTTTAATCATCCCCTGTCTGAAGTCTTGTGGGAACAGCGAGTTTCCCTTCCCTCCTGCAGCACATCGATTTCTGAATTAGACTGCAATATTAAATAATTAATATACTTGCCATGATTGATGTTTTGCATTAGTTGAATATTAGGTTATCAATCAAAATCCACTTGGTTTAATGTAATAATATTGAAAAAGTGTCACTGGCTGTTCATCCAATTTGTAGTTGAGGCAGCACAGACAGGAATATTGGTGTAACACAAGGCCCTAACACAGGAAATGCACTGGTTGAACATCCATAAGGACAACATTATCAAACAAAGCAGGACAAGGCTGAGCTCGTCCTAAATAAACCTTGGGGCACCTGTCACTTCCAATGAAAACCCTTCCCAGCCCAGCCTGCCAGGGGTCACTGAGCCACCAGCAAAGCCAGGGCAGAACCTGAGCTTTTAGTTAAGCAATAGATTCTATTACAACATCTTAAACAATGAGATTATCTATTACATGATTATGGTATTTATATCATATTGTACAGGGGAGACTCCCATCCATCCCCTGTTCCACGTGCTCTCTCAGGCACAATCAGACCTATGGCAACAGCTCCGTCCCACCTTTCACATCTGCAAAACACCCTCCACCATAAATCACACAAAGAGGCAGGAGCAGGTTTATGCACATCCAACACCCCAAAACTCAGATAAAGGAAGCCCGCAAAGGTTTACTGCTCTGATATCTCTATCAGGCCATGATGTTTCACTCCCTTTTACTGTTTCCTCCAGTTCCCAACAACACCCACATTTGCCCTTCACACCATCCCTGGTGCCCCCCATTTCTCTTTTGGTTCATCAGGCAATACAAGTTTGATTTTACTCTGGAGTTTCCCTTTCTGCCATCAAAAAGCTCTGGAACTGTGCTTCCCCACTACTGCCAAGGTTTTTGCTGTAAAATACCAGTTGATATGTATTTAAAACCATACGTGAAACCAGCAAACATAACACTAATCCAAACGTTTCTGCAATGCCAGAGGAAAAATTCCAGCTCCCTTTGAATCATGGCCATGAGGGACCTGTAACAAGAAGCCAGGAAGTCAACTAAGCAAGTTCCATGGCAGGGGCAAACTGGATGATCCAACCCAAACCTTTCTGGGATTCCCTAAGTTTAGCCAGGACTGGGATTACTTAACCCCACTGCAGGTAACTAATGGAGGTGGTGTTAACTTAGAGGTTCTGGGTCCTCTGCCAATAAAGCAAACTCAAAACATTCACTAGCACTTGCTGGAAATCATTTTAATCTGGAATATATTCATGTTCCTAAAAATAGTCCCCAGATCAAAGTACCCATTAATCAAGGGAGCTGAAAAACAGGTATCTTCAAAATATCCCACTTCAGGCACTATTAATAGCTTAAGATATCACATGTAATTTACTTTTTAGCAAACTTATAGCAGTTTCACCCAGGAATTTCAGAACTAATACACATTTTCTTTGCCATAGATTTTGGGTTAGGATCCATAAACCACAGAATAATTCTAGGGATTATCTGTACCTATGGATGTTACAGGATAATTTGGCTTGAAGGGCCTCTGGAGAGTGCAGAGCCTTATCCAGGCTGGTTTTGGAAACCCAGTCGATGGGAATGTGTCCTGCTGATCCAGGGCCTCACTGGGGCATCTCTCCTTCCCTGTGCTCCACACACTTGTCCTCTCCTCCCACCACAAACCACTCCAAACCCTCCTCATCAGGCTGGTGGTAGCCATGGGGTGTCCTCAAAGCCTCTTCTCTTCCAGCCTGAACCCCCAAGTCCTTCAGGTCCCTCCCAGAGACCTGCTCCAGCCCCTGCCCATCCTGGTGGCCTGACCTCCACCCTGAACATCCCAGGGTCTGATTCAGCCCCTCAGGAGCCAACAGTGAAGTCCCTCATCATTAGCCAGGCCTTTGGCAGGACCCCCCAGGTCCACTCTAGGAACAGGGAGCTGAAGGAGAAGGGTCCCACTGCTTTGGGGCCAGGTCACACCACTGCTCCCACTGCCCACGTGAGAGGAGTGACCAGGCAGTGCCACCCCTGGGGACACAGACAATCCTCACAGAGCCCTCTCACCCTTAGAGTGCTGCTGGATCACCCAACCAGCACATCAGAGTCTTGTCAATAACCTGGCAAGCATCACTCGAAACAATCCCCTTTGGTGTCACTGTTCCTCTTGGATGAAGAGCCTCAGAGCAGATGTTCTTGGACCAACCTCATGTTCTCCTGGTCTTTCTCCTCCCCTCAACCTTCAGCCCTCCCAACAGACCCTCCTCTGAGCAGCCCTCACACCTCCTATTTTCCTTTGGCACATTATTGATCCCCACGTTTATCTGCTCTTTTAGATCAATTATTTAGATGTTTATCTACTCTTCTAGATAAACAACCTCAACACAAACAGCTGAATCTCTTCAGGAGCAAAAGGTCGGGCAAACCCACACCCTGCCAGGGGCAGCATCCACCACCTCCAAAAACAGTGGAAAGTTCTGCTCTTACCTCATGCCAGGAACTGATCCTGGACAAACTCCCCAGCTGGGAGTGTTGGGCTCAGGGGATCCTTCCCTCCACTCAGGGAGTTTTGCTCAGGAGAAAACAGTACGAGAACCAGCCAGTTACTAATAAATTTAAATGTTATAAAGACACCAGGAAATCACCTGAAGGTCACTAAGAAAAAGCAGGAAGGAAAGCAGAAGTCACCCCATGCCCAAAAACACTGGAATAACTTGGAAGTGCCAAGGAACTCAGTGGAATAAAATAAAAGGTAAATTGAATCATGCTAAAACCAGGGACTTCAAACAGGACACAAGGTGAAACAATTTCCATACTATGTTATCCTAGAGGGAAGGAAAATCACTGCCCAAGAGATCTTATCAAATATTCAAGAAGGGGAAATATATATTTATATATAACCCTGGCTGACAGAGTGAAATCCAAGATTTTATGCAACTGAAACAAATACTGAAACTAAACAGGGAGGGGACCAAAATACAGCATTGACAGAACCAGGATTTACAAACACAGCCTGTATTTCTCAGATAAAAAAGAGCCAAAATCACAAACCCAAATCTCCCCTTTTTCTTTTATTGAGATTTCAGGTCAGGCATGGAAATCCCAGGAATGACCAAAGTAGATTTCTCTGTTCTGTTTGCCAGTTCAGGCCACTCCTCACCAACCCTGGCAATTCCAAGGGCCTCGGAACATGCAGATCCTTGGAGTTCTCAGACACAGAGAGGGGTTGGGTTGGTCTTTCCCCTGGGTTTTGGTTGGGTGAGTTTTGCCCTCCTGTTCCCTGTTCAGGGTTCCCTTCCCAAGGAGCTAAACCTGGTTATCCCTGTTTGCATTGCCAGCAAGCACAGCTAATTAAGCTCAGGCTTTGGAATGCCACTGTCTCTGTTAACCAGCCCTAAATAAATTAGATGACTTTGGCCTGGTTTGCCTTTTCTGTAATATTATTTGGTAGATATTCAATTAAAACACCTCCTGTAGGTGAAAGTGGAGGAAAACATTTCCATGAGGGCCGTGAGCGGCGGTCGGAAGTGTTGCTAATTAGCCTCAAAGTACAACACAGATTAGAAAAGTAGCAAAAAGCCCAGCTTTGTAAATGCCCAGAACGCTGGGCTGAATATTAAACAAAGCCCAGCAAGTTTGAATGTTGGGAGGCACAACTACAGCAAAAACTCTCCGGACTAGTAGCGAGTGTTCCAGGTTAATGAGGAACACAGAGAGAGTGCACAGTCATTATCATAGGCAGCACCTTCCCATCTGGGTTGGGATGGCTCTGGAATACAAACACAGCACTGAGCCTGCCACTAATTACACATGGATTGCCATTTGCATATGGGAGGATAAATATTGGAGCCGGGAGATTTCGCCCCGCTCGCGGTGCCGAGGAATATTCCCTGCAAGTGTAAGGCGGGGAGGAAATTCAAACGTTCTAAGCACTAAAACAATTTGACTACAATCAATTTTCCATTTTCTGAAAGCTCCTAAATCCCCCTCATTCACCCAATTACTACTGTACTTAACCTAATGAAATGTTATTCTGCGGGAACAATACTATTCTTCAAGAGAAAAAATCTGAGCTTAAAAACTTCCACACAAAGAATAAACTCCCCGAGAAAAGATGCAAATAAAATGACTATCGTAATCTTTTGTTTTTGGTTTGCAAGTAGGAAAGTGAGGAGAAACAAAAGGCTGGAACATAGCATCTGTCATATCAGAATATAAAAAGATGATCCTGGCAGCAAATGAAAAAGCTCTAATTCATTTGCAAATCAAGCCTGCCAGTTCTATTTCAAGCTGGCGGGAACTGTCAAGAGTTAACAAGATAATCACTTTCAATCCTGCCTTCAATGGTACATTACACTGTTATTCCATTCAATAAGGCCCTTCTTTGGGGCACTGGATGAATGGTTTTCATTTCTAACTCACACAAAAAGTTGCAAAAAAGAAAAAAAAAATCCATGGGGCTTAAGGAAGAAATCCCTTTATGGGCATTTATCTGCCGGCACTTGCTCGGAGGCAAAATGAGATATTTGGATACATTGGTGGCCATTCACTTCCTCTGTTCCTTCAGGCCCTCAGTCTGGTGATAAAAAAAATCCCACAAGGAAACCTCAAGCCTGTTTAGTTTGGGGTTTTTGAACTATCTGTGCACATTAACCAAGTTCTGGAACAATCTTTGGTAAATCCTTTACACCACGCTGAGACGAGCCCGTGTTTGAGCTGCTCCATCTCTGGCCAAATTCATTAGAAACTGGTCAAAAAATAGAAATGCTCAAGAAAATTGTTCTTAGGGAAACAAGAACCAGTTCCTCATTAAATATTCCATAAAGTTACCAATTAAAAGCACTGCCTTGGAAACAAGGCAATCTCCAGTTGATCTGATTACCTGTAATTCCTTTTTAAGACCCTGTGCTGTGAATTCTTCCCAAAAGGAGAAAATCTTAGAGAACTTGATTAAATTTTATTCAAAATTTATCTGCTGGCACCCAACTTTCTACTAATCTCTGTGAACAAACCCCTTCCTGCTCTGGCTCATTGCTCAGAATTCCTACTGGGAGACACAACCTTTGGTTCCATTGTGCAGATGCTCATTCTGTTATTGAATATTCATATTTAGAGGTTGGAACTGATGATCTTGGAGGTCTTTTTCAACCTTAATGATTCCAACCTTAAAGCTTCTGTATTAACTTTGGAAACAAACCACTAGATCTTTTTAATTTCTTTCCTTCTTTCACCCCTCCAGAGCTCAGATCCCAGAACAAAGCCAATGTCTGTATTTCACACTGAACTGAGCTCAGCTAGTCCAGGCTCTGTTACCCACAACCAGTGGCAAATCCAGCTGTACATCCTTTTAATTCATCTTTGGAATCAACCAACCCCTCCCTTGCTCAAGCTCAGGGACCCACCTCACCCAGCCCTTCTATTTGCATAACTGAGCTCTTGGGCTGTCTTTATAACCCATCCCCACAAGTCTGACAAACTCCTTCCATCTGTCCCTCAGGCAAATGCTCCTTTAAACGAAGGATTTCTTTTATGGGAAATCTAAACATCAGAATTTATCAGCTTTGGTTTTGTTCTTTGCACTTCACAAGTTTCTTCAAAGGTTCTAAACACAGATATTCTTGAAATTAGAATCCCCACAGTAACAAACCCAAACCTGCTCTGCCTTTACCTACATAGCACTGAAACACAGTTGTCTTTGCTGCCCCACTGTCCCTGCTTTCTGAAAACAAACAACGTAAAATAAAAACTAATTCCAGGTTCACACACTTTGGAAGGACCTGGAAAGACCTTGAAAGGTCCTTGAAGGACCTGCAGATGCTTCCCCACTGTGTCCCTGCAGTTGGATTGGTCACTTTGGTCCCATTCCTCAACTGGCCTGAATTCCTCTCCCTGTGAGAGATACTTGGACTAGAATCTAAATGCTTAAAAGATGCTGAAATCTCAGACAGGTTTTCATTCCTGTACAAAAAATTCTCCTTCTGCTGAAAAGATCTACTTGATCTCATGATATTTAGTTTGTGTCTCCTCAACTACCTCAGTAATAGAGTTCATAGAATTTCTGGTCAGAAGAGATTTGAGTTTCAGGCTCTATTTCACAATTAAACTCTTATTTTGCATCACAACTCAATGGAGCCCTAAGGAAAACCTCTGGAAGTCTCTTGTTTCTGTAAAACACTCGTTCCAAGAGGTCTAGGCTAACTTTCAGCAAGGAAGGAAGGAAGTATCTCCTAAGAACTTCTACCTTGGGCTCTGTTGCAGGAGAAATCTATAAAATCTCCAAAGCTGGAGTTCAAGTTGTTTGGGCTCAAGAGGAAATCAGTTCCTTGGCCACAAATAAAGGGAAAGAAATAATATTTCATCAAGATTAAATAAAAATCCATTGTGATTCTCAAACTTATCTGATCAAACCCAAGCCTAACAGACAGTGACAAAAGTCACCTGAAAGTGCCATGAAAGTAGTGAAAACGTGAGGGGAAAAACCCCAAATCCAACAAATTCCAGGGAACTGGAGCTGAGGAAGAGGAGACCTGTAGGGATCACTGGAGGGGCCCCAGGCCCAGCAGCTGCACCTTTGTTTTTCCAGCCCCCAGCCCAAAGCAAGGCTGGTCCCATGTGGGCACCAAACACCAAAGGCTGGGAAAGCACCTTGGAACACCCAGGACATCAAGGACCAGGAGCTGAGGTGCATCTGCATCATAACATTTCAATATTCAAGAACAAGGACCTTCAGTTCTGCCAAAAAAATCTGCCCCACTTGGATTAAAACCCCAGTGTCTTTGGCCCTAAACCAGCCACATGGACACTGCAGGAAGAGGCTCACTCCCAAAATGACCTCCCAAGGCCCCGAGTTCTCTGGATTCCAAGAGCAATTCACTCTCCAGTAATGGCACAGCATCTCTAAACAACTAGCACCAACAGGTCTGGCCCCTGTTTATTGGTTCTGTCCTTCTGCAGCACTTCTAATGGCCTCTGACTACATAAAAGACAAGTCTGTTATAATTCAAGAGCAATTAATCAATCAATGCTAAAATTGCCTTTGGTCTTGTGTTTGTGACCCATCTTGTGCAGGAGAACCTTCAGGGGCACGAGAGGAACTCGGGACGTGGCTGTGCCTGGGCTGAAAACACCAGAATTTGATGTCCAGCACATTGTGATGAGAGGGGACCAAGGAAAGATCTGCAAGTGGTACTAAATCACAATTTATACTTCTTGTAGAAAATGTTACAGCCTAAAAAACACCCCAAACCATCCAACTCTGTCTGAACTCTTTGTGTTCCTTGAGTTGCACCAAAACCTCCTGTAGGCTCCACATTTCTTTAATCATTACATCCTTACCACATCCCATTGGTCTCACTCATATCACTCCCTTGCTTTCGATTACATTCTTTCAAGCTTTTACTACCACGAAAAACCAACATCATCTATTTTATTTGGCACTTCTCATTCCCAGCACTTCCCAGAGGAAGTGTCTGGTGAAACCAGAGCTCAGGCCCAGCTTTGGAAGAGCAGCCAGTCAATGTCTAGACCAGAAATCACAGAATCCCACCACAGTTTGGGTTGGAAGGGACCTTAAAGACCAGCTCCTTCCAACCCCCACCACAGGCAGGGACACCTTCCACTAGAATCTTGCAAAGCATTTTGGATGTTGGCATTTCTTCAATGAAGTTCAACTAATTAGTATTGCACATTACTGGTTTACTACCAATTGGACCAAAACCAGATTTAAAAAAAAAGACAAAAATATAAAACATGTCTCGTTCTACAGCCAAGATTTCCCTCAAAGGTATTTTATTTACTATAAAGCCAAGAGATTCCTGAAGAAATGAAGTCCCAGGAACACAGCAGGCTCCAAGGAAACTTGGATCTTCAGCATTTGGGAGCGTGAGGATGAACCCAGCCCTTCCTGTGCCTGGCACTTCATTTCTTCAGGAATCTCTCAGAGCCAGTCCCAGTTCTGTGTGACTCGGGCTTGTACAATTTCTCCAAGAGGAGCAGCACCCCCTGCACCAAGAGACCCTTTCACCTCTCTGTGGTGCTCCCAGAATTAAGGATTTTTCCCTCCTTTACCACCACACTGCTCAGATCTCTCTTCTTCCCCTCTTCTGAAGAAATGCATCCCAGACAGCCTCGCTGATGTTAATCACAACAAGATTAATTGTTTGCTAACTAAGATTAGAAGGTGCTGCAGAACACTGAGTGCCCGTGCTCTGAAACAGATTAGAGTCAGGCTTAACAAAAAATAATAGAATAAATTCATAATGCAGAATGACTGTGCAAAACCAGGGACTGAGCTACAGAAACAGCACACTGATATTGCTGGGGGAAAAGCCTCATATATTGGCTTTTCCCAGGTTTTCAGTTGTGCCCCAAAGTTACAATTTCAACATGCAAAATGATGGTGCCTTGCGAAGAAGTGGCAGCAACTGGAACCATTCCAGGAAATCAGGCACATCCAGGGTCCTCACAATGCCCAGGACCGAGTGGCCTCTCACACAAAGGCATGACAGGATAAGCCACTGCTTAACTTTCTGTTCCAGCAAGATACTGGGAAGTTCCCGGAGCGTTTGCGCATAACCAATTAGCAGTCCTTTAAAACAGGGCAGGATGTTCCAACAATGCCAGGAAATAATATATAACATTAATATACATACATATATCCTTCCTCTGGTCATCGTGGCTTCCACTCAACCAGGTGTTGGGATGGGTGACTGTTACACCAGCACCAACAGCAGAGGATGGAAGGAACTGCAAGAATCAACTCAAACACACTCAAAGTGAAGTTAAAACCTTGTACTTGTGTGCAACAGAGGGAGAAGAGTTTAGTTACCTCTTTATGTACTTTTTTCTGCCCAGCAGGAGAAAGAAATAGAGCACAGCCAACAGCTGGGGTGAGCAATGTTCAAACATGGGGGAAATAATTTCAACCCTGGAGAAAAATCTGCCACCTCTGCCTGATATCTGGGATTTTAGGTGGGCTCTTTCTTGTCCATCTGCAATGACAGCAGCTGCACAAAGCAAGGGAAAGACATCACTAAAATGTCCAGTCTTGGTATATCTGACACAGCCCAGCACGTTTCTTGGTGCAATACAAAAACACCAAGAAAATTAAAAATTAGTCTTTTTATAGGCTTTCCTTCTGCCCATTCCATGCATGGCACTCACATGACCCCAGCAATGAGGAAGGCTGGAATTAGCACTGTCTGGAGCATCTCATCCACCTGCAGGATTGTCAGCAGGTGGGACTGCTGAAGGACAAAAAGCCAAGGGCTGAGAAATACTGGAGAAACTACAACAGCCCAGCACCAGGTAGATTTTTTAACAATTAAAACATAGACCCCAAAGTCAGAGTCAGGGGAATTCTCCATCTCTTGCATGTGGAATTGATCTGAATGCAATTACTTCACTCTTTTTAGCTCTGTTTGACTTTGAACTAAACATCAATTAATGCCCAAACAAGATCTGTTCGCTCCAATACTGATTTCTCCATAAAAGACGCGAAGCAAATTTATTGGCCCTCGTTTACCAGCTTTGAGCAGTCGCCCCCACGGCCCAGGAAAGCCCAACTTAAACCCTTCCTTCTCAGGATGCAAGTCCCTGAGCCCCATTTGGAGAGGCCCTGAATTAGCAAACAGGCCAGCACATAAGATATGCTCAGGGCATGGGTCTCCCCTCACAAGCTGGGACCTTCCAGAGCTTCAGCTGCGGCGCAGCCGTTGAGCCATGGCCAACATAAGCTCATTTGAATAATCAATATGACAACCTTATTTTTCTAATGCAAACAGGATTGCTACAGTAAGGTGTCTCACTGCCACATCACAGTCATGGCCTCTTTTAACCCCTAATTAGATTTAGGCGATTATCCCTGCTCTTCCTTACAAGTGTACAGCCCGGATAAGGGATGACAAAAGCTATCTGCCACTTCCTCAGCCTTTGCAGGCTGCAGGTTATGCGGGGAGATACAGGAGAAGATCAGCAAACAATTGTTATTCATATCATCTCCAGTTGGAGGATAGTCCCAGTTTTCCATACATGCTCAGGGAAAATAGCCCAGAGCATTAGGTAAATGCAAAACGCTTAAGAACATCAGGGTTACACAGATGGAAATTCAAGGTGATGTTGGGGAATTATGTTTAATTCAAATTGGTTATCACAAAGAAAACTGGGGAGCGATGGTTTGCTGTCTCTGACAGGAAAACCCTGTGTTTGCAACAGCTTTCTGCCTGTTGTGTGCTGTGGAACACTTCTGAAAAAAGAGCAAAATCAAACTTAGATCCAGCAATCCCCAAAGAATTACATTGCTCAACAAAGTCCGAGCAGACAGAGAAGATCTATTACAGAAATGTAATCACATTTCATTTACAACAACTCTTATCTCAAGCACTTAAACATAACATTTAAACAGTTTTCCATTTTATTGTGCTCAGTATTGGAGCTAATAAGATAGAAAAGTCTAATCATGTTAGCAACATTTCTATTGCATTACAGCAACACAGTGCAGGATTAAGGCACACCAGGAAAAGGCAGGATGAGGCTGCATGGAAAGCTGAGCTCCTCATTTCTCCTGGCACCAGGAAATATCACTGGGATCAGGGGGGAGAACTGCCACGCTCCAATTAGGCCCTGTGTTCCCAGAATGTCTGTTCCCACACCGACCAAAAGAAGCATTTCCCTACAAATTATCCACATGGGAAGGTGTTGTGGAAGGAAAAGAGAAGTGCTCCTCTATAGCAGGGGCTTACTGAGAGGATCATTTAGCCAAGGCAAGGCAAAGTTTCAGAATTGCTTCCAAGACATTTGGGCAGAGCTGTGAAGGGAAATTTATTTTTGAAAACACTGTCTATCCTCATGGCCCCAATTCCCAACACCTTCCCTGCTGGACACACAAGTCACAGCTGAGTCACAGAGTTCCATTTCTGATCACTCACAACTTGGAGTTACAGCCAACACTGCTGGGCTCTGGTGCCCAGGAGCCCCCATGCCCTGAGCTCAGCCCACAACAGGGAGGGGGGATTCTGCCCTCTGCCCCTCCAGTGAGCCCTTAAAAATGCTTAAAAAAACCTCAGAACACCAAAATATCACGTTTATTAAAACAGAAAAAGGAAATAATTACTTAAGGACCCCGAAGGAGGGAAGCAGGAGAGGGCACAGAGTTCCCTGGTACCTGCATTCTCTGCTTTCCTCCCACCACTGGGAAGGACTGAAAGCTCAACTGCAGTGCCAGGAAAAGCTGCCAAAAGCCAGAACTCAAATGCAGCAACGAGAGCTAAAATATGCCAGTATTTTATAATTATATATTACACCCTTGTACATGATGGAAAACAACTGAGAAGGGTTGGAGGGAGCAGGAAAACATTTTTAAGTGACCATGGTGCAATATGGAACATTCAACATGATGCTCCTGTGGTTATTTTTCATTTCTAAGTTGTGTTTTAATCTGTACCTTATTAAAAATAAGCAAGTGAAACCTCCAATGTTACCAATTAATGTCAGGACAGATATTTCTTGAGAGCAGAGATCTATTTCCTACCCTCTAAAGCTCATGGAAACAGCTTCCAACAAGCTCTGGGGCTATAGCTGGGGTTGGGGTTTTAAACAAATTATTGGTGGATTTTAATCTTTTGTCCTCCCCAATGCAAAACACATTGTGACCTTTGAAATAAGATTTAATGGCTCCCACTACACATAAAGCCCTTCCTTCTCTTCCACCCTCATGCTCCTGACTCAGAGAGGACCTGCCATAAATTAACTCCCAGCAGAAACTCACGTGCCAACGTTATCCAAGATTTCATCCAGGGTTTTTTAAACTCTCTTTCAAGTGGCCAGGAAATAAAGGGGTTTACTTTTACAAGGTGGAAAAAAGGAGGAAATAAAACAGGAAAAGGGAATGGCAGAGACAGACACATCTCCCACATTTCCCATCGCTCTGCTAAACCCTCTCCCATAAATCCATTGTCTGTATTTCCTTAATATTTGTCGAAGCACAGAGCAGTGTCCACCTGAAAGAATCAATGGCAAACCCCCTGCTCGCCCTCTGACACAGCATGATCCCATTAAGCAGCCCCAGAAGGTTCTGATCTGGGCAGCCAAGGCAGACCTTGCTGATCAATTCCTTAATCCATCCGGAGAGAATGGACTGATCTCGCTCTTTCCATTTCAGCCCAGGAAAAAATCATTCCCAACATAATTCACCATTAAATGGGCCTTGTCTGACAAGAACTTCAGCTGCTGGAGCAGATGAGCAAGTCAGGATCCAGGAGAATCCCCAGCACAGCTAAAAATGCTTCCTCTGAAGCTCCCCATTCCTAACAGGAGATGCCCAGGATGAAACCAGAGCCTGGAAGTAAATCACAGAATCTCAGACTGGTTTGGGATTGAAGTGACCTCAAAGCCCATCCAGTCCTGCTCCCTACCATGGGCAGGGACACCTCCCACCAGCCCAGGGTGCTCCAAGCCCCATCCAACCTGGCCTTGGACACTCCCAGGGATCCTGGGGCAGCCACAGCTTCTCTGGGCACCCTGTGCCAGGGCCTGCCCACCCTCACAGGGAAGGGTTTCTTCCTATACCAAATTTAAATCTACACTCTTTCAGTTTAAATCCATTAGTTATAATTATTGAAATGCTGATATTCAATCAATAATCACAGAATCACAGAACGGCTTGGAGAATCCTAGTTGGGAAAAAATGAAATAGGAAGTAGAAATGCATTTTGAAGAGCTTTTAGTTATTTTCTTCTCCTCCCCTCCTGATCTGATCCTTTACATGCAAATCCTCTTCTCAAAGAACCACAGAAGATGCTGAGCTGTGCACTGGGCAGGGTGGGGGGTGGCCTTGTCCCTGCTGCATGAAACACAGGCACTTCCCAGGTTTTCCTGGGATCTTCCACATCCTCCAAGTTTCCAAGGGAACTCCCCCTGGCTTTGTCCTGCCCAGCGCTGGGTGCCCAGCCCTGCAGCCTGGCCACAAGCTGTGCTTGCCTTGCTCAGGATATTGAAATCCAGCGGTGCACAAAGCACAGCGGTCCCTGCGCGCTCCCGTGGAAGTAAGAAATCATTATCATCAGACGGAGGAGGGGTATGGATGATGGATAATGGGCCTCGTGCTGCCCAGCGATCATTACGCTCCTGCCGATGAGGCAGCAACTGTCTTAAGCCCCATTAGCAGATGATGGGCTGTCTGGAAGAGCATCCTCAGACCGGAGCAGGGAGTTCCTCCAGCTGCACTGGGTTAACCCCGGCGTGGGGGGACCGGCCCCACCCAGCCAAACCCCGGGATTTGGGAGGGTGGAACAGTGTGGTGGAAATGGGCAGAAACTGGGAAAGCTGAAGGGTGAAATGCTGCCTCGTGAAGGGTCTGTTGGGCAAGAAACACATTTAGAGGAGCCTGATGTGAATGTGAGGGTTTATAAATGAGAGCTGTCTGCTGGTATTTCTTCTGCCTGTGTAGCCCAGGGAGGGTTAAACTCTTCCCGTATCCGTGGGCTGAGACATCGATGGACATGCTGAGTTTGGAGGAGTGAAGGGAGCAGAGACAGCACTGCCATCCCAGTGGATGCTCATAACTGGTCACACTCATGTCAGGGTGAGTTTGGGTGGTGGTCAGCGAAATCTGAACAAGCTGGACAGCAAAAATTGCTTCTGCACTGAAGAGGAGGGGATGTGGGCACATTCATGCAAGGGGATGTGGGAACCAGCACCCTGCAGCCCCAGCTGAGAGCTACAAAGCTGTCCTGGCTCTCAGCGGGGACTGATTCTCCCTGTCCCCATCTCCCCAGGAATGCAGCCTGAAGGTAAATATTCCCACTTAATTTTTACCCTAATTTTACTGGACACCAGCTACATGTGGTCTTTAAAGGGATTTCTGGTTAAAAAGGTTGCATAAATCATCAACCAATCAAAATAATGCCACCAAAAAACCAAAACCCCAGCCAAAAGAGCCCCTCCTTTATTCACAGAATCACAGAATCCCAGAACAGTTTGGGTTGGAAGGACCTCAAAGCCCATCCAGTGCCACCCCTGCCACGGGCAGGGACACCTCCCACTAGCCCAGGGTGCTCCAAGCCCCTTCCAACCCGAATTTGGACACTCCCAGGGATCCAGGGGCAGCCCCAGCTTCTCTGGGCACCCTGTGCC
>JAWWEE010000010.1:1334359-1352995 GCA_035221455.1 Xenops minutus | reverse complement strand
ATATCCCACAGCCAGCCTCAATATCCCATAGCCAGCCTCGACATCCCACAGCCAGCCCTGATATCCCACAGCCAGCCTCCATATCCCACAGCCAGCCCTGATATCCCACAGCCAGCCCTGATATCCCAAAGCCATCCCCAATATCCCACAGCCAGCCTCAATATCCCACAGACAGCCCTGATATCCCACAGCCAGCCTCAATATCCCATAGCCAGCCTCAATATCCCACAGCCAGCCTCAATATCCCATAGCCAGCCTCGACATCCCACAGCCAGCCCTGATATCCCACAGCCAGCCCTGATATCCCACAGCCATCCCCGATATCCCATAGCCAGTCCCGATATCCCACAGCCAGCCCTGATATCCCACAGCCAGCCCCAATATCCCACAGCCATCCCCGATATCCCACAGCCAGCCCTGATATCCCACAGCCATCCCCAATATCCCACAGCTATCCCCGATATCCCACAGCCATCCCTGATATCCCACAGCCATCCCCAATATCCCACAGCCATCCCTGATATCCCACAGCCATCCCACCCCCCTGGGCTGGCAGTCCCCAGGAGCAGCACAGCCTGCACACCTGGCAGAGCCCCCAGCCCTCCCTGCTCAGCCAAGGATTTGCTTTTCTGCTTCTGTTAAATTTTGCAAACATATTAGAGCATTTCATCTGTCAGTCCTAATACCACAGGGCCATATTAGCCCACGGATTGCCTGGGCCCTGTCTCCTGGAAACCTGGATAGGACCAGGCAGGAAAAGCTCCAAAAAGGCACATAAACATTTAGGGCTCTGAGTTTGGTTGATGGAAATGGGCAGGAGGAGATGGGAAGGAGGAATGGGAGGGATGGAAATGAAAAAATACTGAGAGGAAGAGGAAGAAGAAGGAGAAGGAGACAAGAAAAAGAAGGGCAGGAGTAGGAGAAAGATGAAGATTATATATTGTACATATGTTATATATATATATATATGATAGATTTTATATATATATAAAATACAGAATTGTAGGATCATTAAGGTTGGGAAAGATCTTTAAGGTCATTGAGTCCAGCCATTAACCCAACCCTTACAGACATAATTATATATTTAATTAATGCCATGGTGGTATATTTTAGCTGAGTGAGTTTAAAGCCTCCACATTCCATGTTTCATGTAACCTCCTGTAATATTTAAGAAGTTGCAGATGCGTCCTTGGAGCAGATATTGGAGCTCCCACAGTTTTCTGCAGCTGTGCATGGAAGCTGCTTTTTCCAATTGATTTTTTAGCTAATTTAAAATAGCAACACCAACAGCCTATGTGCTAAATTCAGTACAAATGTGCGTCCTCTAAAATGGGGTTAAAGCAATTTTAACTAGACATATTTCTTCAGTTTGCCTGTAGGAAAAAAAAAATAAAATAAAATCAATCCTAACTTAATTGGAGGCCACAAACCAACTTCCCCACTCACTGCTTGCTGTGAGGAACACGAGAGGCTGGATTTGCAAACAGGATTTGGGGCAAGGAGCCCGAGAAACCTGTTGCCTATCAAGCAATTTTAGTTTTTGCTACTTTAAAAGCCTGAGGGCTGTGGTGCTCCCACGGATGTGTGTGACTGCCCAAGCCAGTTGCTGCTTCAAGGCTGTGGATGTGAACAGCAGTGCCAGGAGCCCCGGAGAGTCCCTAAAAGCCCTGTGGAAGTGCAAAGGATTATTAGCGTCAGATCAATGCTCGTATATCTCCTCCGAGCCGTGTTTATGGTGCAGGAGCTGCCGTGGGATCTCAGGGAATTGGGCACTGGATCGATGGGTCAGTCCTGTCCACCCAGAGCCACCCCTGGATGAGCATCCTGGGATCCCCAGGGCCTTCTGAGCCAGGGTTTGCACCCCAAGCCACACACCCTGAGCCAGGACTGTGGGCTGGATGAGGGACCACAAACCCCCCTCGAGGGCTTGTGGCCCTCTGGCTCTGTGGCCAGGGCAGGGGCAGGATTGGGGAATGGCTTTCCCCCTCTCTTCAGGAAAACCAAAAATTTGCTTTCCCAGCTCTCCTGAATGTGGGAAGTTTCTCTGTAAGTGTTTTATCCACACCTGCAAGGAGGGGGGTCGGTCCTGCCTGCATCCTCCAGATGTTGCTGTGGCAGGGAAGCAGCAGTGGGGCTGCCTGGCACTGATGCCCAGTTTAATTCCTCGCCAAAATAAACCCAAACAGAGATTACACGTATGGGGTGTGAAGAACCGAGTCCACGAGGCAAAACTCTGCAGCTCGTTGTGTCCACCGTCACAAGCCTGTGGAGCAAGCAGTGGGACAAGGGTTGTCCCTTTGCCCGAGGGAGGGCAGGGCTGGCTGTGCCACAGCCCTGCTTGGCTCTGGTACTGAGGAGCTGCGGCACCACGGCGTGTCCATCAACCTGCTGCTTGGAATGAGACTCCAAAACCAACTGGCTGGGGGAGAAAAAAAAAAAAAAAGAAGAAAAAGAATAAAAATCATATTAGTGCTGGAAATTCAACTTTCTACTTTCCTTCCTCTACCAGAATTTAATAAACCCGTGTCCGGTCCCGGCGGCGCTGGAGCCACACAAGCCCCGAGCGAGGAACCTCGAGGGCGGCCACACGGCACAGACACCACTGCAAGGCTTTATTAAAGCCAGTCCTGGGGAAAACAGGGTATTTCTGCAGAGCTGAGGAACAAACTGGAGAGGCAGAAGCTGCAAACCACCTCCCTTCAGAAAGGAGGGGTTTTCAGCCAGTTGCATCCTCTTATGTGCGACTTTGAGGGAAAGAGGGAAGAGTTGCTCAGGGTGGAGGTGGCAGCAGACACAGCTGGAGGGCAGGGGAGGAATCTCTGCCTGCTGTCATGGTGGAACCAGGAAAAGTGACCAAAAACCAGGGACCAGTCCAACAGGGTGGGTACCAGAGATGCCAAAATTCAGGTTTAAGACAAGCAACCCCCTTTTTTTGTCCTCTTTTGGGGGATTCAGTTGTTGGGTTTTTTTACTTTGTGAACTAAACTAGTACAGGTGGTACTGAGGGGTTCATGGGAGGTGTTCTCTCCTGCAGTCACAGCAGCCCTGCCCTGAGGTGCTGGGACGGGGGGATGTTGGGGTTTGAGGGGAGATTTGGATTAAAGTTCAAGTATGGTTTGGGGGTTGGGGTTTGGGTTTGTGCAGGAGTTTGGTTGTGTTGGGTTTGGATTTGGTTTGAGGTTGGATTTTGGTTTGGGTAGGGCTCAGGTTCAGGTTTGGGAGTGGGTTTGAGTTGGGCTCAGGTTTGAGTTTGGATTGGGCTCACGTTTGGGTTTGGTTTTGGTTTCAGATTTGGTTTTTGGTTGAGTTCAGGTTATGGTTGGGTTCAGGTCTGAGCTTGGGTTGGGTTTGTATTTGAGGTTGGATTGGTTTCAGATTCAGGGTTGAATTTGGTTTGGGGTTTGGATTTGGGGTTGGGTCTGAGTTCAAGTTCAGGTCTTGGTTTGAGATCACGTTTGGGTTCCAGTCCAAGTCTGAATCCAGGTTTGGGATAGGGGTCCAGGCCCCTCCCCAGGGCCACGTCCAGCTCAGGAGGATCTGGAGGGGTGGCAAGGACCAGGCTGCATGAGTGAGGGGCTGAGCATTCAAATCCTATTAGGATGAAAGGTGTTTGCCATCAGAGCAGAACTTTCCCAGGGCACTTCTGAAGCGGAGCCTGTCAGAAGATGACTTTTCTAAATGACTTTTCTAACTTCTCTTTTGGCTCACGTTGGTAATTGGTTCATTTCCAGGTACCAGCAAGAATGTAAATATGGAATGAATCAACTTTTTCCACATTTTTTAGCAGCCCTTTTATGAAGAACAGATTTTCCACAGAGGAAATTAAAAAGTACATAAAACTGAGAAGCCGTGGTGTTGTTGAGAACAGCATCAGCTTTCAGTGTCACTTTATAACTGGCAGCACAGGCTGTGTCAGAATGGCAGTAATAGAAAGTACAAAGTTTGTTTCACTTAGCTTCGTTTTTCTTTCAGAAAGGGGATTACCATAAATCCCTGAAATAACATTTGTCCAAGAGAGATGTGTATCGGTACTTCAGAAATCTTTTATGTCTGTTTTTAAATTACACGTCCTTGTAAAAGTGACTATACATTGATTTAATAAATACGCTTGATTTGTGTGTATTGCTTAAATTAAAAAAAGCCACGACACAACTCTGATTTCCTGTACAAGGCTGTCAAAGAGCTTTTTCTGCAGTAAATTCTGCAGGAAGGCTCTTGGCAAGTTGCTCTGTGCATGGGCATGTTGGAGAAGGAGAAAGAAGGGGTTGCATTCGCATTTGAGTCATGTTTCTTTCTGGGCAGAATCGAACAACTCCTCAAATAATCCTTTTTGGTGCATCTGTACACATGGGAGGGGCTGGGATTTGGTGGAGGGTGATGATGTGGGTGGTTCAGGGGGCAGCACTGGCTGTGCCAGCCCCACATTTGGGCCATGGAGGGTCCTCCTGCTTCAGCTTCACTGCTGAAGAAACATTTATGCCCACCCAGGTGCCCAAGCTGGAGGTCCTTTCACCACTCTTCCTCCTCCACACTGCTGCTATTAAGCTTTCCTAAACATGCCCAAAAAATTAATTTGGAGATGATTTTACCCACATCTTCTCCATCCAGCACAGCTCTTAGATCCTGAGGAGCAGGAGATGCTCCATGCCTGCTCAGGGCTGGTGGATGTTCCTCCCTCACCAGGGGGAGTGGGCATGGTGGTCACAGATGGGCAGCACGGGGCTCAGGGTGCTGGCAGGGATGTGCAGTCACTGCTCAGCACTGCCAGAGGGCAGGAGCTGATCTGGGCAATGCTCTCAGCCAAATGAGTCCCACTCTCAGCATCCTCCAGGGACCTTGGAAGTTTAGAGGAACTTGGACCCAACTTCATAAAACTCCTTAGAGCTCATAAAACGTTACAGAGCTCATAAACCTTATGAGCTGCACGTGAGCCCCTCCCAAAGGCAGAGCTCACCTCCAGGTCTCTGCAGGTGCAGGACCTGACCTAAGGGGGGGAGACACCCAGGGTTGCCCCTGCCCCAGCACCCACCACAGGGTGCCAAGGCAGGTTTAGGTTGGGTGATAGAGACAATTACATCACCAGAAGATTTATCGAGCCCTGGCACAGCTGCCCAGGGCAGGGGTGGATCCCCATCCCTGGAGGGATTTAACAGCCACGTGGATGTGGCACTTGGGGACATGGGTCAGTGGTGGCCTTGGCAGTGCTGGGGATGGTTGGCCTCGATCTTGGAGGCTTTTCCAACCTAAAGGATTCTGTGATGATGATGATGAAGGGGTGATCATAAACAGATCCCAGCTCCTGGCTCCAGGAAAGGCCTGGGGCAGTGCTGGGGCAGGAGGGATAGAGCCTGGGGGCTGGTGCTTGGTGTGGCCTCTCCCCCCGTGTCAGGTGTCACTTGTGGCCATTCCCAAAGCCAATGGGTGCTATGAAAATCCAGGTATTCTCGTGCTCCCATTAAAGCAGCCCCCTCACCAGAGGTGCTCCATGAATTTTGACTCTCACAGGAGCTGGGTGTTGTGCCTGACAGCCACTGCACACCTACAAAAGCATCTTCACTCGTGACTGTTTCCACTGAAATCCAGGCTAAGCCCAGCAGCTTATTTACATGAGTATTCTAAAAATATTTGTCCTCCCCCTTGCCAGCGTGACACAGCCCTTGGCTCCCCTTGTCTCAGCAACAAAGGTTTCCCAGAGCAGCCAGGCTGCATCCCAGTCAGTGTGTACCTCCTGGAAATGCAGATTACAGGACAGGCTGAGCCCTGTTTTAGTGTCACTGTCACATTAAATATTTGTAGCTTCAAGTCAGTAAATGACAGAGTCATAAAGTGCAGTTAGAGCTGCATCTGAAGTGGGTTTGATGCCTAATGTGGATCCTGATATTGGAAATAAACCACATGCATTTAGCAGCAATTACACACAACCTCTGATAACAGATTTATTTTACAAGTGCTGAACTGGGATCTGCAGCTGTAACAACAAGCTGGGGGGAAAATTGCTGAGATGAGTAAATATGGAATTGTGAAGGTGAATTGAACTTCTTCTCAGCACTGCTCTGGGTATTTGGGGACAGTTTCTGGGGTTTCAGGGCACATGAGGTGATTAAAGGGCAAGAGGGTCCTACTGTGAAAAGGCAAAAAACCTGATGGGGTATTGGCTATCCTGGGCATGGTTAAATCAATGAATCTACAAAGTCATTGCAGTGTCACACATGGGTGAATATGGGATCAATGAAATCCAAGGCCAGGCTGGATGGGGCTTGGAGCAACATGGTCCATGGAAAGTGTCTCTGCCCATGGCAAGGGTTGGAACTGGATGACCTTTAGGATCCCTTCCAACCCAAACCATTCTGTGATGTTCCCAATGTCCCTTTCTAAGAGTCCCTGTTGTCCTGTGGTTGGACACAGGTCATGGGGCTCAACACCTGCAGCAGGATAAAACAGATCCATGTGCTGGGAGACCAGGACACATTCCCAGTGTTTTCCAGCACCTTTCCAGCTGTCTGTCCCACCCCACGTGTCTGGGGCTGGACAGGCAGTTGTTTCAATGTATTGCCTAAGAGTGTTTCCTCTGACAGATCCCACGGCAGGAATTTACCTGTTTATTGGAACTGAATTGTTGAAGCTTTAAGCCACAGAGCTGGAAATAGTCCTCCTTTAAGAGTATAAACAAAAATAGCTTTCCTTTGGACTCCATGCTAGGGAGAAAGTCACAGCATATTTAGACAGTTAGAGGTGATTTTTATGTCTGATTATGTCTATTTTGGTGATAATTTGCAGACAACCCTAATGGGAAATACACCAAGAAGTGGTACCCATTACATCTAAAATACTGCATTTCATGGGTTTGTTTCACCCCAAACAAACACAGGCACTAATTTTTGGCGTGCAGGAGATAAACCCAAAATCTCTGTGGTGTGGGAAGGAGCTGGAATCGTGTGGTGGCCGTGTGGGTGCCAGTGTTGGCGGCCCCAGCTTTGGGGAAGATGCACAAGGGGCTGACGGGGAGCCTGGTTTTAATTAAAATCTCACAAAGGTCTATACATGCAGCTGACAACAGATATAATTTATCTTGTCAGTTGTCCCCACATCAGAAGTGTACTCTTTGAAGTAACAGTAATAATAATATTAATAAAAATCATCCCTGACTACAATGTGGAGCAAGTTGTGGCTGCTCCCCTGCCTGTGCCTGCCCTGGGTGCAGGAGCAGCTCCGGGCTCTGCTGAGGCAGGACAAGGATTCACCATCCCACCACTGCTCCCCGGGACTCCTTCCCTATTTCTGCTCCACGAAAAATGGGCTTTCCCTCACATTTTGTGGCTTTTTTTCAGGAGATCATCCCATATTCCATGGGCGCCTGCTCATCATGCCAAATGGTTCTGCTCCAGGAAAAGAGTGATCTTTGTACCTTTCCTGGGAGTTGCACAGGACGGAGACCATTAGAGGATGAGGGCAATGAGGGCATGAAGGAGATCTGATCCTCTTTCACCCCCTTCCCCAAGTTATATTTCCTATTTCGCTTTTGATCTGATCCTCTTTGACCCCCTTCCCCAAATTCTATTTCCTATTTCGCTTTTGTGTCCCACTCAAAGGACCGCTGATGTGTAAAGCGCCCCCGGCGTGGCCCCTGCCGGCTCCTCTTCACTTGGCAGCAAAACGCAAACCTCGCCAAGGTCCCTGCACAACCCGCCCGCTGGGTTCGCTTTCCTCTCCCTTCCCCATGGAAGAAGGCAAGCACCTCCCTTCCTTAGCGCCTCTGGAAAGTTTTACAATGAAACCGACGGCTGAACTCTTGGCTTTGGCCTGCAGGGAGGAGGAGGATGGAGCCACCCGTGGCCGTGTTCCCCGCAGGGCTCATGCCCAGCCACCCCGAGGAGCTATGGCAGCTCCAGCCCCAGCCCCAGCCCCTCCGCCGCCTCCCCTCCAGCGCCCGCCGCAATTAGCATGCAAAGCAGCACCTCGCAGCCTCCTTAATGCCTTTCAAACCTGGAGTTCCTTGAAGTTGGGAGGGGTTTAAAAGCAGTGCCCACCACGAGCAGCGCCACGGGCGCGCAGGGCGGCTCCGAGCGCCGCGTGGGGCGTGGGGAGGGGGCTGCGCTGGGAAGCAGCGGCGCTCCCAGATGTGGCCGCTCCCGCAATGCTGCGAGCAGCTGGGAGACAGCCGGCTCCCACCCCTGGGAGCGTGTGCCCTCGCGAAACACAATTACAATGAGAATATCTCATTATCTCATTGGCTTTAGCTTACTCTTCTGTTACCATGGTTTCAAATACACAGAGGAGCCTGAAACTAAGCGGGCTGCTAACAAAGAACATCTCCTTGTACAATGACATCAGATCGTGTTGGACAGAACAGACTTAATTAAATACACCCCCACCCCTCCCGACACAGGGCCAAACGCAGAAGTTGGGGACACTTTCGGGCCCGGCACCCGCCGGGCGCTGTGTGCGCTGGGGAGCTGTGCCAAGGAGCAGCCCGGGGGCTCCTCAAGGAGGTCCTGGCAGCGGGATTGCTCACAAACCCACCCTGTGTGTCTGCCCGGAGCCCCCCGTGTGCCCCCTCCCCTCCGCCCATCCTTGGCACTGGCGCTGTCCCCGCGGTGCCAGGGGACAGAGAGGACACAGGGACAGAGGGGTGACGCTCCACAGAGGGTGGCAGGGCGCGGGTGGCACCACCTCTTGCCCCTCACCTCCCCCAGGAGCGATGTGGCCCCGGCAGGGGCAGGGCTGGGTGGCTCTCGGGTCCCCCGGCCAGCCGGTCCCAGCACCCGAGTGGCTCCGCTTCGGGTTTCCAGCGGCGGCATTAGAAATTCCACAAATCATTTATTTACCCTGGAGTATATCCGGTGACATAATGTGACAATAATGACATCCCTGGTGGTGTTAATTGATTTTGTCCTGCCAGAGGAGGTAATTTGGCGTCCACAGCAGCTTCTAGATCACGGACCTCCTGATTGTCTTCCGAGGTAATATTACTGTTAATGAAGAGAAAACATGCTTTCCTCTTTAAAAGACAATATGCTAATTAGGACAGACAATAGAGAGTCAGGGGTCATTTATTATTTTTAAACAGAGAGTTAATGCTCAGTGACTGGCATGGAAGTGCAAAACGCCTGTAAATTAATAAGTGCAATTCCTGGCTCATAAAATCCAACGTAGCTATTAAATAAAAAGAGGGGCATTCATGAAATATTCCAGCCATCGGAATACTTGAAGGTGTGAATAATTAACAGCCAGAAGTTAACATCCGCTAGCTTGTAAAAGGTCTGATTAAAGGCAGTGTTCATCATCCACCAACTATCACAGCTCATCGGGTCAACATCTCCCAATTAATGATTTCTTATTAGGGAGATAAAACGTGTTTTCTCAGGATAATTATTTTTTTAAAAGGAAAGAGTGTTTTCAGTGCAATGTGAGGAATAATTAAAGCTTGTTTGATGGGGATGAGGCTGGCTGGGTTCCTGAGGGGGGTGTTGGTGTGGGCACCAGTGGCTGCTGGTGACACCCCTGGCTGTTGGAAAGGTCCCCGGGCAGGTGCTTCACCTGGAGAATCCTGCTCAGAGCTGAATTTGCTAAGACCCAATCCCAGAAATCCGTATTTTCAACTTTCCTGGAAAATACCATCACAGCAGCACCCAAACCAGGAACCAGCTGATGGTGCCCCAGCCCCTTACCTGGTCTGTCTCTATGGGTGCCCCCAGGCCCAGACCCCAGGAAGGGCAAGGGGAAAAGGCTCAGTTCCTGGGGTTTGTCCCAACCTCCTGCCCGCAGGAGCTGGTGGAGATGACGTTCCACGTGTTTTCCACCACGGTGCAACACGGGGAGCTGTTCTTTGGCAACAGGTTGTGGGTTTGTGGGCTGAGAAGCAGCTGCCAGTCAGGGCTCCGGGCAGGGCAGGGGCTGGGGTGAACCAAATCATCTGGGAGATGTTACAAAGGAGAGGTTGCAGGTTGCTTAATCATCTTCTGGTTCTGCCTCTTCAAGCTGCCAACACAAAAATGCACATTTTTTAGAGACAATCCTAAAAGCACCAAACTGAGTATGAGGTGAGAGCAGGATGAGAGATTAGACAACCCTGATTTCAGCAGTAGCCAAACACAGACAGACTTGTCCCTTCTGCTGTATTCATGTCATTTCAATCAGGTTTAATAAAGTCTTAGCTGAATTCAGTGGAAGGGAGCTGACCTTTATTGCTCCTGGCTGGAAAACTTTAAAAAATTCATTATAGGCCATCACTGGAGGTGTCAGTGCCCTTCATCTCGCTGTGCCTCTCCTGTTCCCAGCTCACCCTGGCTTGTTTTGTGTGCAGAGCCGCAGCTCACCTGGAGCCGCCACCTCCAGCCCTTCCAGAATGGGGGACCAGCTGCCCCACACTCATAAGGTGTTATTTTAAACTAAACTAGTCTGAAAACCAAACGGTGCTAAATTTTTGTTTGAATTTTAGAAGACCCGCTGGGCACTTTTTTTGCCATTTAGCAATTTTTCCTCACAGGAATGAAGGATACCTTTTCTGATCCGTTTTAATCTCCTCAGTTGAGCTTGTACATTTATTTAGCTGCAGAAACTGGGACTCTTTGCACTCACTTCACCTGCTGCAAAGTTCACAACAGCACAAAGAATTGGCATCACTTCAAACTCGAGATCACTGCTGAGGTGCTGCTTCCTTGACTTGTCCTCCTTATGCAGCTACATTAATATAATTCTTGTTTTCAAAAGTAGTTTGGTTAATGGCTCCAGGAATGGGTTTGGTGTTTGGGATTTGTGTGTAAGGACAGTGGTTACAACACTGTGCCATGTAACCTTGGTGCACAAATTGTCTGGTTTTTGGAAATTAAAAAAATATCCCTGGAAGGGAGAATGCCTATAAATTAGGTATATAAACTGAAGACAATTCCTATAAATTAGGAATGTTGGTCACTGGGTTACTACAAACCACATCAATCTGAATATTCAAGCATGGGAGGAAATACTGTTTTAATGCCTTAAAAATCATCACAGGATGAGCAAATCCCTCGCAGGAAAGGATGACCACGTCCTGTTGAACCCCTCCCTGGCCTATAGGGTGATTGTATTCTGAGAAATCCCCAACTTGGAGGGGTTGATTGAGACTGGTGCCGACAATTCTGCTCCCCCTGTGGAAGAGGAGACTTCACTGGGGTTGCAGGGGCAACCAAACAGCGTCTCTGCTTTGGGCCATGAATTATGAAGAAAGCTGGAGACACCCAGGTCTGGTTAATGTAACAAAAGGGAGAGTGAAAGGGCAATATCTGAGAGACCCAGAGTGTCCTGGAAGGGGGGAATTAATGTGGATGAGATGTCAAAGAGAGTTAATAATTGAAGAGCCACAGGTAACGGGCTGACAGGATTTGCTGGGGCAGGACAGAGGATCCAGGTGCCACAGGAACCCAGGGGTTTGGAAGCATTTGGGATTGTTTCTTGGTGCTGCTTTGCTTTCTCTGCCTGTTGGAGATTGGGGTTAGTGCTGGAAGTGGGAATAGTCCCCCAGTCCCAGTGCTCCAGGTGTGTACTGCATCCTTCTTTCCCAGTTGTCAACTCCACATCCCTGGAAGTATCCAAGGATAGATTGGACAGGGTTTGGAGCAACCTGGGCTAGTGGAAGGTGTCCCTGCCCATGGCAGGGGGTGGAACGAGATGGGCTTTAAGGTCCTTCCAACCCCAACCATCCTGGAATTCCCTGATCCTGTGGTGTCACCCATGATCCTCACTGAGCAAGTGATCAGAGGAAAACGCGTTGTGGCAGACCTGGGAATTGAGGCCACATAAACAACAACAGAGCTCTGGTGACACTGTGGTCCCTGAGCTTTGGGGGTTTGGGCTTTAATTTACCTTCTAAACACCAATTTCTAAGCATTGACCTGCACTAAAAGCACCTCCTGGTGCTCATTTGCATTTGAGGAAGAGAAGTTCAAGCTCTCAAAACTCCAAATTCTGCTGGAGCGGGGCTGATGAGCCAATATTTACACTGGCTGCATTTTGGTGCCTAAATGGCATTTTAGTGCTGGTTTAATGAGGGAGCACCGTGCATAGCCCGTGCCGCTTTGGACTTGCTCTAATGATCTGGAGGCGTGGCTACGCTTTAATGATGCGCTTTAATAATTTATCAATAGAGTTTGTAAGTGCTAATTTGCACTTTTAGGTGCATATTCTCCTTTTGAAGCCGCCGTACAACCCCCTATTAATGTTAATGGGAGTTGTGCTCACATTAAAAGGAGATTATACCCCTAAGGTGTTTAACATCTGACTTACCCAGGGCTTAAATTGCATTGCTGAATGTCACTTCTTTCATTTAGGAAGATGGCTTTTGGTTGCGCTGTCACCATGCGGGCGCAAAGGCAAAGACTACTTCAAGGGAGGGAAAAAAATTGGGAAGTGGTAAATCAGTGCACCAGCCTTGACTTCTCAGTCTTGGGCTTAAATCCAACCCGAGCACGAGGTCAGACGAGGCTGGCGATGGAGCAGCTCCTTGGAGATGTTGCCACAAAAGGCGACAGTGGCCACAGGGGCTACTGAGATGTTGGCAGGAGGTTAATTTATGCCCAGGAAGAAGTGGAAGGCCGGTGGTGTGGAAGACAGATTTCCTGTGCTGGCTGAGTGTTTGAGAGAGGCTCTAATCACTTCTGGGGGCAGTTTTTGCCGCAGCGTGGAATGCTGGCGTTCATGGATTGACATCTAATTAACGGCAAGTAGGTGAAGGGCCGTATTTATCAAATCACTTAAGCAGAAATTTAAACCCTATTTACTTGGCTGGAATTAATTGGGTTAAATGACACGCTAAGGATCGATGCAGGAGGTTTTCACCTCTTAACCCTTTCCTAAGCCCACACCTACTAATAACTGGGATTCGGGCAGACACATGGAGGAGCAGGGAGTTGTCTGGGTGCAGGAGCAGGGCAGGCTGGTTTGCACGGGGAAACTGATGCAGGGAGGGGTGTGCAGACAGAGGGGAGAGGATGAATTAGTCACTGAAAACCATCTTTTCCCCCAGAAATGGTACCAAAGCTGGTCCTGGCTCAACCACTCGCCTGAGGTCTTCAGATTCGCTCTTAACTCCTCTGGAGGGATTTTGAGAGGGAGGAAATGATACCCCCAGCATCATTTGCAGTCAGATGTCCTGGCTGTGTGTCCCCAACTCCTTGTGCACCCCTGGCTACTCACTGGTGGGGTGAGGAGCAGAAAAGCCCCTGATGCTGCGTAAGCCCTGCTCAGCAATAACCACAGCCCTGGGTTATCAGTGCTGCTCCCAGCACAAATCCAAACCCCAGCCCCATCCCAGCCTCTGTGAGCAAAATTAACTCTCCCCCAGCCAAAGCCAGCACACATGTTAATAAGGAGCGAGGCAGAGCACTCTGAGCCTGCTGATGAATTATGCATTTGCCCCACCTGGGAGTTAATATTTACCATATCTTGCTGAAATCCATTAGGAAGAACAAACATTGTATTTATCCAACAAGCTCCAAACCCGATCATTTGCATCCCTGCCTGCGAGGGGCAGGTCCGAGGTGGCTGCCCGGGTGAGCTGGGCTCCGAAGGGTCGTGTCCGGCTGCGGTGACCTCCGGAGGGAGAGGCTGAGCCCTGGCTGGGGGTGCTCAGCACCAGGCTCCTGGAAAACCCTGCGCTGCACAGCCAGGGGAGCCCCCAGGGTGGGACATTTTGGGGGTGACTGACCGCAGGTGAGGGGCAGGGAGGAGGGACTTGGGCACCAGCGGGGCAGGGCTGAGACCTGTGTGGGTGCACCCCGAGCACCCTCAGCACCCCCGTACCTCCAGTGTCCCCAGTACCTCCAGTGTCCCCAGTGCCTCAACACTCCCAGAACCTGCAACATCCCAGTGACACCAGCACTTGGAGCACCCTCAGCAACCCCAGTACCCTCAGCATCCCCAGCTCCTCAGCATCCCCAGCCCCTCAGTACCCCAAGCATCCCAATACCCCCAGCACTTCCAGCACCCCCAGCACCCCGGTCATCCCAGTGCCCTCAGAACCCTCAGCACCCCCAGTAACCCCAGCACTTCCAGCACCCAGCACTTCCAGCACCCTCAGCATCCCCAGCACCTCAGTACCCCAAGCACCTCGAGTACCCCCAGGAACCCCTCCCTTGCTGCCTCCTCAGCATCCCAATACCCCCAGCACTTCCAGCATCCCCAACACCCACGGTGGGTGTTGCCCCCGGCCAGGCTGTGGGAGCCCGGGCAGGGAGCCCCGAGCTCCCTTGGCACAAGCCAAGGCCGGCTTTGGGAGGCAGGGAAGGCAGAGAAATGATGTTTTCAAGGGCTGGCTGGCGGGAGGCAGCGGCAGGAGAAGCCCAGGCTTCTAAGGAGCGGCGCACATTTATTTCATCTGCGTGCCGTCCCGTCCCTGCAGGACCAGCCGGCCGAGCTCCGCCGAGCCGCGCTTTCAATCGTGTTTGAAGACGCCAGGGGAGAGCGGGGCTCTCTGTGAAGCGAGATTCGAGACAACAGAGCGCTCCCCGTGCCTGTGCACACACGAGCTCTTTCAAGCCTTCCGAACGCGCCCAGCCCGCCCCGCTCCCCTCGGAGCCTCAGCCGGGTGCGGGAATGGGAACGCGGCTGGGGATGCTCGCAGTGCCCGGAGCACGGACACAGCCCTCCTCCTCCTTTCGTCCTGCTTAACTGAGTGAGGAAAAAAAATAAAAATAAAAAAGAGAGCTTCTTTCCTTTATGTCCGACAAGGTACCGAAAGCTGTCGCAGTGGTTTCTGTAGAGCAGCAGCTCCAGCATTGCCCAGGGTCTCCTGTGCCCACCCTGGCACATCCTGGGCAAGCCCTGGGCAGGTCCGTGCTGGGCTGGAATAATCCCCACCCTCAGCAGCCCGGAGGGCTCTGCAGTGGTGGGATGGAGGAATAAAACGGGAAAACTCCGTCGTGAATACCGGAGATGGGCCATATTTGTAGTGGGGTCTCTCTAGAGCACAGAGATGGAGGGAATGGCCTCCCACTGCCAGAGGGCAGGGTTAGATAGGATATTGGGAAGGAATTATTGGCTGGGAGGGTGGGCAGGCCCTGGCACAGGGTGCCCAGAAAAGCTGTGGCTGCCCCTGGATCCCTGGGAGTGTCCAAGGGCAGGTTGGACGGGGCTTGGAGCACCCTGGGCTGGTGGGAGGTGTCCCTGCCCATGGTGGGCTGTGGAACAAGATGGTCTTCAAGCTCCCTTCCCACTCAGACTACTCTGGGATTCTCTGATTCAGGGCTCTCCTGTTCACAGCCCTGTTCTCCATGTAGCACATGCCGGTTCTTCCAGCAGCAGAGGAGAAACCCCGAGTGTGCAGAACTGCAACCCTGCAATCCACACCACACTCTTCCTGTGACCCCTTATGAGGACAAAACAGGATTATGTGATCCAGCTGGGATACTCTGAGTGTCTGCCATGCCCTGCACACGCACATGTGGGTTGGAGTGACTTTTCAGAGGCCTCCTGCTCCGCCGTGCACAAGGGCAGGCACTGGCTGTGTGAAGAGAGGGTTCAGTGAACAGAGCCCAGCTCTGTCTGGGCTGCTGACCATGTCCTCTGTTCTCACTCACACTCTGGGGAGCAGTGGGCACTGTGGGGACACCAGGGATGTGGGATGTCACGGCAGCATGTGGGGTCTGCCCACGGGATGAGGGCAGGCACGGGCAAGCTGGGGGCCAGCACAGTGTTCTCATTGCTCTGCCAGAATAATTCAGGAAGAAAAGAGGTTTCTATGCTTCAGTGGCAGTTTTAAAAGATGTTTTTTTCATGTTTTATTCAGCTTGAATTTGTATTTCAGCTACGAGTTCCTGGAGAGGAACTACAAATCGATCCAGATGAGCCCTGGCCAGCTCAGGCTGGAACTGTCCGTGTAAGGAATTGCTCTGCAGAGATGGAGCACGCAGGGCCAGTCAGAGCTGATGGAAACCCTTGGGGGCTTTGCTGGTGGGGTCTGCGTTTAGGCAGCCTTGTTCCCCTTGAGCGTTCCTGGCACCCTGCTGATTTCTGCAGCTCCATACCAAGGAGCACCAAGGGCAATGCTCCGAAGCTTTTCCCACTGCCATTGAAAGATGAGTTGGTGGGGAAGTGACTGTTGCACTGAGGTTTGGGAAGCACGATTTTGGGAATGATTTTGTTTAGATTTTTTTCCTGAAGTTTCAAAGGAACTGAGGGATGTGAGTTGACATGTCAATTTTCTTGAAACTCTGCAATTTTTTCTATAATGCATTTTTCAGAAAATGCACATTTCTTGTACTTCCAATATCTCCTCACCCAAATTTCCTCACAGAAACATTTCAGACTTGCATCTTTGAAACTGCAAAAAGAAATCAGTGTTGAAATATTGAACCTTTTCCCCACGCACATGTTTATTTATGTGCTTGACACAAAGTAGTTTGACAAAAATCGTGTCGCTGGTTTCAATTGAAATGCACATCTCAAGTGTTCCTGCTTTCCATTAGCACCTGGCAGAGAGGAAGGCTGAAATGTTCACTCTTGTGGTTTATTTCATAGACAATGGGTCTGAAATATAAATATAAAGAAAAAAAAATGAACAAACCAGTGGTTTTGAATAGCAGCTGCCATTAATTCCAGGGTTAAAATGTCCTTGGGACCCCTCTGCTTGCCTGTCATTATTCACAAGGAAGAGGAAAGGATGAAAAGGCTCAGCATCCATGTCTGCAAACTCAAGCTTGTAAAGGAATTCAATATTTCCTACATGTTAAGTGGATGAATGAAGTAGAATGAAGCCCTGAACTCTATTTTTTTCCTGGGTTTGGATGTGCTATAAATGGAACTGCCCGCTAGAGGAGAACCTGGGGGTTGGTGTTTGTATGAACACAGGGAGATTTTCCTGTGTGTAAACCTACTCAAATTTAAACCAGCTGCTAAAGGTCTGTGTCCTTCACAGCAGGAGCATCCCCAGGAATGCTGACAGGTTCCTTCAGCAAGACTCTGCAGGGGAAGAGCCTCAGCTCACCTCACCAAGGGACACACTGAACCTCCTCTTGCTGCTACAAAAGAGTGCAGGGAAATGGCTCCAGAAGAGCCAGTAAAAGTGACATTCATAGTGATAATTTGGTACTATTAAATATATAGATGTATTTTATGTTTTTAAAATTACAGTTTATTTTTAACAGTGGTAACATGCACTGTGCCAAAGGTTATATTGATATTTATGAATCTTAACATGAAAGAGAACATTACATTGAAAACAAATGTGCCAAGAGTAGGATTTTTCCATGGAAAGCTATAAACAGCTTGCAAAATCCACCAATGTTAGCCTGGATTCCTGTAACTAAAATGGTTCGGGCAGAGAACCTTGGCTGCATCCTTAGCTCAAGCAGTGCTGGTTCTGCCTGCAGAAAATGACACTGTGAGGATGAAGAACATCCAGTTCCCAGGGAGTTAGAGTATGAACCTTTGCCCATGGCTCCCTAGGGGCTTTCCTCCCAGCTGTCCTTTTTACTCCAATAGTTCTGTCCTTCTCCTCATGACTATTCCTGATGTGTTCACAGCTGTCAATCATATCTGCAGTTCAACCACTTTTTGCTGTGCTAAACAAGTCAGAAACTTTTTACTGTCCCCTGTAAAATACTCCATCCATTCTCTTTGTCAGCTTGCACCCAGGTGACATCCGTTTCCATCTGGTTTTCCCCCCTGCACAGGTACATTCATTATTCTGGATGAAGTTCCTCCAGGGATTAATGCAGTAGAATTACAAGGGAACATCTCCTGGTTGCCAGTTACCACCTTTCCACAAAGTCTGTTTACGGAAGACTTCACCTGAATATGAATCTCCTCTGGAATGTCTCTGGAACTCCTCAGGAGCCCAGCAAGGCCACCTGCAGAAGAGCAGTAGATTCAAACATATATTACATAAAGGGACATTGACATGCCAGCAGTGGGAGCCCAGGATTCAGCAGCTCTCCATGGAATGCAGGATGCAGTCCAGTGTCCTTCCATCCTGCCCCAGTTTTATGTTGCACATTCCCCCTGTTGAACAGCAGCAGCCCCTGGCAGATTCCATGTGCAGCCACACAACAGTTCCTCAGGATCCACTTCCATGTGTTCCCATGGTCAGTTCCTCTCCTGACAGACAGCCATGATGGGTTCAGCAATGCCAAAACATCATTTTCAGGCTCAGGTGATGGGGCAGTGCATCAGGAATCATGATTAATTAAGATTTAGAGAGGGCAACTGAGTGTCTGCAGCAAGGTCTTCCTCCTAAGGTTGGCTCTGAGGGATGCTGTGGGAGGTCCAGGAGGAGCTGGGATGGTGGAAGACAGCTGTTTCCTTCAGAAAAGAGGGGGAGATCCCCTGGCCATTGCTCTCATTGCCTTTACACTTTGCAAAGTTGGTTACCTGAGTCCAGACTGCTCATCCAGGCACTGTCACCAACACAGATTCATCCCAGTTGTCATCATTTTCCACTGTGACAACACCCCCAGGGAATGCATGTCCCACTCCATCCACCACAGCAAGGAGGCCAGGGGAGGAATTTCAGAGAATTCCAGAATGGTTTGGGTTGGAAAGGATCTGAAAGATTGCCAAATTCCAACCCCCCTGCCACGGCCAGGGACACCTCCCACCAGCCCAGGGTGCTCCAAGCCCCATCCAACCTGGCCTTGGACACTCCCAGGGATCCAGGGGCAGCCA
>JAWWEE010000010.1:1304274-1325002 GCA_035221455.1 Xenops minutus | reverse complement strand
GACACCTTCCACTGTCCCAGGGTGCTCCAAGCCCCGTCCAACCTGGCCTTGGACACTCCCAGGGATGGGGAACCCACAATCTCTCTGGGCACCCTGTGCCAGGGCCTGCCCACCCTCCCAGGGAAGGATTTCTCCCCAGTATCCCACCTAACCCTGCCCTCTTCCAGCTTAAGCCCATTGCCCCTTGTCCTGTCACTCCATGCCCCTTGAAAAGACCCCTCCAGCCTCCTCGGAAACCCCTTCAGGTACTGGAAAGCTGGACATGAATATTTTAAAATATTTTTATAGGAAAAAGTGTTGTATAATTTACTGCATTTTTAATACAGTTTTACTTTTTATTCTCGCACAGGCTCATAATTTCTGTGGTTACTGCAGCCTGGCTAATTAACACAGGGTTGGGAAGATGATTAAAGGAAGGCTCCGGGTATCTGCATTGTTCTAGTTTAATTGCTGCTCAAGCAATGATTCAGTGTTGGTTTTGGCAGTTGAGCAGCATTTGTCTGGCACTGTGAAATTCCCTGTTTATATCCATGAGACTCATCCGTTGTTGATGGGCAAAAGCACGAGGATCTGTAACATTTTTTAGCAGCAGGCTTGTGGAAGGAATAGGTTTGGTTTCGTGCCCTCCAACGTTCTGGCTGAGGTGCTGGGGTGGTGCTGGTTGTCACAGAGCCCCAGAGCTGCAGTGTCCCCACCTGGGGGGACAGAACGGGCTCTCGTGGCTGGGGCAGAGCAGGAGGAGAGGGAATCAGGCTGGAAGGAGCCCCCCACACTGCGGGACCACAGAGAGCTCATTCCCACCCCTCCCAGTGCCCAAAGCTCTCCTGCTGTAACCCACGTGGGACCCGACCCAGAACTGGGTGTGCCTGAGGGCAGCAACTGGAGAGACCGTGGGGGCAACTGAGGGGATAAACTAGTCCACAAATAATCCATGAAGGCAAACAGAGCTTCTGCAAATGGAGCCTAGAGAGTGTCGGTGTGCTGGGCACACCCACAGACCTCGCTGTGCAGCCTCACCTGGGCACTCCCCCCACACCTTCTCAGCCCGAGGCCACCAGCAGCTCAGCCCCTGCAAGCACATCACAACCTGCATCCAGCCCTCTTTCCTGGAGGGCCTTGGGATCTCTGCCTTCTCACAGGTCCCATCTCTCACCCTGTCTCCTCTTGTTTCTGGGTGTATTGAAAAATGCATAATGTTTATCATAAGGAAAACAGAGTTAAAAAGCAACTTATAGGGAAAACCGGTGTAAAGATACCCCCAAAATCCTTCCAGAGGCTGGAAAACATTTCCAGAAATAGAGGTTGAAAATCCAAGGCTTATCCAGGCCTGCTGCTGTCTCTGATCCTGAATAAACACATCTCCAATGTCACAAGCTGCATCTTATGACATCCCCTTAAAAAAGAAGTGACTAAAGAGGGGATAATGTGAAAGACAGCCAATTATTCCATAAATGTAAACTACATTAAGAAGTGGTGTATAACATCATATATTTATGGCTACAATTTTGTTCTGCTGTCACATAACAAAATGAATAATACATTAGACCAAGGACTTGTCATTAAGTGAATTTCTTTGTTGCCTTGCTATTAAAATATAAAACTCCTTGGTGTGTGTATGTGTGACTAACCCTTTTCAGGGAGCATAAACAGGGTGGCTGAAGGTACTATTAGGCTGGAAAATGGAAGAGAGATTATAATTTTGAAGGTGAAATAATGCTAATTATATTCATCACAGAGATCTGGAGACATTGAGGAAGGCTTTAGAGGGTTTTTCTGAGGTTTTTCCTCAGCACAGAAAAGACAGGGAAGTGAATCAGGTGAAGAGCCAAGAAGGTGGTTCAAAGTCCAGCTGGAGATGGCCCTGACCAACCTGCTCTGGCTCATCCTGCTCTGAGCAGAGGACTGGGCTCGATGGCCACTGGGGGTGCCTCCCAACCTCAATCTGACTCTAGGAAATGAGACATGGAATAACTGAAGACATAAGAAAAGCAATGAGACTGTTGCCCATATGGTTAATGTTCAGCTCAAGAATCTGTTGCATTGAGATCTAGTACCTTCTAAAAGCATTTAAGCCCATGGTATCTCCCTCTGGTTCCTGTGGCTTTCAGTCTTTTCTCCATGTTGTCTTTAATTCTTGTCCTTCTGAGAAGAGAGAGGAACATCAATTTACAGCCTGACAAGGGAGACTGAAGGGCCAATCTAAAATGATTAGGAGAAAATTACCTTCATGGTTAAAGTCAGTCAGACCGAACATGGGAATTTCAGTCTAAATTCTCACCTTTTCCCATGAGTCCTGCTGAGGGAGAAAAGGAAACCCTGGCAGGGTCAGGTGGTGGTGTGACTGTTTTGGTGCTGAGCCTTCCAGGTGTTGTGCAGAGCTCTCCACGTGGATGTGCACGAGGAGTTTGCACCTTTCAGGACCAAGATTATCTCAGAATGTATTTATCTGATTTTTTTCTTCTTTTTTCTCCTATTTCTCCCTAATGTAATTGACGGCAAAATTGAATTGGTTTCCTACTGAGTTGGACTTGAAAGGTGAACACTGAATTTTCTATTACTTGGGCTTAATGCAATGTGTCCACCTCACCATTTGATAAGTTCAGGCCTGCTGGGGAAAAACTGGGAACCCCATTTTGGACACAAAGGATCAGATCTTGTCTTATGTTGCAGAGACTATTGGTTTAGATTTTGAGGTTATGAGAGAAAAATGGTTTCTCTGCAATATGTTTGGAAAATTCAGGGAGTGAATGTGTGCCCTGAGGGTGGAGCAGGAGGTGCTCAGGCTAGGGGGAAAGGACCACAGGTATAGTGGTAACCCCAAAAAAACCCAACAACAACCCCCTCACAAACAAACCCAAACTAACCAAAAACCCCTCAAAACCACAGAGACACTGAAGTAACAAAACCTTGGTGAGGATGGCCCAGGAGCAGGACAGGACAACATGAGCAGAGTGAGAAGCTGGAAAGGGTGTTTCCTCCAAAGGGAGATGTCTGAGAGGGCAGAGAATCACAGACTCAGACTGTGACAGAACAAACCAGTGATCTGCTGTCCTCTGTTTTCCTCTGTTTCTAATGGAGTAGGGAAAAGCCTCTGGGCAATGAGTAAATTCCTAATTGTGAAGTGTTGAAAAGCTTTGCTTAGGGAAGCAAAATCAGAACAGACATGAGCTGTGCCCAGACCTGAGAGCTCTCACCTCAGCAGAGGAGGTGGGTGAGGTAACCTCAAGCATTTGCCAATCCTACATTTCTACAGTTTCCAGCTCTTATTTATATACAGATTTTCTTCTGCAAACCCAGCAAACAAAACTTTGCCTGGAAAGCCATTTCCATAGCCACGTTAGTGCTGTCATTAATGAATTCAAATAGCTCTTCCCATGAGGTGCTGCCTCTCCTCTGTTTTCCCCTGCCTGGGTTCCCTGAGCTCCCAAACAACTGCTGCTACTTAGCTCTGATGATGAAATTGGTTTCTGCTGGAAGGATGTTCCTCTTTCAAAGCCTTGTGCTCATCTGTGAGGTGCAGCATTAACGATGGGGAGCTTATTAAGCACCTGAGCAGATGTTTTAGCTGGGTTTAGTGCCTTCCTGTGTTATTTCCCCGTGGCTGAGAGGAGAACCCGTGCAGCAGCAAGGCGTGAGCACATGTAACTCAGCATAAATCCCTGTGTTCATTCCCAGTGTGGGGCCCTGGTATGGATTAGCTGGTTTCATTAGCAGCTTCAGAGCCTGGCTCTTTAATATTAATAATCCCTGTTAGCCTATAGATTTAATTAGGATGAGAAGCAGCTGGGTGCTGGGCAGAGCCAGCCTTGGCTCCAGACGTGGCTCTGCCCTGATTGCTGAGCTCTTAACTGGGGGAGCTGGGAACAGCATGGTCCCTGGTTCCTTATCAATGCCCCTTCTCCTTCCAGGGCCCTTCTCAAGGCTCCTGGTTCTTTCCCAGGACCTGGGAGCGTGGCTGGAGCAGTCCCTGTAGGCAGGCAGCCTTTCCTCTCAGTGGGAGTAGCTGCCTTTGCTCTTCCAGGGTAAGTTTTCTTGCCTTCTGCTCTCAGAGAGTAGGAGGGTTACTTGGGCTGTCATCACCAGCTTAATTCATTTGTCCTGGCTGTCCTTTGAGGGACTTGCTCCAGCCAAGTGTGGGGTTTGACCCATTCGGGCGTTACAGAGCTGGAAAAACATGCAGGAATTTTCGAGGTGAAAAACGCAGCAGAGCTGAGTGCTGCTCGACTTGCAGAGCCTGTAACTCCAGTGGCACCAGTCCAGCACTCGATATTGCTCCTGGGTCAGCGTATAAAACCCCAGCAGCAGCCCGGGTATGCAGCTCAATTAGCGCACTTCATAAACTATGCAGCTCAATTAAGCGAGCCCTGTCTGTGGAAAGCAAAGCAAATGGAAATAGATGCCTGAAGTAATAGAATGTGCAGTTCAGCTGCAAAATGGTGCAGGTGGTTAATGGAAGTGTTATCTGATATGCAAAATGGGAACTTGAGAGGGTGTGTAGAGGTAAAAAAGAGGCTGGGTGTGTTTGAGTTTGTCCATCGCACCAGGGGGGGCTGTGGGACATCCCAAGTGACCTTTTTTGTTGCTTCTGGGTGTTTTGGAACCATCTCCAAAGAGCAATGGCTCTGAAGAAAGGACTATCCGAAGTTTTTCTGTTTCTGACATGCTTTATCCACACACTGTGATGCAGATGTTGCGTTTGTGATGCAGATGTTGCGTTTGTGATGCAGATGTTGCGTTTGTGATGCAGATGTTGCGTTTGCGATGCAGATGTTGCGTTTGCAGCAGTGCAGCTGCTCGGGAGCTCCGGGTATTGTCCAAGGTGCTGCTGCCAGGGCGGACACACCCGCAGCCCTGCCCAGCCCACAGCCACAGGGCTGGGACAGGGCCTGGCTCCCCTGGGACTTTGGTCAAACCCGGGAGCTTTTAGGGAAAACCTCTTTTCCTTTCAGCAGGAGCTTTGGCTTTGTCTGCTGCACAGGATTTGGCCTTTAGAAATAAACAGTTTTTCTGAAAGTTTGCTGTGCTTTGCCAGTAACTGGAGAATAAGCAATGATTAGTATAGAAAAAGATGTGAATAGTTGCCAGAGAGGTTGTGGATTCCCCACAACCCTGGAAGTATCTAAAGCCAAATTGGATGAACCTGGAGCAACCTGGACTAGTGGAAGGTGTCCCTGCCCATGGCAGGGGGTGGAATGAGATGGGCTTTAAAGTCCCTCCAACCCAAACCAGTCTGGGATTCTGTGATTCTAAAATAGCTTCAGTAATCAATATAGAATTTGACAGAAATATTAGTTTGACATCTAACATTTTGTTATTTGGCTGTGCTTACAATCCTGAATAATCCACTTAGTGGATAGTGGAAACTATTTGCCTACTTTCACACTATGCAAATACACTAAATGTTGGGCTGCTGCCAGCCAAGTGCATGGCCTAGAAATGCTTCTTCTTGCCAGGTCCATGTAGAAATCAAAGACTTCTTCGTAACCAAGTGGATGATGCTCCAGACTTCCCTCTGGGACAGCACAAGGTAAAATCAGGAAATACCTGCTGGGAGAATAAAAGACTATAGATCCTTGTAATGGCAATAAGACTCTCTCCATTAATTTTGGTGGGCTTATAGAGGCTCTGCTGTGTTTTGGAGTGAAATATTTCATTCTCACAGGAATGGAAACACCAGGATGTGTTATCTGAGGAGGGGAAAATAATCGAATTGGGGACTTCCTGTTATGGTGGAGGGAATGTTGTATCCAGTGAAATTCCTGACACCTGTAAAAGGTGTGAATTGACTGCAAGTTAGTGAACTGTAAGGCACAAAGTGATGTACAAACACCTTGCTTACAAGGGAAACCCTTCCCTGGTCCTCAGAGTGTTTGTGTCCTTGCTGATTCCAGCAGAACCACAGGGATGTTTGGCTTTAGGAATATGAGTGGGTATGGGGAATAGGCAATGGCATCTTGCTTGGCAGGCCTTGGAGGGGCACGAGGTCCTGTATGGAAAGGACACAGCCAGGTGGTGTCCCATGCTGTGCTGCCAAGGCCAGCAGCAGCCCAGAGCAGGATTTCCAGCTTATTTATTGCTCCACAGCCTTCAGCTTCAAACCCAGGCAATTATTAGCCATTTGGAGGTGGGATCTGTGATTTCTGCCCCCTTCTCCTGAGTCTCCCGTGGCTGACTCTTGGCATACAACAGAGTTTTGGCATCAAGACAAACTGCAGGGACACAAACCTGTTTTTCCCATTAGCCTTTTATGTTGATAGATTGGGAGCAGAGTGGGATTTTCATGAATACCCTAAATTAAAGAGACTCCAGCCTGACTGTGAAATTAATAGAGCTATCAAGGACCCCCCTGTCATTATCCAACAATTGTTAATTATTTACAAGCAGACTTCTGCAAGAACAGTATTGTAGCTGTCAGCATTGTCGTTATTAAAATGAAAATGCTTTGTCTGGGTAGAAGATAACATGACTCATTTTGGTGAAATGCAATGAATATGGAATATTCTGTTTCTCTTCACCAATTAGTCAGAGCAAGAACAATGGAGTGGCTCTTTCCTAACAAGATGTTTGTTTTTAAGAGTCTAACAAAATAAATATTTTCAGGGCTCTGCTTACAAAGGGCCTAATTCATTTTGCTATTATAATAAAAGTTAAAAAAGAAATTATTTTTTTCTAGGATGGGAAAAACTATTTTCACAAAGCAAATGCTCATTTTTCAGCTAGTGAAAAATGTATGTGAGTCTTTTTATTATCATAATATCTTGGTTTGTCTTATTATTGCAACAGACTTTAAAGCCCACCCAGGGCCACCCCTGCCATGGGCAGGGACACCTTCCACTAGCCCAGGTTGCTCCAGGCCCTGTCCAACCTGGCCTTGGACACTCCCAGAGATAAGGAATCCACAACCTCTGGGTGGTTCTGGTTTCTCCTAAAGTCAAAAGTAGACTCAGAGTGAGAAAAGGAACCAGCTTCTTCATTCCTGCCACACAATGACTGCAGCACTTAGAGGATGCAGAAGTAAAAGCCAGGCCCCTTGTTTGTGGTCTCCTAGTTAGACCATGCTGCCTTTCAGACTTATTATTTTAAAGTCTCTTGTTTAGGAAATGACTTTTAGAGTGGCAATACTCATGTTCTGCCATTATCTCAATTTTCTTACAGTCTCAGAAGAGTAGGAGGGAAGCCAGCTGTGTTCTCCATGCACTTACGAAGTTAAATGCAGTTGTGTTTTCCCTTTTGCTTAAAGCACAACAGCAATGACTGAACATCATTAAAAGAATGTGTTCACCCCCATTAATTTTGTTTGATTCAGGGGCTGTGGTGCAATGACCAGGAGCAAAAAAGCTATTGGGAGGAATTGCCATTGGAGGGGGGGATTTGTGTGGCTAAATGTGTATTCTGTGCAGCAGATCTTTTAAAACTCTGTGGTTTGTAAGTTCTTTCAGTATGAAAAAAGCCCTAACAAGAATCCTATAAACATTTCTCCTCATTATCTCTGGGCAAACACTCTTTCCTTTTTCCCAGCAGTTGGCTGAGAGTGCCTGACCTTCCACTTGGCTGTTGTGAGTTGGTTTGTTTGATATTTCTTTGGCTGTTACTAAAAAAATGTCAGTGCTGGGGCACTCCCAGGGTGGCTTTGCTGCTGTGCCCTCCCAGGACAGGAGAACACAGCCAGCCCCAAATCCATGGGGTCGGTGCAGAGGGGAGGTTGGAGATCAGGTTGACCTGTTGGGAGTCTGGAATTCCTTTACCAGAGGAAAGTTTAGGGGAGAAGCACCCAGATGTGGTCGGTGTGGAAGGGAAGCACAGTCAGGTGTGTGCAGAATGGAACGACTTGGAGATCCTCTCTCCACTGCAGCTGCCAAGCTTGGAGGTGTTGGGGTCCTGGGCACTGGCTCCACCTGGGAAGTGCTGGCTGAAGTTCTAGGAGTTGGGGAGATGCAACAAGTGTCAGGGGAAGGGATGCATTTCCTGCAGTGTCCTGCCCCTTCGTGGTCTTTGGTTGGGCTCGTGTTCCTCCAGAGACACCGACAGGGTCCGACCTTCCCACCGACCCTGGAGAAGAGGCCCCATAAGTAACATTAACTTCTGCAATTTCCTTGTTGCTCTCAAGCAAGTTATTAATTAACTGAATGTAACCACTGGCTGTTGATAAATCCTTTTAACTAATTCAAGCTCCATATCGAGCTGGGAGCGTTTTCACTCGAGCTGGAGCTCGGCTGGGGGAGGAATTAGCGCGGATCTGGTTTGGAGTGCCCGAGTTGGGGAAAAGGGAGAGAAGATATTTGTTTGCTTGATTCCACATGACAACTCCAGGGTAACTGAATAGACTGTACGGTTGGTTTGACAGGGCTGTGCCAGCAGCCTCGCATTCCAGAGACAGGGGGATGGAAGGGGCACTGACAACTGCAATGGATCTGATCCGAATTTCTCTGAAGAGCGACGATTTGCCTTCAATTATTAATGTTTTCCTGAGGTCTCTCTTCTGAGAGGTATGAATAACTTACTATGTGTTCATGCAACATTTGCAGTGGTGAATAAATTAGTGCGTGGAAAGAAGCTGAGTAGCAGGTCCAGGTCTTGAATAATGGAAGAGGGTCTGGAGGAAGCGCAGGCGGTAGCAGTGCGAGTGGTGCTGGTTTTCCTCTGGATGCAGAGCTGTGGCTGTGGGATGTAGAGATCTGTGGGTGATGCTGTGAGCTGGCTGCAAGAGCCACAGGGAGGAAAGGCAGTGCCTGTGTGTGTGTGACAGTGTGACATGAACCTGCAGTGCTCCTGCAGCATCCTGGGGCTCGGGGGTGTTCCCTTTCCCTCCCCTTGCCCAGGGGGCACTTTGTGCCGGGGCTGGGGAATGAATGTCTTACCTGAGGGAACTTTGCCATCCTGGGAAGCTGTGGGTCCTGTGAAATGGGGAGCTGCAGAGACACTGGAGTGGATTCCCAGGCACCTGGGAGGAACTTGAGGATGTTCAATGATTGTTCAGGGGCTGCTGTTTCACGAGACTTTGAGGTTCAGTGGTTGTGCATTTATTTATTTATTGCTCTAGTCCAATTTTCCCTGCCTGAGGGACATTTTCTGTGACAGGATTCCTGTTCTGACCCTCTCCTGTGGTCCCTCATGCTCTGCCCCATTTACTCCCTCGCTCTCTTTAGACAGAAATACATATTATTCCCTCTGTAAAATTTTAAAACAAATTCTCTTTCTGTAACATCACTACAGTGTTGAAAATAAGTCACAGCTATAAAAGCTTGTTAAGCAGCCCTTAAAAATGAGCAGCTTTTGACAGCACCACCGTGACAGAGAGTGAATTGGTGCTTGTTACGAAGCAATTTATTCCATCTTGGCAGTGGGATGTTTAGGGTAATATTTTAATATCATTAAGATATTTAGACATGGAATTCTTACAAGTCTGTCTTCCTGATGTTTAAAAATGCTAAGTCTTATGAAGTGTCACACATAGCACTGGTGTGTGCTGAAACAGCAGGCAAATTTGGGATTTCTCATATAGTGAAATGAATAGGAAACTGTCTTAACAGCACATAAATTATCAAGTAGATACTTATAAAAAACATTGGATCAAGTTATCTGTTTGCAAAAATAGCAGTTGGCAAGTTCCTTCAAGTCCATTCCTCCCCCTGTGCATCAGTGTGTTCTGAGTGGGCTGTGCAGTCCAAATTGCCTCAGATCTGTGAATTTTGCCTCCCTCTAAGGAGCTTCTGCCCCCCAGAACCTGCTGAGTGAGCCAGTTTGTCCCAGGGGGGAGCCCCTGACACCTCTGGAGGACACTGAGCTTACCTCAGGTGGGGGTAGTGGCACAGCCCCGGAGCAATGCTCAGAGGGATGGCCCTAAAAGCTGCCTCCTTCCTCTGGTTCTTTTCCAGGTGCCTCCATAAGGACTCTGCTGCCTTGTGGATGAGAGCTGGATGCTGAGTGCAAGCCAGCCCACAGCTCCCAGGGCTGCAGCAAGGTGTTTCATTAACAAAACCCCATTTTTAAGCCCAGCCTAACTAGGAGACTTCATCATTTATTATGTCATCATCTGGTCCAGCTCAGCATCCATGGGATTTTGAGACACGAAGTGTGGAAACCTGTCATGACAGAAAAAAAGAGAGGCTGGTAGGAAACAATGGTTGTCTTGTGGGAAGAGTTTAAATGTATGCAGCTGATCCCATGGGAACTGTTGTAGTCTATTCACCCTGTGTGAAAATGATGCTCTTTCCATATAATCTTTAATCCTTCTCTTTCACTGAAAAATGTGAGAACTTTATTTGCAAGTTGGAAAGAATGCTCTGTTTTAGTGAGTAAATGCTTTTCAAACATCAAAATAAATCACCTTATTAGAGTAGCATGGAGGGGAAAGGTTCCCTGGAATATCTGTAATATTCTGTCTATAAATTGCATTTGTGAGTGTTCTTGGAAAATGTATCCAGGCCTCTTTTTTTTCCCCCGGGTGGGTGTAGGGGGGAAGGAAGTGTCCAGCAGGCTTGGTGATATTACAAACTTTAGTGATTCTTGGAGAGAGAAACTCCACAGATTCTTCCTGTGAGATGGGGAAGAAGAATTTCAAGAGACAGGAATTTTACCCCAAACTGAAGGATTTCTGTGGAGGTTATTCTAGCCTTCCTTCTGTTCATGGGAAAGGACAAAAACCTGAAATATGCAGTTGTTGAAACCATTTCTCCCCACCCTCTGAGGGGATGGAAACCCAAGCCTTGCTCTGTGTGAAGAGCATCACCAGCCCCCCAGGCTTTAGCAGAGCTGCTGTCCTGCTCTTTGTGGGGCTGGGTCCTAAATATTAAACCCACTTGTGTTCCTGTCTGTGCTGAGGGGTCTTTGCAGTCTGCACACACAGTGCTGAGAAGGCAGAGTCCCTGAGGTTCTCCTGTGCTCTCCCAGAGTGTCCTCCAGCCAAGGCACCCGCAGCCCTTCCCACAGCCCGGTGCACTAAGCATGGACACATACCTACGAGGTAAGGGCATGCATGTCATTGTTCCCTTTCCCTCTCTAGGGGTGCTCAAAGCTCTGGGCTGGGCTTTGCCCAAGATCACCATGGTAAAACAGGACCCATGGGCTTGCCATTCTTCAACCCCAAACTCTCCCCTTAAGGGGAATTCTCAGATCTCTTTCCTCTCCCGTGTAATTTAAGTTCCTTTTTTTGAGCCAGATGCTCATCTTATACCTTTTAGATTTCTTTCCCTAATATTTCCTTATCCTTGCCTTGTGTTTATGATAGTTTTGGCAGCTGGCCCTTGAGCAGGGGACGAGACTGTCCCTGTGGGAGTTGTGCTGCAGCACTGGGGGAGAGCCACGTGTGGAGCCCGTGACAGGTTGAGTGTCACAGAGCACAGGGGGGGTTTGGGAAGTGCTGCATTGGCTGGATTCACTTGGGAGAGCTGGCTCTGCCCTGGTTTGGGGGGTCCCTGTGCCCACTGCAGCCCCAGCAAGTGAGCAAGCCCGGGGGTCCTCTGAGGCTCACCCACCATGAACCCTGGGGGCTTGGGTCCCCTAAAATTCCTTACCTATAGGGAGGGTTTTCCTGATTCCTGTTGTGCAGCGTGGAACTGGGTTAATGATATCATTGCACAGAGCTTTGAAGGTTTTATTCTGTTTCCAGTGGGATAACACCCATAAAATCAAGCAACCATATTTACATTTCAAGTCCTTTGCAAGTTAAGGGAATTATTTAATTTTTTGGTAGGGTTTCCTTCACTGCAAATATAAAAATTTTTCTCCTCTCCCTTCCTCTTTGGTTTAAAACACGTTGTTTTTTTTTTTTTTTTCCTGTCCTTCTAATGTCATTCTGCAGGATCTGAGTTCCTGATAAACTGTGAGATTCAGCCTTTTAGCTCAAAGTTCAATTGGCTTTTGGATGCCCTTAGGTCCAAGTGCCCTTTTACATGGAATTTTTATTGTTAATCTTCTATTATTGGGGGAATTATTTTGCAAACAGACCGATTCAGTCCCTTCAAGCTCCCAAACCTGTCAGGCTGCCTTTTATTCTGATTGCTTGTGATAAGGAGCTTTGGTAAGAATGCTGTGCCTCCAGCAAGTGGAGAGACTCACCTTGGAGGGGAACAGCGTCAAGGTCCCAGGGAACGTGTGGCTCTTTCAGCTTGTCATGAAAAGGGGATGGAGGTGTGGAAAATCTTTGAGTGAGAAGTGGGACTGCACCACAAACCAGGGGAAATGGCCTGTGCTACACACTGAGGCTTTTTTCCTGCATGGTCATGAGGTTGGTCCCAAGAGCTGGAGTTCCTGGCCCGTTCCCTGTGTTTTGGCCATGGGAAGGGGTGGGTTCCTGCTGGGAACCACCTCGGGTGAAGTGCCAGTGAGGAGACATTGAGGATGGGCAAGCCTTGGCAAGACCCTCTTCCTTTCCCATTTCTGGAATAGAAATATAAGAAGTGAGGAGACACTGATGGGTGATGTGCAGTGGAGGGGTGTGGACTCAGGGTGATGGGACATCTCAGGGACCACACCCTGAAGCAATTTTATCATCCAGCTTGACTCATTATTAAAAAAAGTAATTAAAATTATATTTTATAAGGCACATGATTGTTTTCCCTTTTCCCCAGTGCCAGCTGCCCATTAGGAGCAAGCAGCAGAGCCTTGCAGTGAGCAGGGATGTGCTGGAGAACAACTCTCTCCTCTGCATGCCCATGCAAGGGAATAATTTCAGCAGTTAAGACGATTTGCTGTAATTCCAGCTCAGAGAGCTCACAGTAACTGTTCTCCTGCATTGTCCTTAGTGCTGTCTGTAAAACTTGGAAAGTGTCAGCTGAGGTGGAGATCAGGACCTCTCTGAGCAAGTCCTCGGCAGAAACCCCCTGAGCAGACCCTCACTTGCAAAAGGCCAAGGATCAGAGGAGACCCTGGGCTGGAAGGGACCCACAAGGATGGGTCCTGAAGCAGGGAATGCTGAGTGTGAGCAGCAGATCAAGGGGAGGGCTCGGTGGGTCTGCCTTCCCAGAGCCTTTCTCCACGTTGTGTGGGCACGTTTTGTTGTGCTGCTTCTGAGGGCAATGTGAAAAGCCAAAGCAAACTTCAGACCCTCTTTTGTGCTCGTGCAAAGGTTACAGAACGACAGCATTTATTCCTCTGGCCAGAAAACCTCCTCTGTAGCAGGTCTGTTCACTTGTTCTTTGCCTTTCAAGCAGTGTGAGCTTACTGAGGGTTTGTTCAGCTCCTTCCCAGGGCAGTATAGCTTTCACTAACACAGAGAGTTCTGTTTTCTCTATTAAAAACAACTGCCCTCAAGTGGAGTAGGCTTTGTGTTCAGCCCTGGAAACAGAGCAGCTCATTCAGAGATAAGGCCTCTCTGCATTTGGGTTCCTCTGGTCACCTGACAGAGCCACGGGTAACTTTTAGGCTGCTTTATTCTGCATTCCTGAAATGCCTCCCCCCTGGCACAGCAATGAACAGCTCTGGGTTTGCTGCTTGCCACCCTGCTCTGCCGCTGTGCCCTCGGATGGTGCCCAGGGTGGCCGGAGAGCAGAGCCAAGGGGCTGGCATTGCCCCCAGAGCCCCTTCACCCACCCCTGAGGATGGCCTGGGGGAGCCCTGAGCAGGTAAAGGAGCACTTGGTGTGCGTGGCTTTTGGAGCTTCTAGTTGTGCAGTCGAGCGTTGCTGAGTGTGAGGATGATGATGGACCCGGAGTTCATCCCCCCTGAGCTCATCCCCCCCAAGCTCAGCCCATCCCCTGCACCTTGGTGGGACTGATTTGGGAGGATCCAGCCTCTTGTGCCTCGGGCTTGGCAGCCCCAGTAGCTCCTTTCTGCTTTGGTGCTTGTTATACACATGACGAAAAGACCGCAGGAATCATTTTGGCAACAGAACTTCACTGTTTTTTCCTAAACAAGAATTATCTTCTCCATCTTACTCGTAATGGTTTTCTGGAGTCAAGGCACAGCAGCCCCAAAAACAAAGGAAGAGGCTTCCCCCACGTCCTGGAGCTCTGCTGTGCTGCTGACCATGGAAAGGGGCTTTGCAGCCTTATCAGCTGGTCCAGGCACCAGCCTGCTCGGGGGGTATTTGCTGAAAGGGAAAAAAAAATAGGTTTATTTATTAAGCTGTGTGTTGTTCAGCTAATTTTAAGCTATTTGGTGTTTGAGGGCAAACCTTCTTTAGTCAGAGGGTGGGCAGCCCCTGGCACAGGGTGCCCAGAGAAGCTGTGGCTGCCCCTGGATCCCTGGGAGTGTCCAAGGCCAGGTTTGGGCCACCTGGGACAGTGGGAGGTGTCCCTGCCCATGGCAGGGGATGGCACTGGATGGGCTTTAAGGTCCCTCCAACCCAAACTGCTCTGGGATTCCACGATTCCAAAAGATCCTACAACAGGTACTTTGTGGGGATGTGCTTAAGGATGTCCCTGGGTCAGGGGGTCCTGTCTGAGGCTTTCCCACACCCCTTCAAAGTCTCTGCTAAACTGTAACATGATCATCAATGGATCTTTCTCTTTTCTCTTTAGATTGGGGCCAGGGAAGTCTTGAAATACACCCAAGATTTGTTCTTCATATTGCACTGACTGCTGCTCCCCAGGGTTGTCTCCATCCTGCCCCCATCTGAGCAGTGCATGCCCATGGTGCCCTCAGAGGTGGCAGAACACAGCCATGCATCAGCTCTTTGGGCTGGTTCTGGCACAGAAGGACCTGTCCCGGGCTGGGGACCTCTTCTCCTTGGAGGATGCTGAGATCGAAGGCAGCCTCTCCGAAGCTCTTGAACAAATCAGGATCATTAGTTCAGCTGCAGTAAGTGAAACACTGCTCAGGATAACTTTTTGAGAGATTAAATATATTGTATAAATAAGATATTAAAGATGGGGGCATACACTTTGCTTTCAGGGTTGTTTGTTTTTTTTTTGAAACTTAAATTGTGCAAGATTTAAAAACTATGGTAACAAAGTCCAGTTCCCACCAGCTGGATTTCCTTTAAAGATATTTCGAATTCTTCTCTATAATAAAATTTATTAAATATTTATTTAAAGCATATTGAACGTTGACATATTACATAATCCATACCTTCACAGTGACAAGAATTAACACCTCAACCAGTGAACTGCTTGTGGGATGAACTAATTTCTGTCTAATCACACTAAACACTTGCTGTAAGGGTGGGAGTGGGAAAACAGACTCTGTACTGCTACAAAAACTTTGTGTGCTCGGGTTAATTTTGTGAAGACCTTGAAAGCCACGTAATCCCTCTGCTTTGGGCCAGGACTACCAGAGCAATGGCAACGACCAGGCGGTGGTGGAGATCTGCATCACGCGCATCACCACGGCCATCAGGGGCACGGCGTCCATCGAGCGCCACGGCACGGCCCTCGTGGCCCTCTGGGAGTCCTGCCTCGAGCACAACCTCAGCCCTGAGGGCAGGGACGAGGATGCCCCACACGCCAAAATTGCCTCTGACATCATGAGCTGTATCTTGCAGGTGAGGCTGAGCTGGGAGCGCCCTCTTTGCCTGCTCAGCTTTCTCTTTTAAAATGCATTTGTGCTCTTATTGGGGCGTGCATGGGAGTGATTATGTTTAAAACCAAATGTTATTATCCAGAGCACAGTGACATCCTCTGAGGCTCAGTGGTACATCAGGGGTTGTGTCCCCTCCACCTTCCCCTGGGAACAGCTGGGTTTGGTAGGGACCCCACTTTGTGGTGGGCAGTGCCCTCCTGGAGGGGTTGGATTTGTAGGGATCACAGTTAGTGATGGGCAGTGCCCTCCTGGAGGGGTTGGATTTGTAGGGACCCCACTTTGTGGTGGGCAGTGCCCTCCTGGAGGGGTTGGATTTGTAGGGACCCCATTTTGTCATGGGCAGTGCCCTCCTGGAGGGGTTGGTTGTCTCCCTGTTTGCCTCCTGTCCCTGGAGGTGAGAGAGTAACCAGCAGGAGCACAGCTGAAACTCTCCAGATGAGAGACTCTGCTTTGTGAGATCATAATTTATCTTTGTGGCACTTTAGAAATCAGATCCCAGAGGAATATTGAAGTGTCCAGTGGCTGCTCTGAGTTTGTGGCTAAACCAGGCCAGCTCATATGCAAATGTTCTGGGGACTGCACTGTGTTTCAGATTCCTGAAGTGAGTAAGTTTACAGAATCATGGACTGGTTTGGGTTGGAAGGGACCTTTAAGATAACCCAGTGCCACCCCCTGCCATGGGCAGGGACACCTTCCACTAGCCCAGGTTGCTCCAAACCCCATCCAACCTGGCCTTGGACACTTTCAGGGATGGGGCAGCCACAACTTCTTCACTGGGAGCTTATTCCAGGTGAGGATTTTAGAGGCTGTTTTTCCTCCAACAAGGATGTGCATCCCCTGGCAGAACCTGTCCCTGCCTTGCTCTGTGGGTACTGAGCTGAAACTGCTCACAGAAGTGGCCAAGTCCCCATCCCTGGAAGTGTTCAAAAGACGTGTGGATGTGGCACTTGAGGAAGTGGTTTAGTGGTGAATATGGTAGTGGTGCTCATTGATGGCTGGATTTGATGATTTTACAGGTCTTTTCCTACCTTAATGATCCTAGGATTTTGCAGGCAGCCCAGCAGCTGAAGCTCTACTGGTACTCTTGCTTGGAAACAGGATGTTTTTGGGTTTTGCTTCCTTGCATCCCACGGCTGCACCCCCAGCCCAGTCCTGGGGGTTGGTTCCTTGCCCTTGGTGCTGAAGTTCAGTGAGAGGCTGACTGGGACCAGATCTGAGTTGGCCCTGGAGGGGACTTGTCCCCAAGTGCTCCTGCCTGGTCCCTGTCCCTGCCATGGGCAGGGCTGGGCTTCCTCTATGCTGGTTTGAGCCTGTTTGCTCCTATTCTTTCCCTCGTAGGAGAGAGAAAATCCATTAACGCAGCCATGAGCAGCTGTTGGAGGGGTCCTTGCTGGAACTCTGCTCCCAGCTCCTCCCAGCTCCCCCCAGCTCCCATTGCTCCTGCACTGAAAGCCATTTTTCCTAAGGGATTTTACTGTGTTATGTTGGGAGCATAAAAATGCATCTTGTGGAAAGGGCTTGTCCCTCTGCCCGTGGTGGTGACCTCCCTCTTGTACTTTGGAGGAAAATGAAAACCAGCCCAGGGTTCTGGATGAAAGGTGGTGCCCAGGAGGGTTTGAAACAACAACAGGCCTATGATTATAAATCTGTTTTTTGACCAAAACATATGAAATAATTATTTTTGCCAGGGGTTAGTAGTCAGAGACGGATCAGCTCTGCCACTGTTTGCCTCCAGTGCTGGAAAACTTGGTCATGCTGCAGAAATTATAGGATTTAAAGCAAGCCAAGCTGCTCTGACAGCTGTCTGGAGTGTCTTTCTGTGTTGGAGCACGTCGAGTTCAGGCCTGAAGCCTCTGCCCCGTGGTTGTCAGGGGCAGCAGTGTCCTTTCCAAGATGATCTCAGTGCCTTTTTGTCTCCTCTGTCGTGTGACTGGGATTTTGAAGCAACAGGGGAGAGCAGCCCTGTGTCATGAGACTGGGAATGGGAGCAGGAGCTGGCGGGGCAGCGGTGAAGGAGCATCACAGCTCTGCTGCTGGAGGTGGCTGCACTGCTGGACCCCTTCCCATCGTCCCTGAAAGGTGATTGCAACCATGAAGGAGGCAGTTATGTATTTATCTTGTAAATTAGCCAGCCTTTTAAAATTGGAGCCAGGATGTTTGTCATCCATGTTACTTGTGCTTCATTAGCTTTTGTCCCAAAATTTTTCAAGGCAGACAAGGGTTGCATAAACCCCACAAAAGAAAAGCTCGGAGCCAGGGCAGAACATCTGTGGTTGTGTCTTGTGAACAGGGGGAGTGGGAGGTGTCTGCTCTGCCCCAGCCTTGGCAGGTCACAGAACCCCTTCCCTGTCTGCTTTCCCCAGCTTTGCACATCAGTGTGTGGGTACTGGCAGTGTGGCCCTGGGGACTTTGTCATGTACAGCAAGGAGCTGTGCTCCTGCCCGCATTGCTCTGCTCTGAGCCACTTTCTCTGCCCTCATTTAGTGTGTCCATCATGCAGTGGCTGCATCCAACCACATCCCAGCCATGTCCCAGCCATGCTCTGCTGTCCCTCTCCTGCCTCGGGGCTGGCCGTGTTTCTGAGTCCCTGGTGTGTCCCTGGGGGTTGCATCCTGCTCATGAGCTGACTTTGAGTGTGCAAGACCTTTAGCTGGTGAGCTTCTTCATGCATCTCAAACACCCTTCTTCCTAAGGCAGGGAGTGCAGCCTCAGCCCTCTTCCTTCTGGGGAGTGTTTTGTGTTCCATGCAGAGCACCTTTGATGCCTTTGGCCACCCTGTCTGTGTGAGCTGGGTGGCAGAGCCTGGCTACAAGCACGGGGACCTGGGACATTCACCACGCTGGTCCCTGAGGATGCAGGTCACATTCTGGAGCTGCTGGGAGGGAGAATGCTCGTCTGCTCCGCTGTCACGCCGGGATCTGTGTGTTCACCTTTGTCTGCCCTCTTTCCCCATTTATCAGAGAGAACTCTGTGAGCAGGATAAATGGTCACACTCCATAAATGTTCCTGCTTCTTTCCCTGGCCTTGGGGACTTTGTCTGCCTTTGGATTTTTTGTTGTGGAACTGCAGCTCCAGCTGGGCTGGGCTCTGCCAGAGCCTTCCCGAGAGCCTGGTCCCTGCTTTGCTCCTGTTAATGGTGTGTGGTCAGTGCAGCAGGTGGGCAGGAGGGTGCACAGGGCTTCTCTCACCTGTGGGGTGTGGAGGGGATGGTCTGGTGGCACCACAGGCGTAGGACATGATGGAGAGGGCAGGGTGATGATTGGTGAGGGCCCCTGGTGGGTGCCCCTGGGCAGAGTGGGCAGAGCTCCGTGATGGTTGGGATTGTGGTTCACTGCCTGCAACACAGCCGGAAAAATAGGTTCTTTTAACAAAGAAACCAACATACTTTGAATGAAGGAGTGGCAGTGTCTGGCCCCAAAGTATTTCCTTGTCCCCCTTTAACAATTGGATTTCACTGAATAGTGAAATGGAGGCATCACTGTAAAATGCAGCCACAGTGCCTGGTCTGGGACTGCTGATGTGAAGGTTTGTGTTTGTCATCCCTGGGGATGCCCTTGCCTGTTGCCCAGCTTGGGCTGCCAGGATGGTGTCAGTGGTGCTGGGGGTGAGTTGCAGCAGCAGGTCTTGCTTTTCCTGGTGGGTGAGAGGCTCTTCAGGGCAGCCTCTGCCACAAAAAGGACTCTTGTCCCCTTTCTGGGAAATCTGGTACCTGGCCCCCAGCCCAGCAGGGTGGTGCTGCGAGCAGGGCTAGGCCTCGGGGCACAGCAGCTCATAGTGGTCAGTGGTGCTGAATCCTTCTCCTCCAAGTAGCTCTGGAACATTTTGCTTAGGCTGCCCTCAGCACCTGGGGTGTGTGACCTGCTCTCTTGCACCTCCCAAAGCCCCTGAAACCTGGCTCATCCCTCTGATTGAAGTGCATTTGCAGGGACAGGAGCAATTATTCCCTGGATACCAGCAGTGTTTTGTTCAGTGCTCTGGCTGGAGAGATGCTCTGCACGCCAGAGAGGTAGCAGGAGAAGAAGCTTTTGCAAACCAGCTGGTGGAAATCATGATATTTACCAGCTCACAGCTGAGCCTGGGAAGGTATTTTTATAGGTTCACTTGGCTGGTTTTTTTCTTTTCTGAACTTGCATGCTGAATGCTGTTTTGGGTTTTGTTTTGCTTTGAAACTGTCTCACAGCCAGATGAAAGATGCTCTGTTTCAGCTCTCATCCTCTGCTCCTCACACACACATGCCGGGCAGCCAGAAAGGAAGGTTTTCTGTTTGTGTGTTTTTTAAATGCAAAGGGAAGATGTCTCAGTGATTTTCTCTGGTTTTGCAATCCACGGGGTCAATCCACTGGAAACAGTGCCAGTGACTCACGGGTTTGCTCACAGCTGATAAGGTTTGCAGAGCAAACTAATGATCTGAACAGGTGAGGATGCCCTGTGAGGGCTCTGCTCTTGCTCCAAAATCCTTGGGCTCTGGTTTCCAAGGCTACTCCGTGTGTTACTCTGTTCTCTTCCTCTCAGACTCCTTCTCTAGGCTTCCCCACTGCTATGTGATCCCTTTAACCTTCATTCCCTGCCCTCCGTGGGGTCCTGCCACTGCTTTGGGTGCTGGACCACACTGAACCACATGCCAGAGACATTGTCACTAATGCTTTGTGCTTCTATCCAGAAACAGCTTCTGAGGCACCTTCAGCTTCCTCTGCTTCCCCTCTCTTCCTGCTTCTGGGTTTTCCTGCAGAGCCCCTCTGCAGAAACCAGCTGCAGACACATGTTGGCTTGTCTCCTGCTGTGGTCTGGATGAGGATGGAGAAGCTCCTCACTCAAATCGCTACTCACTGCCCTGGCTCACAACCTGCCCAAGGCAGAGCTCACACAGTGAGCACCGTGCCTTCCTGGGGTGCCAGAGGCACAGCTGTGCCTTGCTATGGGCTCTGGGAGCTGGGCTGGTGGGGTGTTCTGGCTGCTCCCTGCAGGAGCAGGTTCTGTGTCTCCCCTGGGCATGGTCAATGCAGGGAGGTACCATGGGGATGCATTACAAGATGAACCCTATGCTGTGGAGCTGAGCATGGTGGGGAAACCTCAAAGAAAGAATCACAGTCGTTTGAGTGGGAAGGTGTGACAAGCTACCCTGAAGGGGTCCTTTCCCCAGAGGGTAGGTTGTCACAGAAGGGATCTTAAAGTCCATCTCATTCCACTCCCTGCATGGGCAGGGACACCTTCCACTAGCCCAGGTTGCTCCAAGCCCCGTCCAACCTGGCCTTGGACACTTCCAGGGATG
>JAWWEE010000010.1:1288682-1304174 GCA_035221455.1 Xenops minutus | reverse complement strand
TTAGAACATTAAAACAAATTACTCCAAAAAGAGCAATCTGGGGGTGTTGACATGAAGAAGAGAAGGCTCCAGGGAGACCTGAGAGCCCCTGGCAGGGCCTGAAGGGGCTCCAGGAGAGCTGGAGAGGGACTGGGGACAAAGGATAGAGGGACAGTAAGAGAGGGAATTGCTTCCCACTGACACAGGCTGTCTGATGTTTATTACAGCCCATAGGTATTACTGCACTATATAAATATATAATGTACATATGTAATGGCTTGTCTCACAGTGAAACACTATTCTATGGAGATGAGTAAAGACAGAATTGTTATATTAAAAACAAAAAAAAAAAAGAAAAAGTTCAAATAGTTTGCCAAAGGACCAAAACAGGAAGATTCTTGGACTATTCCTTGCAATCATGAATAATTACAGAAGTAAAACCAAGTTGACAAGCAGATATATTTGAGCATCTTACAGGCAAAATAATGAGCTTTTAACATGATTTGGTGCTTGGGTGTGTTTATTTCAAGGATGCATTAGAATGGTTGATGAAGGAACTTTAACTTCCCCAGTTCAGTAAAATGGTAGCAGAGGAAAGAAGAATAAGAGCTCAAGGGCACAAACCAACATAGTTTTAACCATATGATCCCCTCCAGTAAAAGAAAAATTGTTAATTAATAGGAGATTTCAGAGAATGATATGAATTGGTAAGAAATAAGGGCAGACTTAGTGTGAGAAATCCTAGACTAATAAGGAGTCATCATGTGATTTATCCAATTTAATAAAAACACATTTACTGTTGAAATAAATAAATAAATTAAAAAATAAACAAGCAAAAAACCACAACCAACTCCAATAATTCTCAAAGACCAAACTGGACCCAGCACAAAGACTTTTGAAACAGGGCTGCACACATCCCTGGAGCAGCAAAGCCCACGGAAGGGTAAGGAGTAGAGTTGTGGGATCACAACACGGGAAAAGGTGTTGACATCTATTGTCCAAGGCTTGTCAGCAGCCAACCCTAATGGAGTACACAACCTCCTCTGGACTTGCAAGATCAGTCTCCTTTTTTTTTTCCTTTCCCAGAGGTAAAGCCATTGTTTTATTTATTCTCACACAAACAGTCCAGAGAAAAAATGGGAAAGACACTCCATGAGCAGTGCTGACTGCAGAACCACACGTGACCTGCTATCACTGAGTGATAAAGTCAACAAAAGGGATGCAAACCCTGGCATTTTGATTTGTGAGCAACACAGTGAGTCTGTGTTTCAGATCAGGCTCCATTTATTGTCCCCAGGTAGCTTGAACACGGCAATACACTGCTTTTCCACATGGGAATTTGACCCAGGGAGCTCTCTCATTCCATGTGTTCTTTGCTGGAGTGGGTTCTGGGAATGATGCTTTTTTGCAATAAAGTTATTGCACTGATTAGGAAAAACATGGCAGGGAAAACAGAGGGTGGGACTGGTTGGGAAGGAGCTGAAATTTAAAAAAAGCTGATGATGCAATGAATGGCTCCAAAGAAGCCACATCCCAGTATAGGGATGGTTTGGCATGAGCAAGCAGAGCGAGGAAGGTGCTGAGTGCTGGAGAGATGAGGAGTTTGTGCTATGGTTTTACTCTCTGTTGTAACTTCTCAGTGGAGTTCACAACCTGTCATTACTTGGCCTGTGTAAACCACTCCTGAGCACTCACAGCTTTCCTGCACACCACAGAAAATGGTGAGGCTCATGTGGGAGCCTGCAGCCCACCTTGAAGCTGGAAAATATCCCGTAGCTCTCATCCCCATGAAGATTCCAGCACACATTTCTGCACATTCAGAGAGATGAGTCCCCTGAGCTGGTATAACATGACGACTATTTTTTTAATTTTTCAGTGGTTGTAAAAACAACAACAAAAAAAAACAACAAAAGAAAAAAAAAGAGGTTACAATTGTTAGTGACCAACATTCCTTCCTGTCCCAGAAGCAACAACGAGTTCTCAGCAACTTCCTCAGGAATTCTCACTCCTCTTTGGCCATTTGTTATCAGTTGGAGCAGTGATGATCATTAGTGCTCAGAGCATGAAAAACTCATTACCAAAATCTACAAAGCACTGCAAACTCCTGCATTTCCTGGCATGCGTTCCCATTAAATGAAAATACTTAGATTGTCAGGGATTTGGAACAACTGCCCGACAGACCTGGCTGAAATCTGGAATTTCCATTTGCAAGAAGAATCTATAACAATGCAAAAATGATGGGAGGGGGGCCCAAAGAGCAGCAGCAGGGGCAAACATCGAGGCAGAACACGAAAATGGGGTGCACTGAGATAACATCTGCACCAGGGGGTTTCAAGGTACTGAGGCGTGTGTGTTCCAGGAACGTGTCGGAATTTATTTGAACCTCCTGATCATTTTGGCCTCTCCCAGCAAGGAAAGTGGAAGAAACAGTACCGTGGTTTGTTTGAACATCAAAGCCTCAGCATCCCCCTGGCAGCCCCCAGGTTTTTGGATTCTGAGAAATAATGTGTAATCACTCCTTATTCACCTTATCGTGGATATCTGAATTTTTGTTACTTCCAAGTTATTCCTCCTCAGTAAAGAAAAGGAAGGATTTTTTAATCTGTCCACAGTAAAGGTGTACTTTGTTTTGGTCTTCCAGTCTGTTCTAGTTCTAATTTGTCTTTACTTGCCTGGGATAGTTTGAGAAGACCATATATTTATACAAAGACATTACCAAGTTTTTATTCTATTCTCATTTCTTATCACAGTAACTCCCAACACATCATTTATTTTTTGTCTACCACAGAAACCATCTGAACTGATGTGTTCAGATAATTAATTACTAGTACAGGTGCCTGAATTTCTCTGCCTTTTTAGAACAGCCTATTTAAAGCTCATCACTAGGTAAGTATAGTTGAGACTGTTTTCATCATGCACAATGTTCTGCATTATTAAGACTTAATTTAATCTCCCATTTTATTGACCCATGACCATAAAATGGATTTCATTTCATCACTTGATATTTATAGTGTAGAAGTTCTTTATGAGTAGGTTATTTAGATTTTCTTATTCTACAGGGGAGATAAAACATTTCAGGAGAGGATTTCTCTCATTCTGAGTTAGACATTAAAAGTAAGTCAAAAGACTCATGATATTTTTGTCTTTTTTGAGTAGAAAGAAAACCTAGATGCAAATTTTTGAATAGAAAATAAATAAATCACAGAAACTTCAAATGGTTTGGATTGGAAGGGACCTTAAAGACCATCCAGCCCCATCCCCTGCCATGGGCAGGGACACCTTCCACTAGCCCAGGTTGCTCCAAACCCCATCCAACCTGGCCTTGGACACTTCCAAGGATGGGGCCACAACTTAGTTATAAAAGTACCTTTACTGCTCCCTGAAACAGAGCTATTAACAGCAAGACCCTTTGCCTCAAAAAAAAAAAAAGGGGGGCGCATAAAATGAGGGTTTTGTCCAATATGTGAGCGATGGTTGAAGCTGTAATGAAGATAATGAATATCTGCCAGCTGGGCTGACTCTCCCAGCAGGTCTCTGTTGATATGACCAGCAGGGAGGTCCCTGAGGTTTGCAAACATCACTATATCATGTTATTGAAATGTGGTCTTTATTATCACCTTCCCATTTTCTGAGCGTGCACTCGTGCCCTGATATTTATCATGGAGCAAATGAAACCTTTCTATTTCCATCTGAATTCCAGCCTTTTCTCAAATAAGGATTTTATCTTTATTGTAGGCAAAAAAAAAAATATTGCTCTTTGGAATTTTCTGAGGTCTTTTAAAACCCAGTCTGAGGCCCAAACCTTATCTTCCCATTCTTGTGTGGGGAGTCACAGAGTGGAACTTGGAGGCAGATTTGGCTCCTACTCAGTGGTGCCTCTCAGCCAAACATAACGAGGCATTATGTTGATTTAAACATGCTGCTGCATAAAGCTCTATTTATTTTAAGGGCTTTTCTCCTTCAAGATGCAGCTTTTGGTCCCATGGAAGTTGCCAAAATGATCTATCTTGACATTAAGGAGTTTCTGCAGCCCCTTCTTCCTTAGGGACCTCTGAAAGGGACTGTCCAATGCCTGGCAAGTCTCTGTTGCAAGGAAAAACCCTCAGAGCCACTGAACCTCTGGGGAATATGGAATAACAGATTTGGGTTTTCTCAGTCTAAACTTCTTTTTCTTTTCAGTGCTGATCCAGAAAGAAAGTCCAGAGAGCGTGGTCTGCCTTGCTTTGCACTGTGTTGTTGCTTTCTGAAACATCTGGGTTCCAGTGGTTGCCTGTGATTTCAGATGCTAATTAAATATAATCATACTGCAGGGTTATTCTCAAAACCAGGGATGTGCTCCAGTTTCAAAGGGCTGCTCAGAAGTGAGTGGAGAGGAGAGGAAGGCACTGCTTAAGGAGGCTCCAGAGAGGATGTGGGTCCTCTGTTCCACACAAACCCATCCCGCTGGTGCCAGGGGCTGTTCTGTGTGGGAACTTGAGGGGTGATGGATGTTTATAGTCTGTACACAGTTTTTTGTGTGTAAACAGCAGCAGAAAACCTTTTCTGACCTTAATGTCCAAAGCCAAGTGGACCCTGGTGTTCAGAGAAATTGCTGGAGTTTCCCAAGGGAATTGTGGCTGAACCATCCCTGGGGGTGTCTGAGGCCAGGCTGGGCAGGGCTTGGGATAGAGGAAGGTGCCCCTGTCCATGGCAGGGGGTGGGACTGGGTGAGCTTTAACATCCCTTCCAACCCAAACCATGCCAGGATTCGAAGAGTTTTAAAAAAATGGAAATCTTAATTATTCCAGGCTAATTAAAGATTGACACCACAGCCATTACAGCGTGAGCAAGTGTCCCGGTGCCCTTACTGGCAGTGACTGCTCCAAGGTGTTTCCTGTGCTTTGGGATGAGAGTTCCCTGCTCTTTGTGGATGGTGGATATGGCCTCTGCTGTCCTCTCAGAGGGCACCAGGCACAAGATGTGTCATTAGAAGTGGTACAGCAATTAACGGTTAATTAGCGCACTTTGCATCACATTTTCTCCTCCTCTAGCAGAAGACAAAAAAAGGTGCATTATGAGCATTTCCTGGTGCAGGAGTCTTCAATTTCTTCCTTAGCTCTCTCACATCTTCCTCCAGTGGTGCTGCCAGAACACAACCTTCCTTGACGCTTTTTTTGCTCTTTTCCCCCTCTTTTATTTTTCTTCTCCCTCCTCTGCTCAGCACGAGCCTTCATATTAATGTATTTTTTATTCACTTTCTGGTTTTTCACTGTTTTTTTGCGTTCTTACAGAATTACAACCGGGCTCCAGTCATGGCCTTGGCCGTGCCCGTGGCAGTGAAGTTCCTGCAGAGGGGCAACAAGGAGCTGTGCAGGAACATGTCCAGTTACCTGTCCTTGGCTGCGATTGCCCAGGTGGACCTGCTGGCTGAGCACACGGACACCATTGTCAGCAGTGTCCTCCAAGGTAGGAACACGAGAGCTGGGGTTCCCCTCCAGTGTGCCCAGCACTGGACCAGTTAGGATGTGTCAGGCAAACCTGGAACCCTTCAAATCAGAACCCTTCTGGCTGGAAAAGGCCCCCATTAACAACCACATTGTACCTAAAATTATGAGGCATGTTTGTATAAGACAGGCATATGGATGTACCTATAAATGTGATAAAACACAATCTAATAACAGATTATCACGGAATATGGGAATTCACTGAACCTTGTTGGCTGGGAGGTTTCATTATGGATTGGGTGACCCCCAGGGCAGGAAATCCAGCTGTACTTGTTAATATTCTGTGCTAATGGACTTCAAATTATCAGCCATGATATGAGGCACTAGTTGTGGAGCTCTTATCCTTTCTGTTAGTGTCACTGGCAAGCCTCCAAAGTATAAATGGGGATGAAATTAATCCCATTCTGTGGCAAAAAATAGTCAGATGTAAGATAGAAAAGCTTTGTGGTGGCTCTTTAATTTTGCCTACATTATTAGCTTTATATTGAATATTGTTGCTAATCTCCTTACACTTTATTTTTGTGGTTTAAAAAGCCAAATATATTCATTCTTTTATAAAGGGAAATCCAATTTAATTGAAGTAATAAAGTTCCCAGTATTTGTTGTAGTACAGTGCTACTGCGGTAGTCAATTTGCTGTTTTCCTTCAAGTGTGGGTAATAATTAGAAAGTTATTGCTAATTACTGCTATTAAAAGAAGATTATTATGAAGCTGTTAAGCCCTCAAATGAAATGTGTGCATTCTTTATTAATTTATGACTTGTTATCTTCTTTTAGGACTCGACATTAGTATTTGTGTATTGCCACTTGCAGCTCGGTGGTGGCAAGGAGAGAAATGGAGTGATTTCAGCGTGGGCAAAGTGCTGATGCCCAGCTGGGGGTTCGGCAGGGCTGAGCCGTGTACTTGTGTTATTCCACCAGCAGATGTTGCTGTGGATATCGGGTTTGGGAAGCCCAGCCTGCAGGAGGGCAGCGAACAGGCAGGGATTTGGTTTGCACAGGGGCTTAGGGACGCTGCACATGGGTGGTGTTTGCAGCAGGCTGAGCTCTGCCCCTGCAGGGCTGGCTGCGGGAGGGGATGAGCTTGGCAGGTCGAGCACAGCCCTTGGCCCTTGCCTTGGAGTGCTGGACCAAGGGGATTTTGTGGTTCCTTGGGCAACTCTTGGGCTGTGCGAGCAGGTTCTTGTCTCCTCAGCTGGAAAGGGGCTCTTTGGCAGGAGAGTCTCACTGCCCTCTTCCAGTGGACTCAGCCCTTAAATCTGTGCCATCTGTGCCATGCCAACACCTCCTGCCAGCACGAGGGACCACCGGGATTCATCCCCACTGCCAGGGGACAGCAGCACCACTGCCCCGTGGTCCGAGTGTCCCGTGGCTGCTTCACCTTCCAGAGGCACTGGAATGTGTGGATGTGGCATCCAGCAGAGCCTTGTTGGGGAGCAGAGCTGGGCTCCCCACCTGCTCCAGCCATGCACGTCTTGCCCTGCTCCTCCTTTCTCCACTGGCACTGCGAGGGCACCATCACAGTGGCTTTCCTGTATTTGGAACCCATGTTCTCCCAAAATACTCTCTGCTTGGTGTTTTCTGAACAGCCAAGGTGCTGGGCAAGAAAAATGCAGTAAAGCGAGGAAGGAAAGAGGGAAAGGTGGAGGTGGGTTGTGCTGCTGGGCTGGGAAAGCTTTGCTGGGCACAGAGGTGGATAAAGGGAGAGCAGAGCAGTTGGAAAGAGGGAATTTTTCCAGCTGAGTCAGTGAGAATGGAAGGACTGGCTTTGCACTTGATCCTCTGCCAAACCAGAGCAGAGATAGGAGAAGGCTCCTTCCAAATCAAAGCTTTTCAGGTATGGCATACAGCAAGAAAAGTAGCCAGGAAGGAGTTCTGATCTTCTTGAGGATTTTCCTTTTCCTGCTGCACTTCAGGGCCATTTGTTTTCATTTAATGGGGGGCATGGTACGGAAATGGGATTTGAGTGGTTTTGCCCTTGTGCAATGTTGGGGTCTGGAGTGTTTTTGTAACTCTGAGGGTCTGTTTTCTGGCTGCCAGCAGATGAACACAGGTAATATTTCATTGCTCTCTAGTTGAGGTTATTCACAGATATTATTTAGTGAGGGATTTTTGTCAAGGTTACTACTAAGCATTTTTAACTCAGACCCATTTTTATTGCACAGTAATAGGAGAAAATCCAGCAATCAGGGCAATTATTTTTCCCTTAAATAAACAGTGCTGCCAAAATTCTGGAGCAAGTCGTACAACGGAGTATGAAGCACAACCCCCTTGAATGGCTCAGTAAGGGGGAATTTACCTTGTCATGGGTTTTCCTCACTATTTTTGTATCCTGGAACAAGGATCTGGTGTTGTGTTCAGCAATAAGTGCAGCAGCAAAATGCCAGGAAGTTTTTCCAAGTATGTTCTCAGGACATCTGCAGAGAATGAGAAAGGCAGAGAAACTTGGGAACAGAGAAGGATGGGCTGCTTCCAGGGGAAATGAGAATTGCTTTGAACAAGACATTCCTCGTGATAACTTGTTCAGAGGCTTCAACAGGTAGCAAGTAATAGTTTCTGTTGTAAATGGTTACGTATCCAGTGAGTAGCTATTCATCATTCTCTGCTCGTGCTCTGGTTTCTACATGAAAACCACCACTGGTGTCTTGGCTCTGCACCTGCTGCTTCTGCTCTCTGTCCAGCCCTGGGGTTTTATTGGATTTTGGATAAGTTTGTGAGAGAAGAAAATCACTGACACTGAGCAGCAATTCCTTGTGTAAACCTCCTGTCAGCAGCAACAACTTGGTGACTTTGGATGAGCCTTAAAACTGAGTCTGTCCTCCCAGGGCCAGCATTATTTGGGGGGGACTGGTGTATTGTTATTTGGGGAAATCCCAAAGCCATCCTCCCTTCAGCCTCCAGGCACTGTCCTAGCACAGCCTCGACTCAGTGCATGTGAGGATCTCTCTGCTTCTATGAGATGTCACTGTTCATGGGGTTTTTTTCTATTATCAGCTAAAACTGCATGATTCAAAATATGGAAAAATTCCCAGCTGAGACTTAGTTTTAGAGTTTTGGTTCATGAGAGGCAGGGAGAGTTTTAGTTTAGTAAAGTATCTTTATTTACAGAGCAACTTTACAAAAATAATTTCAATAAAATTATCACAGAGTCCATTTACAATATAATACAGCTGTGTTTTCTCCCACTGTAACATCAGATTATGGAGGGGAATATTACTTTGATATCAATCCATGGCATAAATAATGCTTTAAACAAGGAGCTAGTTTTGTTAGAGTCTATAAATGACTAACAGTGATTAATAAACAACAGGTTTCTTGACTTAGGTGGTTCCTCTGTACAATTCACATTAATGCTATAGAACCCAAAGGCTGGAGGAGCCTGGAAGGTCATGGAATCCTGGAATGGTTTGGGTTGGAAAGGACCTTAAAAACCATCCAGTCTCAGCCCCTGCTATGGGCAGGGACACCTTCCACTGGCCTTGGACACTTCCAGGGATGGGGCAGCCATGCCCTTGATGTCTGTTCTGCAGAGGAGGGTCAGGTTTTCCCTCAGCAGGGATGTTGGGAGCATCATTTGACTCCCAAATGTCCACAGTGCCCCACACTTTGACACATCAGCAAATGCTGTGCTGGAGAGACAGAGCCACCAGACCTTGGGGACAGCTTTTCCAATGTCATACCTTGATGTGTGGGGTTTATTCAGTGTTTTCCCAAAACAGCAGGCAGGGATCCAACCCCATCTCCACAGTGCCTCGTTTTGTAATCTTGCAATGCCAATCTTCCTTGGGAGTTTGGGACGCGGGCTCCTATGGCTCTGTTTGCTTGGAGTACTGATGTTCACCTCTCTGGGAAATACATTCTCTGTGCAGGAACTGCCTTGCCAGGGTTTAGGACACGTACTGGGCTCCCCCGTAGGGCAGAACTTCGGTGACGCCCCAGCCGACGACGTTGCCCCTGGTGCCACAGGAGCCCTCCCCGCCCTGTGCTGTGATCTCGGGGCTGCTGAGCACTCTGTCCCACAGGTTGAAGCCCGTTAGTTTTCCAGAGAAGGCTAAAGCTTCATCAAACCCCCCTCCGACGCAGCAGCCGTTCTTCTCCTGCCCGAGCTGCAGGATCCCTCCGTCGGGAACGGCGTGCCCGCTGGCAATGCCCAGGGTGCTGGCTCTGAGCTCCCCCTGCACCCACAGGGCTGCAGAGCCGTTCTCCGAGCTCCACGTGCCGCACAGATGGAGCCACTTCCCGGGAGCCACGACGTTCTGGGCAGCCACCTTGTGCTGGCCACCCCCGACGAGGAGCACTGCGGAGTGCCGGCTGAGGTACAGCTGGATTTCATAGGGGTTGAACCTGGTTCCATAGGAGAAGACAATGGTTTTGTCCAAAGCCTCGGTCACCTTGACCCAGACACAGGCAGTGAAGGAGAGGAGGGCCATGCCAGCAGTCGGGTGGACGCTCCCAAAGATCTTTTTCGAGCGCATGGGGAACAGAATTGCAGTTTCACACCCTGGGGAAGTTAAAAACAGCATCAGGTAAATGGAAACTGGTCTCTTTGTGCATGCACAGTTGATTTGATATATCACAGAGGCATTAAGGTTGGAAAAGACCTCTGAGATCACCAGGCTGTGGCTGCCCCATCCCTGGAAGTGTCCAAGGCCAGGTTGGATGGGGCTTGGAGCAACCTGGACTAGTGGAAGGTGTCCCTGCCCCTGGCAAGGGCTGGGGCTGGATGGTTTTTAAGGTCCCTTCCAACCCAAACTGTTCCATGATTCTATGAAGTCCAGCCCTCAACCCAGCACCATCCCCATGTTCACCACTAAACCAGGTCCTCAAGTGCCACATCCACATGTTTTTGAACCCTTCCAGGGATGGTGACTCCACCACTTCCCAGGCAGCCTTTTCCAATGCCTGACCCACTGCTCACTTCTGGGCTTCCCAAAGGAAGCTGCAAGCTCAGCTCATCTGTTGGGATACAGGAACCTACTGCCAGGATGCTTCAAAGGAGCTGCTGGGTCTGATGGAGGACTTTGTGGAACACTATGTGTGTAGGGGCTAATCTAATCCAGTGTGGGAGCAGGGCTTGGCTCCCCCCTCACTGCACAGGGACTGTGTTTTAGTCCTGTGCCATCCAAAGGGATGTTTAGGATTAACACAGCCTGTCTGTCCTGGTGCTTCCCTGGGGAAGCTGGGCTTCCCAAGGGTCTCTACAGGTTCTGCTTCTGGGAGAGCAGCTCTTTTGCTGCCTCACCTAGAGAAATCAGCCCTTTAAGTTGGGTAACTATGTCAGTAACCCTGCCTTGGGGCCATTCAGATCCTGTTTGAGCCTCTGTGTTCTTTTTAAGTATTAAATAGTGACAAAAATGTTGTGGTGGGGGGCTGGGGTCAGTGAGCCATCAAACTGCAGGTTTGGATGTCATGGCATTCCCAGGAGAGAGTGGGGGCTGTAGCTGGAGAAGGGACCTGCTGGGCTGTTGTGGCATGGGCTGTGTCCTGAGGTTGTCTCATGGACAACTGGGCAGCAGGGGAGGGCAAGAACTACCAAAAAGTAGCACAGGGGGCTTTGGCAGGAACATGCTGAGATGGGCTTATTCATTTACTATAATGACTCCTTTTCCTGACCCTGCCTGCAGGACTTTTGGTCAGTAACATTCCTGGGCTCTGGGTAAACACAGGGCCTGTATAAGACAACTGATATTTTTAAATCAGTTCATTTGTCATGTCTCATTAATCAGTGTGTTGGTAATAGGAATTAGAATAGTTAAAACCACTGACAGAAATTCAGGAAACTTGGGAAAGTGGCTGCTGATCGCTAAAGCCAAGGCATTCTTGGTATTTTATGTGCTGTTCCCTGGTTGTACATAACTTAGTGTTCAAGGTGACACGGGGGAAGAATCAGCCCCTTCTCCAATTAGGCTGCTTCATTTCCTGTTTAAAGAAGCTGGAGGATCTGAAATGCCTAAAACGTGTGTGGAAATTCGTGCTCCAGGGAATGAAGGAGTCTTTGTGCCCTCCAGGATTGTGCTGCTCTGATATTTCATGGGCTGCTTCCTCACAGCTTCCAGGAGATTTTACATCTCCACTGGCCCTTTTGAGGAGGGGCAGGGTCAGCGAGCAACTGCTGGGGATATTCCTTAAAATGCTACTTAGGAACACTATGGTGAAAAAGCTTTTAATTAGCAGGCTTTCAGGCTTTATTATCAAAGCCTAAATAAAATTGAAACCAGCCTCAGTGAAGAACAAAAAGTGTGATTAGAAAATCCCTCAAGAATATGGCTGGCAGGAACTCAAGATGTGAGAAATTAAAGTCAGTCGCTAAAAATTCCCTTGAACAAAAATAAACCCGGAGAGAGGCTCTGGAAGTACTTAAAATGTAGCCTTTAAATTAAAAAATAGGAAGGTTTCATAGAAAGCCATGTAGGAAGCAGTGGAAATAAAGTGAGTTTGCAGTGCTGAGTGTGAGATGCTCAAAGCAGCCCGAGTTTGTTGCTCTCACCTCGTGCAGAGTAGCTGAGTGAGGCTGGCTGGGCTGCAGCACAGATAAGGGATGAGATCATGCTCTGGCAGGCAAGAGGTTTGTGTTTGGGGAAGAGAGGGATACGCTGTAAGATCTGCTCCCAGCACAGAGAGATTACGGAGGTGTTCTGATAAAGGAGTGAGAGCAATTTACTTCTAACGCTGAATGGGTGCCCGACATGAAAGGAGAGATTCAGGTGAGATCACAGAGCGCTTTGATGGGAATTGTGTGGTGTCTGTGGAGGTTTGGCAGGTTCAGCTGCTCCTCCTCGCTCCCTGTGTAAGGTCTCACTTAGGAGATGCTGCTACAGGTCTCTGGTAAGGCTGCTGTACCTGCACCCCCCCTTTGCTCCACACCCCCTCCCACGGGGTTCTGCGGGGCTTTTAGGCTGTAATAACTTAGATTTGAGGAGAACACGGTCATTTATCAGCTCTTAGAGGGCAGGCAGCGACAGGTCACTGATACTCAGTGTAGTTGTATCATGCACAAAGCAATTCTGCACCCCCCTTAAACAGGCGAGGGGCTGCTCTGCCATGCCCAAGTTGCTGCTTTTTGGGTCTCACGTTGCACTGCCCAGAAAACTGACGTGGAATTTGAGGTATGAGCTCATCTTTCTGTGATCATCTCACTTGCTGAGCAGTGCAAATGCTTTGGAAGGGTGAAAATGCCCAAAAAACACCACCCCAGTGTTACTAATCTACCCATCCAGAGGAAAGCCTCTGTCCTAACAGCTGGGTGCAGGGAATTTGCCTTCCCTGCTATGGAAGTGGGCTTGGCTGGCTGACAGCAGCAGTGTCCTCTGCTCTTGGGCAGCTGGAGCGGGTGAGGAGGTGGTAATTTAGGGAGAGGAAGGAGTGGGAACATGCAGGGAGAGAGCAGGAGAACTCAGGGAGTGATGCACATGCATAGGTGTTACCAGCTGGGGAAGGTTAGAGGTGTGAGAATGTGATTTGGGTGATTAAGGCATGTTTGCTGAGCTGTTTTGATCTGGGAGAGCCTGCAGGTGGGATCCTGGCTGGCACTGCCCTGTGTGAGGACTGGGATTAAGCCCTTCTTTGGTGCCACGTTTAAGAAGCTCAGCACCTCTTTTTTTCAGAAGTTAATGGGTTCCCTCCCCCCTTTATGTACAGACTTTGTAAAGCTGCCCTGCTGTTCCTGGTGTTTCTTTGGAGTCCTATGGAGGGAAGGGTGTTCAGGAGGGGTGTTTGCAGGGTCCCTGTTTGGACAGGCCCCCCAAAGACCTCCCTGGGGACGTGCCCAAGGACTCACCTGCTGGCAGCAGGTGCTGAGCTGCCCATTGCTGCGCCGCCTGCAGCTCAGCCCGCGTTTGCTGGAGCTCCTTCCACAGCAAGTTCAGAATGAGGTTGTCCCCTCTGCTGGCCTCCAGTTTCTCCTGCTGCAGAGCTGTCTCCTGCTCCTCCACCTCAGCCCTCCTCAGCCAGGTGCTCTCCAGCCAGCCCAGCCTCGTGGACATGTTGTGGCTCAGCTGCAGGACGTGCTCCAGAACCTTTCCTTGCTCGGACTCCTGAAGCCTCTTGGCTTCTTCAGCCTGGTCCCTGCTCCTCACAAGCACCTGCTCTACCTGGGACACGATGTGGGAGGTGACTTTGTCGAGGGTGGCAGCGCAGGTGCCCACGAGGTTGGTGGTGAGCTGGGTCAGCTCTGCCCTCAGGGTCTGCAGGTCCACCTTGGGGAGCTCGTCCAGTGCCTGCAGCATCATGTTCTCCTTCATCTGCGAGTTCTCCAGCATGATGAACAGCTTGTCCCACTTGGTGTGCTCCCTCTGGCAGTCGCACGAAGCAGCTGGAAGGGAAGATGCAGATGTTGCTGTTCCTGTGCACTTGGTTTTAAACAGAATGAGAGTTTGACAAAATGTGGCTCTGTGCAAGGCTTATGTGCTCCAGACTGTCCCAGAGTCATGGGAGCCCAGCCTGGGCTGGGTTGGAAGGGACTTTAAAGACCATCTAGTTCCAGCTCCCCTCTCATGGGGGGGTTCAGTGCATTTCCCTCTATACTGAAACAGGAAAGTAAAGTAGTGTGTTTTAAAGCAATTCTAAAACTGTCATCAACAATCTTTTACAGCAAAACTGCAAAATTAAGAGTTTAAAGCAAATTCCAAGGCACCCCATCCGAGTGCTTTAGCACTATTATCCACAATAATCTACTGGTACAAGAACAGGCTTCTCCCTCTGAAAAAAAAAAACATCTTTAGTAATAACTACTACAAGAGCTAGGCAACAAAGACTGCAATTCTGCATTTACACAAATTTAGTTTAAATTGACTTACTTTCCTCAGGACCAGGGGCTGGAGCCTCGATTTCATTATCCAGGTTCACGTACATGAGATCGTAGTCATTGTCTTCATCCAGAGCAGGAGCAGAAGCCCTGAAAACACAGAAGAGCGTGAGCAGGGAAAGGATTTCTTGGGGCAGCATTCTCCCAGCTGCTTCCTGGAGATCCCCGGGCTGTGTGGAGCTGCAGAGGGTTTAGCAGGGCTGGGACTGCGAGGCAGCCCCTAATAAATGCGTGAATGAATGAGCAGCGCCAGTGGCAGTGGTGTAACTGGAGCACGGGGGCTGTTGGTTTTGGCTGAGGACAAGGGGGCGTGCAGTTTGCTCAGCCTCAGCCTTCCAGCTTCCACTGGGGGCTGTGCTGACTCGTGGAGGGGAAAAGCAGGGAAAGCTGCTCCTTGAGCTGCCGCTTCCCCCGGGAGCGCATTGACGGGACGTGCAGCAATGCAGGGATGGAAGCACTTGGAGCTCACTGCCTGCTTTGGCTAGGCTGGCTTGTGTTATTTGTGGAAAAGAAAGTGCTCCCTGCAAACTCACTGTGTGCCAGGGCTGGGGAGGGCAGTAGGAGGAAGGTAAATGTACCTGGAGTCGCTTTCCATACACGTGGCTGGTTTGCCTAAATAGTGCAGCTTTTTGGGATAGTAATGTGATGTTATATGATAAATTCTGTTTTATACTCACAGCTTATTGCTTTCAGCAATAAAGGAGAACTCCTATGGACAGCTTGTTAGAGTTTTGCTCTTCCAGCCTTAATTGCCACTGACCCCACCATAACCATGTGGATCATCTGTTAGTGCTGTGTGTTTTTTGGGGGGGTGTAAATTGGCAGCTGCACAATCAGAGTTGTGTCTGTTACCTTTGAAAAAACAAAACAAGAAGCTTTTGGATGAGACATTAATGTAGTGAAAGTATTATTGGTGGTAATCTGATTTAAATTCCATAATCTTATCAGTTCAGTGGGCCATTAATCATTTCAGAGATGCACTGCTTAGGTGAGATTAGGGATAATGTGGTACAAATTACGTGTTGGCTATGAAATATCCAGAGAAGAGCAGAAAAACAGCCCTCATGTAACTATATCTGACTTGCAATCTGTGTTCCCTTTCTATTTGTGTCTCTGGTTTTGCTTGTGCAAACCTGGGCTACCTGGGCTTTGGATATTGGGAAGGAATTCCTGGCTGGGAGGGTGGGCAGGCCCTGGCACAGGGTGCCCAGAGAAGCTGTGGCTGCCC
>JAWWEE010000010.1:1267790-1283303 GCA_035221455.1 Xenops minutus | reverse complement strand
CTGTGCCAGGGCCTGCCCACCCTCCCAGCCAGCAATCCCTTCCCAATATCCCATCCATCCCTGCCCTCTGGCAGTTTGAGAGCGTTCCCCCGTGTCCTGTCCCTCCCTCCCTTGTGAGAAGGTGTTTGGTGACAGGGGCTCACTGGTGACAGTGCTCATTGCAGGATGCCCAGGGAAGCCTTTGTCTCTGGAGGAAATAGTTTGTCTTGGCCCCTTATCCGAGTCACTCTGTTGAGTGCTGGGGGTGGGAGGGGTGGGGGTGGCTCTGTGCCCACAGCCCTGCTGGCACCCAGGATGTCTCACATGCCTTCCTTCCCTCTTTGCAATAGGGTCAATCCTTCCTTCCCCCTTTGGATCTGACTTTGGCTGGGCCATGGGGGTCTGATTGCTCTGGGTGCAGCGCAGGGAGACTCTGCCCTTGCTGTTTCTACTGCTCTTGAGTTTTATATCCATTTAAAATTACATTTATCTCATAAGAATCAAAACCAGATTTGGTTTGGCTTTGTACATCTCATTTCTGTTGTGGGGGGAGAAGCCAAAATCCCATCGAAGACTGGGAGCCAAATAAGCTTGTTGTTCTCTCCTTGTTTACTTCCATCACCACAGCAAGCCTGACTTTTATAAGAGCTGCAGGTGACCATGTTTAATTCTGCATTTACTATGTAAGAGTCAGCATCTCCTCGAAGCTTTACAGTTTATAACAAGCTAATCCTCAGCTGAGCACAGCTGGGATCAGAACTGGAGGATTTAATTCGGGGTTTTAGTGTGTTGAACCAGCTCTTCCCATGTGAGTGTCCCTGAGGCTCAGTTTCTGCCTGTTTGTTACTTCAAAGGGACTGCATTTATTTGTTTTGCCTTTTGTTGTTGTTATTGTTTTATCCCAACACCGAGACTGAGGAGGGAACCAACTGGCCATGCTGTACTTCGTATATTGTTGGAAATGATAGATGAAGAAGGGAAATTTCCCAAAGACACCATTTGAAGCCCCTTTTCTCCTTCTGTTGTTAATCTCTTGGTTCCTGTGGGCACACGGAGCTAGGGAGTGTCACACACAGGCTGCAGGGGTGAAGCTGAAACCAGAGCTGGTCCCTCCACCATAAACCTGGGCAAAGCAAAGCACCTTCCTGGGGCAGAGGGCAATGGGACATTTTAAGGTATTTTTTCACCTATTCACTGTATGTTTTAAACCAACTGGGAATTTTAACCAACTGCTGAAAGCCTTGTGATCTCTTTTTGTAGTCTCCTGAGCCTGATTTTAAGCTAAAGCACAGCACTTTGCCACACCTCATTGCTTGTATTTTAGATCTTCACCTTCTGGCAGATGTAATGCCATAAAATACAAGGACTGCTCATGAAAAAACTCATGAATATGTCAAATAAGCATTGCTAAAATCACAACGGGCTCTGTACATCCAAATAGGCTTTGTGAAGAATTTTGGATAGGAATTGGGGCAGGGATAATGACTGCTTTCATGTTGAGCTATTTTGCTGTAATTTTGTTTTGTATAACAGTTACGTATTGTGTTACTCAGAGTTTATTGTTCTTTTACCTCACTCCAGGCGAGTAGCAGCATTTCAGCAAGGCTGGACACTCTCCAGCTGGATCAAAGTGACAGGAAAATGGTCAAAACTGCTCCTCCGGTTTGTCTGCTGCACAGTTTGTTTAGGAAACAAAAAATGTGTTTTAAATGTTAATTGAGCCCGTGTTTATCTCTTGGAGGGAGGATTGTCTTTCAAATAAACCAGTGACTATGCATCAAAAAGTCAACCCCTTTCAAGCCATTGAGGAAAAAGCTGCTTCAGACACATCAGCCCAGCCCAGGGTGTAGCTGGACTTCTCCCCACATGGCTGAAGGGAAGCAATTTGGCTGATGCCCCTTCCTCCTGTATCCCTGGCATGGCACAGCCCAGCAGAGCTTCTTTGGTCTGGAACACCTTGACTTTGTCTTCTAAACATGGTCCTGCTCATGGTGCTCGGGCCATGCCCTGCCAAACCGCCCTGGGTATTTTCATGGCTCAGCTGGATTTGGAATCTCCCAATTTCTGTGCCAGCCTGCTGAGGACTGGCTGGGGTTCCTGAGGGGAGCCATACCCAGGTACCCCGTGGGGGATCTTATAGGAGTTCCTGATTTAATTGCTGATTTTTCTGCTGTTTTTTAGACATTTTTAGGACTGTGGAACTTAATATACTTAAGACAACTCTAACGACGTGGAGGAACCCTGACCTGGAGGTGTTCAGCATCAGGCTGGATGTCCCTGTCCCTGGAAGTGCTACCTGGGCTAGTGGAAGGTGTCCCTGCCCGGGGCAGGGAGTGGGATGAGATGAGCTTTGAGGTCCCTCCCAACCCAAACCATCCCATGATTCTTCACCTTTGAAGTGTCTGGTTTAGGATGTGAATTTGGACATGTACATACAGAAACAGTTGGAACTGGAATTGTGTGTCCTCTCCAGGCAGAGATGATAAAGTAGCTTTGCTAGAAGATATTTACTTGTTTAATGTTATGACCTGAAACAGCCCCTTTAATCCTAATTTGTGGGGGATGTGATCTGTGCTGGTGAACTGGGGAGATCACATTCCTCTGAAAAACTGGGTAGCAGACTTTTGACTACAGAGGGCACATCAGACTGCAGGGCACTGGCAGTGATTGGCACCACGTGCCAGGCAGCCTGTGAGGAGATCTGGGAATGAGCTCTCAATTTAAACTTCTCTTTGTTGTGGAGTTAGTCACGGCTCTAATCTCAGTGCTGCTCCCAGACAAATTGCTACGAAAGGAGAGAACCCCTGTGATTTAGGAGGTGCTTTAACCTCTCACCATCAGGGAGAGGAGCTGCTGACAGACCCCCAGCCCCTGCCCCCCCTGGGCTGGAGGGGCCACGTCCACTCTGGGCAGCACCAGTGGCAGCAGACCCTTGGGGGACACTGCCAAATGTCAGCACCACCCAACAGGCCCAGAAAGGAGTTCAGAAAATCATAAAATCCCAAACTGGTTTGGGTTGGAAGGGACCTTAAAGCTCATCTCATTCCAAGCCCTTCCATGGGCAGGGGTGGGACTGGAAGAGCTTTGAGGTCCCTCCCAACCCAGACCAGCCTCTGGTTCTGTGAAACAGCTGAGTTGGGCTCATCACAGGTGAAAGGGGAGCTCAGTGCTGCTGGTGCTCTGATCCCTGAGCCAGGCTCATCTACCAGCCCAGAAGAACTTAGGGCTCTTCAAAGGGGCTTTGGGGGCTCTGACTCGAGGTCTGAGGAGGAGACAAGATGTTCTGAGTCAGGCTGGGTTAGGCAATAGCAAGAGGAACAAAAGTCCCCTCAGCAGCACACAAATGAACTGTGTTTGTTATCACGGGCAGCCCCTTCCCCAGGGCCAGTGACTCAGCCAGCAGCACAGAGAGCTCCCGGCACCAGCAAACAATGAATTAATGTGTTTATTAATGCCTTTGAAACTGTTCTTATCTCCTCGTGCTGCCCAGGAGCGAGCCAGGACCTGCCTGCTGTACTTGGTGACCCAGCTGGCCAACATGGAGCACTCATTCCACCACATCCTGCTGCTGGAAATCAAGAGCCTCACGGACACCTTCCCCAGCATCCTGGGCACGCAGAGCAGGGACATTTATCGCATGAGCAACAGCTTCACTGCCATCGCCAAGCTGCTCGGGCGCCAGCTCGAGACCAGCAGTGCCCCGGGAACCAGGTAGTGTCAGTGTGGCAAAGCCCCTCCAGGGCTCTGTGAGGCAGCACAAATTCATATTGCATCTGTTCAAACTGCCACGAAAAAAGCCATGTCTCAGACAAGCAGGCTAAAGCCTCGGTTAAAAATAAATCAGTGAAGTCAGGCTGCACAATTATCATGGAGTTTTTCTAGAAAACACACAGTGACAGTGAGGAGAGCAATGGCTGGCTTGACTCCCTGATAGAGGTTTGCCTGAAAACAGGCTGGAAAAGATTTCTCAGCCACGTACAAGGAGGTGTTCTGCTCACTCAGCTGCTTCTGAACGTGCATCCTAAGGCTGAAGAGCTGGGAGCATTGTGGCATTTGTCAGGGTAAGAACATAAGTGTTATTTAAATATATAGTGGTAGTCACTTTTAATTAGTGAGAGACTCACAATTGGAGTGTGTGTGTAGTGAAACAGGTCAGGGGGCACAAAGGAACAGCAATTCTGTGAAAAAATGTAACCCAGATGTCAGAAACCCCATAACCATGAAGGAGAGCCTTGGAGCCAGGCTGGGAGTGCTGGAGCCAAAACATTGAGGTCACTGGAGAAACGAGTAATTGGTGTCCTGGAGAGAGTTAAAAATGAAAAAGGAACCAGGAGAGAGTCTCTCCTTTTCCTGCAGGGCTCTGAGAAATGCCCACACCTCACCTGGGGGGAAAGCCCTCAGCAGAAATCAGCCCCTGGCACTGGTTTTGTGCAAAATTTCCTTGGAGATAATGCAAAAGCCAAGTGGGGAGAACAAAGGAGCACGGAACAGCACACTCATTCCCAGCTAGCTGAGTTTGCTGTGAAAAAGAGGAGGGCAGATGTCACCTGGGGAAGGGACCGCACGGATGTCACCGACTCTGGGAACTGGCAGGGATTGAGGCACAATAATAACTCGTGCAACCCATCGTGGTCCCTCAATTTATGGCTGAAAAACTGCTTTATTTGTTAAAATATTGTGATATTCCTGTTCCTTATTATCTTCAGTGTTTAACATTGATCTCTAGAGCTGATAAAGAAGGCAGTTAAACACAAGAAAAGGTTTTCATTAAAATCCTGCTGTGTTTCCCCATTTCCCTCTAAAATTCCCTTTGTTAAGGACTTGCTTTGCCAAGGAGTAGAAGCTTCATTGTCTGCGTGAGTGTGGTTACAGATCAGTTTTTTATTCTTCATCTGCTCCTTGATCTTATTTATTTGTTTGTTTGTTTAAAATTTTATTCCCTCCCCAGCCCTCTGTGCCCCTGGTTCCTTGTGTTATCCCAGCGTGGCTGTGAAAGATCCCAGCAAAACACTGATTTTTCACTGTTAAAATTTTTAGCTCTGTGGTTTTACGTTTCAGGCCTGTATCGAGCGAAGTCTCAGCTCAAATCAAGGCTAAAATGAGAGTTCTCTGCTGATTTAAGCTGAGTTTATTCCGACCTGTGCTTGGTGAGAGGGACAGGTCCAGATGTTGACATGGAAATGCCCTCCCAGCTGTGGAGCTGCTGCAGCCCCTGAACTGCAGAGCTTTATAGAGAGCAGCAGTCCAGAGAACTTGTGCTGTGAAAGGAAAAGGGGGTTTTAAGATGTGTGGCTGGATTATAACCATTCCTGCCAGCACTCGTGTGTTTGCTCAGGAGGAAGCTGATGTCTTTGGAGCCACGGGTGGCTCGGGGTGGTTTGACACAGGGAGTGTCCCATGGCGTTAGTGCAGAGCGTAATTAAAGCCAGGCCAGGCTCTGGTGCCCCTGACTGTCACAAAAGTGAAGGTTAGTCAGCCTCAGAGGTGCTCTTTAGGAACATACAGAGCTGTAAGGGACTCACCCAGCCTGGGAGCACAGTGTGGGAAGAGCTGGGCACAGCTGGCTCCTGCAGTGCTGCCCAGCCCCGTGTCCTGGCTGCCTGAAGGGACCTTTACACAGCGAGAGGAGACATGGGGGTGAGACACAAGGAAGGGGTTCTTTACTCAGAGGCTGGGCAGGCCCTGGCACAGGTTGGGCAGAGAGGCTGTGGCTGCCCCTGGATCCCTGGGAGTGTCCAAGGGCAGGCTGGACGGGGTTTGGAGCAACCTGGGCTGGTGGGAGGTGTCCCTGCCCATGGCAGGGTGGGACTGGATGGGCTTTGAGGTCCCTTCCAACCCAAACTGCTCCTGTGACTCCATGACAATTCTATGGTCTTTCCTCCACCACTTGCCTTCCTCAAAGCTCTGTGTCCATCCTATCTGAGGGGTTGATTGGTGATCACATCTGTCCAGTGATGACCCACACTGGAGCCATCCTTGCTGCCTCTGTGCCCTCCGAGGTGAAGCCCTGGCAGCAATCCCACCTCCAGAGTATTTTTAGCAATCCCCATTTATGATGCTCTTTTTCTCCACTGGAAGCACCTGATTTCTGATGCTGATAATGCTCTCCAGGTCTGGAGAAATGTCCTTCATCCTGCCATAGCACCCTTGGCTTGCTGACCTGTGCACTGAGGTCCCTCTGTGCAGGGAATTTATAGCATGAGATGATGAGCAGCCTGGTACCATCTCTCAGGGCTGGCCACTGTGGTTTCTCCATGAGCTTGTGCATCTTGAAAACAGCCTGAGCTTCGGGGTAAGCTGATCCTGCTCAGCAACCTCAGCAATGCACCCAAAGCCTCTTGCCAAGCTTTCAGACAGTGCTTTGTTGTCGTGGGGCTGGGAGGGAGGCAGCAGGAAGGGCTGCTGGGTGAGGGACAGAGCCCTGGCTGGCCCTTCTGCATGGGGCTCATGCTCCTGCCTTCCCCAGGGATCGGTGTGGGGCAGAGCTGGCACACCTGAGAGCTCCCCTGCCCTGCAAGCATGGCCAAACCCAGGGGCTGGCATCAGGAGCACCAGGCAGTGAGAATTCCACCCTCCACACCCCGAGGAGTGGCCCTTTTTGTGCTCTGCCTATGGAAAATAGGATTCATTCACGTGTTTCCTTGAGGTCTTTTCCAGCCCTAGTGGTTCCATAGCCCTGGAGGAGCAGCATTTCCTCGCATTCCCTTCCCAAAGCCATGGCAGCTCAGCAGGAGAACGCTGCACAAAGAGGGGCTGTTAGAAAGCCCCATTTTATTTCCCCCCATCCTGGTTTGGGCCCGTCTCTCCCAAGCCCCAGCAGAGCTTCAATCCCCTCTCTGTGAGCAGAGGCTTTGCGGGTATTTCCACACGGAACAGGCTCTTTCCTACTGCTCGGCTCCCACAATGGGAGCAGTGTTGGGAGTGCTCCTGGACTGACAGCTCTGCCATAAATTACATCTTGTCCTCCAGCCCCAGGAAGATTTGTTAGCAAAGGTCGTATCAAGGTGCTTTATTACAGAAGAATAATTTCCAAGTGCTCCTCGGTGTTAATATATTATGAGGTCTTGCTTAAATTAAAACAAGGCAAAACTCGTCAGCTCCCCTGAGAAATATCCTCAACTGCCTTTATCAAAACAAATGAAAAAGTGCATTTTGTGCTGCAGTATTTCTGGTTGTTTCTTTCCAAACATGCTTTTTACAATTGGTAATTTGCAGTTTGGGGAGTTTTTAATGGGCTCCCCGACTGTGAGCGTGACTTGTTGAGACTCTGCTGCTTTGGAAGTGCTGTGTTAGAACCCTCATTTGTGGTTTTATATATCCAGATTTTACAGATTTAGCTATTCAGATGTTTGCTCATCAGGAAGCAAAACAAAAAAAAAAAGAAAAACAAAGAAAGGGTCAAAAACAAAATAAACTTGGTTTAGAGCTGTGGGGAGAGTTTAAAAAGTAAATACTATCCAGTACCCTTTAATTCCCTAAAATTCCTGCCTGCTTTGTCCTGCCTTCAGGATTTTTTGGGCCAGTTACCCCATAGGTGCAGGAGTGAGATGGGAACATGCACATTCCAGCAGAAGGAACCTCTGGGAACAAGGGGGAGAGGGGAAGGAGCACCAGTTCTCTTGCTCCTGGTGCCCTGGGGAATCCAGCCCTGCTGCTCAGGAAGGCCAAGCAGCATCTCCAGGGCAGAGTAAAGATACTCAAGGTTTAGGTTTCCAGCAAATGTGATTTTAAGATTACCATAAATTTAACCCAAAACTTCTTGTCCTGTTCACTTTAATTCTTCATTTTCTCCTTCCTGAACTGCAGTGCCATTGCTTGGAGCTTTTCCTGAGCCTGTTTCTGCTGAGTTTTAAAAGGTATTTTTGTTACTCAGAGTGCAATAATTCGGTAAGAACTTCATGTTCTTTGGTTGAATCTTTAAAACCACAGAGTTCTATGAACTCTGCAAATAGCTTGACTTTTGCTTTATGAAAATAATGTAATAAGTCGGTGTTTAGCAAGCTTGGGAGAATGGTTTGAGTTCAGATGAAAACCTTTCTACCATGAACGACCAGGAAGAGTTGTGATTTGCTTATGCAGATACAGAACGTGGAGTTGTCAGAGATGGTCAGTGTTTCTGATCCATCAGAGACATTCATGTAGAAGATGTTCCTGAAAATAATCTAAGGGAATCTCTGCTGAAACATATTTATTTTACCAAGTCCATGACACAGCTCACAGGCAGAAACACGGCATCAGCATCGCTGTGAACAGTGCCAGGGTTAAACCTCTGCTCTCTGCTTCCTTAGGGTGGAAAACGACACTGAAACAGAATCTGCTGCACCCCTGGATGATTTAAAATCTGTTATGAATGGAAGTGAAGAAGATGAAAAGCTTCAGGTCAAAATCCAGGCTTTTGAAGAGAAAATAAATGTTGACAACAGCACTCCTGGCTCGGTGCGGAGGTACAGCCTGGGCCAGGTTTCCAAAGAAGAAAGGAAGGACATGAGATTTAACAGGTATGGCTCAGCACAGGGGGTGAGGGGCTTCATGGGTATCAGCTTTGTCAGAAAACTTCATCCAGACTTTGAGGACTTGGTCCATTTGCACGATACCCACGGGCATCAGCAGCCTGATTTTAACTAAGTCTCATACCCAGGAGTTCAAAGGCTGGGTGAAATTGTTCTTAGTCATGGAATGGTTTGGGTTGGAAGGGACCTTAAATGCCATCCCATGGGCAGGGACACCTTCCACTATGCTGGGTTGCTCCAAGTCCCATCCAATCCTTGGCCACTTCCAGGGATGGGGCAGCCACAGCTTCTCTGGGCTGCCCATTTAATCTCTTCTGTGCCCTAAAGCAGCACGAGGGAAATACCTATACAGAGACACCACAGAAGGGAAGGTGCAGACACCTTTCCTGGGGTGTTGTTCCTAACAGTGCACACCAAATGACACAGAGTGTCCCCAGTGTGCCCTTAGGCTGCCTCTGCACCACAGCCTCACACAGAGCTCTGCCCCTCCTGCCCCAGCATTTGCCCTTGAGTCCCTCCTACCCTCCTGCCTCTCAGGGAGCCCTCACTCCAGCCCCAGCACGTTCAGGGTGCAGGGCAGGAGGAGCTGGAGCCCGAGCCCTGCATCAGGGAGGTGCTGCTGGATGGAGCTTTTGTGATGTGATGTGATGGATAAAGCAGAGACGCCACTCCTGGGGTTACAAGATGCTGGCAGAGAGGTGCCCTCGCTCCCCCCGTGGAATGCAGATGTTGGGAGATGTGGATATTGTTTGGTTTGCTTATTAAAGCTGTGGCTTGAGCTTGGCTCTGAAAGGCATATTCCCCAGCAGATCTTTGCCTCTGGCTGCATGAGCCCCACGCTGGGCTCTCTGAGCCTGCTGCACGGGGGCAGAGCAGGGCTCGGGCTGCTTTTGGTGCCCCACCTCTATTCCAAAGCATTTCTCCTTCTCTTCATCCCCCTCCAGGTCCAAGAGCCTTGCCCTGCACGCCCTGCGCACCAAAGGGGGCAACTGGGAGGGAGGGCAGGACGAGGAGAGCGGGGAGGTCTCTGCTGGCATCTCCTTCCCCGACATCTACATCAGCCAGGAGAATGAGAAACTGCCCTTTGGGGCTGATCCCGAGGCAGCAGCACTGCCAAACTCCTTGCTTGCACACCAAAGTATCCATTACCTGGAACCAGCAAACCTGCCAGAATCCACCCAAGAAAAGGCCTTGGAAGGAGGTGCAGAGGCAGCCCCGAGCCCTGTGGAATACCAGGACAAGCTCTACCTGCACTTGAAGGAGAACCTGGGTAAAGTGAAGGAATATGTGATGGAGATGGGGAGGAAAATTCCCATCCCTGAGCAGTGTGTGATCGAAGGTAAGCGGGCTGAGCCTTTCCCATTCCAAGAGCTGTAACCCTCCCCTGAGAGCCCTCTCAGCAAAGATGCCCCAGCACAGCCCTCGTGGGCTGGGAGGAACATTAGTTTTAAAAACAACCTCATTCCCAAACCAAGTGTTTTGAACCCTCCCTGGCCTGTTTTCCTTCAGGGATGTGGTGCAGCCCTCGCCCATCCCGGACTGCCAGCAGGGTTGGTGGGAAGGTTGGCTCTTTTTGGACGACGGAGGGCACGAGCCCTGAAGGGGTGGCAGAACCTCTGGGCACATCTGCAGGGCAGGCAAGGGGAAGGTGCCCAGCTCCAGGGGCTGGTTATGGAGCTGGGGTGGCCAGGACAGTGGCTGTGCCAGGGCTGGAGCAGTGTTAGGGTGGTACCTGAGGCTCCTCCTTGGCCTGGAGCAGAGCTGTGTCTGCTGCCAGCTGGGTGATGGGGATGCAGGGCAGGACCCCCAGGGCAGCACAGCCCAGCCCAGCCCAGCCACAAAACTGCTTGGAGGCACAACGGCGTGAGATTCCAGGGCTTGGGATGGGTGGGATCCCAGCTCCCCAGTCCCTGGGGTTGTTCAATGGTTTCTGCTTTCACCAAGGGTGGGTTTGTTTCCAAATGAGAAGGAGATGGGTGAGGTGAGTCTGTGATACTCCTCCTCTTTGAAGGGAGTGCATTGGGTTGGGTTGGGTTGGACTGGGTTGGGTTGGGTTGGGTTGGACTGGGTTGGCATCCTCCTGCCTATCCCCTTTAACCTGAATTTCTGTGCATCCAACCACTCACAGGTGGCCCTGAGCTATTTACAGCCCAACCTTCAAGGGCCATGTTGATTCCAAACAGTCTCTGCCTCAATAAATGCAATTAATTTTCAGGTCACTTAAAATATCATCTTCTAATACACCATAACTTCAGCTCCAACAAAAAGCAACTTAAGCTGATCAAATATTTATTTCTTTACTTTTTTGGTGGTCAAGAAGTAGAAAAGCAGTTTCCACTCATAAAAAGGACTATAATTATACATATTTTGAAAGCTTATGCTTCTGGAGAGGTTCCTAAACATCCTAGTTCCACATTTAGAATTTGAAATAGTTATTTGGTAGAATTAATGACAACTTGTGAGTTTTTTCATAAAACAACAGTGGAAATATGAGAGGGAACAATCTGCCTTTTGAAGTGCTGAGTGTTATGACCCTGCATTAACCAAATACCATATATTGAATATTTAAAATGTGTTGCTCAGCTTCCTTTCTGCAGTGCCTACTATGATACATCCTGAGCATGAGGCTGTTTCCAAATTCATTCAAACTATTGTAATTTCCTGAAAATCCTCAAGCAGCATTCTTAGGGAAATTCTCTGAGCAGGGACACATGTGCAGAGCAGGAGATTTACATGACTCATGCTAAATCTGCTGAAGAAATGCAGCCTGGCTCAATGCACGGGGGACAGCTCGGGTAGTACTCCAGATATTGCAGAATCCACTCCAAAAACCTGCACTGCTTGGACTTCAGACATTGCTGAACTCCAACAGACCCATTCAAATGTGTGGTTTACTTTTCAGTGCGATGTTTAGGAAAAGAAAAAGAAAATATTAACATACACAGTTGGTTAATTTTATGTTGGTTGCAGAGCAGTCTGAGGTGGAAATTGAATATGTAAAACATGGAGAATGTGACAAGATAAGAACTGCTGAGCAATCCCTGATGAAAGAGAGTATTTGAAGGAAATAGTGGCCAAATGTGTTGCAGGGAAATGGCCCCAGGATGAGCAAACAGGGGGTGCACGTTCCCCACGGAGCCTTCCCTGGGCTGTCAGCTCCAGGGAGTTCCAAGGCATGGATGAGGGGCCAAAAGGGTTCTCTTCACCAGAGCTGCACCCCCTGCTCAGTTTCTGGTGGGGATGGTTGGGGCAGACTGGGAACGGGGGGAATTCCTCCCTGCTCAACACTCAGACTGGGGGGCACCCCCACAGGGAGATGTGCTGGGCAGGGCACAGTTTGGGGTGCCTGGGCAGAGCCACAGTGACCATGTGGGACCCTGGCAGAGCTGGGCACTAACGAGGCAGTGCAGGCTGTCCCTGCCCTGGAATGGGCTGGTTTGTAAGGTCCTTTCCAACCCAGCCCTCCTGTGCTCATTGGAGCCTGAATTGGAAGGGTAAAGGAGAAAATCAGAGACCTCCATGTGAAGGAAAATGGACTCCTGAGTCTGGAAAAGAGAGAGCTGGTGGAGATTTGCAGTATCTTGAAGGAGAGAGGATTACCTGAGGGGTGGCTCACTGCCTGCCCCCATGCAGGGCTGGAGAACACCCACTGGAGTCCTCAGGAGCAACTTCATAACATGCAAAACAGGCACCTCTGCTCTGTAGAACTGTTTGGGATTTGTTAAAAACTGGCTTTTTTACAACTGAGTCAGACATTTCCTTTGTGTAGGTCTCAACCCTCACAGAATATTTGTGCTTTTCAGTTTCCTTGTTGACTTACAGGCTCATTTGATTCACGTTATATGTCCCAATTGATGTAATATTAGCTGGAGTGTTGGATTTTACAGCTCTGAAGGGATGCAGGTGAGGAGCTGTCAGGGTGGATCCACGAGCTGTCTGTGACAGTTTGAAGATGCCTCATAAAGACACTGAAAAATTGCCATGTCAGCTCTGTTATCTCATTTAATATTTACTGGGTTTGGCTGGATGTGCTCTGGGCAGAGGAAAGGTGTGAATTGGGTGATGATCCTACAGCAGGAGCAGTGTTAGGACTGGGCTGTTGGCCAGGAGGTTTTATCCTAAGAAATTAGCCAAGCTGAGGGTGTTTCAAAGAGCAGAGAAGCTACAACAGCTTCCCAGACTCACGTGCATAAGTGAATTTTTGGGATAACGCTGCAGTCAGAGAGGGGATTTGAGCTGGGGCAGAAAGAAGGAACCCAAAGCCACAAAAATCCATTTATTTGAGCTTGGTTCAGCTTGGGGCTGATGGTTTGGTTCAGCTCCTGCTTAGTTTGAAGCACTGTGCCCAGATCCACATCTCTGCCATACCTTAAGCAGTTGGAGGGATTCTTGTACATCGTGTTTGTCACTTTAATCCCCTTAATCCTGGGGATCTTTTTCACTAAAAAAAAAAAGGGGAAAACCCCACCATATTTGTCATACCCTTCAGCTTTCATGGAGTTGAGCAAAGAGTTTTCATCAGCCCATATTTTTCCAGATGGTTTGTGATCCTGTATCTTATCGGTACCTCCAGGATCCCACAGAGGGGAGAGGCCCAGGAAATTCCTGAGTGTTCCTGAGGCTGGTTCTTGTTTCTCAGCGAGCCCTGCGAGGGGTTTCTGCTGCCTCAGTGGGACTGGGGTCCTCAAGGTTGAGATCAAGGTCCCCACATTGCAGCTTCTCCACTGCTTTTATTTGGTGCTCTCCCAAAAATCCATCAGCCTTTTTGCTTCTCCAGGTCTGCCAAACCCTTCTGGGGAAACGGGGCTGGTAGAAGGCTGAGGTTGCTTTGGAAGGCTTTGGTGCAAGATGGAATTCCTCTATCAGGTGCTGTTATCCCCTGTTTTGAGGGTGGGCAGGGACTGGCACAGAGTGCCCAGAGAAGCTGTGGCTGCCCCTGGATCCCTGGCAGTGTCCAAGGCCAGGTTGGACGGGGCTTGGAGCACCCTGGGCTATGGAAGGTGTCCCTGCCCAGGGCAGGGGGTGGGATGGGATGGTCTTTAAGGTGCCTTCCAACCCAAACCATCCTGGGATTCCACGTGGAGGTTTGCAGTGTCCTCATCATTACGTGGTCACTCTGCTCCTGGGCATTGAGCCACCCACCCTCGTGGGTGCCTCCTGAGCTCCACAGGACAGGAGTGCTGAGGAAAGCACCGTGTTTGCTGCGTGCTTGACCCTCACACTGCTGGGAAGCCAAAAAATCCTGGAGGTTTTCCGATGCTGTTCTTGCTTTCTATGGAGAGAGCAGTGGGGAGCCAAAGAGACAGCCACGTCTTGGGGTGAAGCACAAGCAGCAGTTTGACAAAGAAACTCTTGGTTCTGATGGTTCTGGTGACCCTCTGTAATATATAAATCTCCGACCTGGTATTTCCTCCCCTCCCCTTTCATCAGCTGAGCTTCAGTTTTAATGGCAACTGAAGATGCTGTGGTTGGAATAGTGTGTGTGTGTGTGTGTGTTGACACTTAAACAGCTGCCATAGTACAGGCTCTGTGGTTGGGGGTCACTTTGGTAGAAATCACCACTTTAATGGCCAGGGATGTGTCACAGTGAGAAATCCACCTTGGCAAAGGCTCTTTGTGGCTGTTATGGGGCAGTGATGAGGCCAAAAAGCCTTGCTGCTCTGAAGGAGAGTCATTGTGAAGGTGGACTCACCTCCTGCTGTCTTCTGCCAACCCTTGCAGTCCATAACACACCCTGTCACCAACCCTTCCTCAAAGTGCAAGCTCTGGATCTCTGTGCTGTCTCCTCAGAGCCCTCAGTGGGTGCCATGGCTGGGTCCCTGGTTTTTGCAAGCAAATCCTGGTGCTTCGTGTGCTTGATCCAGTTGGGAAATGGGGTGGTGAAAAAACCCTCACTTCTTCCTTTTGAAGTAGACTTTTGTCATTTCTGCCCCATGTGCTGGTTTTCCTGTGCTGTAATTGCTGGATTTCCAAACAGGCATCGTGGAGCCTGGTTTGTCCAACAACTTTTAATGAGGGTTCCAAATGTTCCAGCCAGGAAGACTTAAATATTCATGATCCTAGGAAAGCGAGGCACTCGCCCCACTGCTGCTGTGTGCAATCAGTTCATTATTTCCAGAGGTGCTGCAGCTTCTCAGAGGGGACTTCTGGGTGTTTTTCTGTTGAGCAGCTAATTCAAGTTTAGCTCTGTGCACCCCCAGGACTGTGAATAGTGGCTCTGTTGCCGTGATGTCTAAAGCTGTGTGTGAGGATCCCACGTAATAACTTATTCCTGTTGTTCGAGCACGAGGTGAAGTGTCTTAGTGAGAAAGCAGGAGAAGAAAAATAGCTGAAGTCCGGGAACAGCAAATTGAGGTGTTTCTGTAAGGCTGGCAGAGGTGATGGATGCTGTTGCTGTAACTTGCAAACAGCAAAACAAGTGGTTTGGCAGGCACTGTGAAGCAATTTACCTTGCTGACCAATATTGCCCTGGTTGCATTTCTGTGCTCCTTTTACAGCCTGGAGTCTCCTGCGGTTCCCCAGCCCAACTCTGCCCTGGGCTTGGTTTTGCTTCTGTTGGTGCCCAAAATACAGGGTCACACAAGTGTTTGTTGCTAAAGATAATGGCAGCTCCATCATCGCTCCCAGAGCCGTGTGGGAAGGCACAACCCGTGGGCTGTGTGATGGCACCACGGGGCTCTGAGACCCCCTGGGCTCTCTGGGCTGGGTGGGTGACACTTGTTAGTCACACCTTGAGAGGACACTGTTAGAGCTGGATGTCAGGCCACAGAGCAGGTGAGAGCCCTCAGTCTGATCCAGATGTTACTGAAGGCAGATGAAGCCCAGATGTGGCCAGGTCTCCCAGGGAGGAGGCTCTCTCTGTGTCATCTGATTTGGGATCCCCTCTAGAAGGACACTGAGGCATGTCCAGGGATGGGAATAGAGCTGGGGAAGAGGCTGGAGAACTCTTGAGGGAGCTGGGGGGGCTCAGCCTGGAGAAAAGGAGGCTCAGGGGGGACCTTCTGGCTCTGCAAGTCCCTGCCAG
>JAWWEE010000010.1:1232703-1250600 GCA_035221455.1 Xenops minutus | reverse complement strand
CCAAGGCCAGGTTGGATGGGGCTTGGAGCAACCTGGGCTGGTGGGAGGTGTCCCTGCCCATGGCAGGGGTGGGACTGGATGGGCTTGAACTTCCCTTCCAACCTAAACCATTCTGGGATTCCTGGAAGGTTTGGGAACACTCTCCCAGCTCCCAAAACCCTGCATGTGTCCAGCCAAGGTAAGTGCCAGTGAACACTGGTCCAGGTGAGCATCACCTTGGCAGAGGTGGCCACAGCTGGATATACACACTGTCACTGAAAGTCCTGGGTGGGAGGGTACCTGGTGTCCCAGCCCCGCGTGGACATCCCACTTCTGGCTCTCAATTCCTTCTCCACAGGGCTGCTGCAATGAAGGGGCTGCTGCAGTTAATGGAGAGCAATATCCCTAACAATAAAAATTCCTACTTAGGGTCCATAAAATTAGAAATTATTATGGCAGGGCTGAGGAACAATGGGGAGGGGTGATGGTGGGGAGAAGTACAGGATGGCTGAGGGGATAGGGAAGGAGATGGGAGAGGGGTCCAAGCTGTCAGCTCCATCTGCTCAGCACCCCCAGCAAGACATGACTGAGGGCTGAGATGCCTTTCTAAAGTGAGAGCTGAATGCTGGAGGTCAGGGAAATGTGGAAGGCAAAACAACCTTCCTGCAGCACAGCACGGGCTGGAATTGTGGCTGGGGAGAAGGGAGGGCAGAAGTGACCCCTGGCTGTGTGTTCACCTCCCCAGTTGTGAATCAGGACGGGCAGCCTCTCATCGAAGGGAAGCTCAAGGAGAAGCAAGTCCGCTGGAAGTTCATCAAGAGGTGGAAGACTCGCTACTTCACCCTGGCTGGCAACCAGCTGCTGTTCCGGAAGGGAAAGTCTGTGAGTCAGAGAGCACCCCTTTGATTTCTCCCTTTCCCTGCTCCCCAACACCATTCCCAGGGGGCTGCACTGCTCACTTTGCCCCTGGTACTTTTGCCCCTCGCCAAGGGCACGGCAGGGGTGGAGCAGCCACAGCCAACGTGCTGCATGGGGGCTGTCACTTCTTGCACCCCAAATTTCGGGGAGCTCAAAGGCCATGGGCAGGGACACCTTCTGCTAGCCCAGATTGCTCCAAGCCCCATGCAGCCTGGCCTTGGGCACTTCCAGGGGACACGAGCAGTTCCCTGGGATGGTGGCTGGCTCACCCACCCCATAACTGGGCTCTGTCCCCACTGCGTTCCAGAAGGACGACCCCGACGAGTGCCCCATCGAGCTCAGCAAGGTGCAGAGCGTCAAAGTGGTGGCGAAGAAGCGGCGGGACCGGAGCCTGCCCCGGGCGTTCGAGATCTTCACGGGCAGCAGGACCTACGTGCTGAAGGCCAGGGACGAGCAGCACACGGAGCAGTGGCTGCGCTGCCTCAACGTGGCCGTGGCGCGGGCGCGGCAGCGCGACAGCCACGAGGCCACCACGGACCTGTAGCCCCTGTAGCGGGACCAGGCACCGGGGACAAGGGTGGCCGCTCCCCCAGTCCCAGCTCCTTGCCATGGGAAGCTGTGGGCACACTGGGATTGCAGGGAGAGCTCTGGGCAGTGCCAGAGGGGCAGAGGGGGCACGCCAGGACAGCGGGTGCCACCCTGCCCAGGCACTGCGACACTGGGGGTGTAGGAGCAGCTTCCACATCCCCGTGGGAAATCCAGCCTTTTCCTTCAGCCCAGTGTCCTGAAAGCCAGGAAAAGTGGCCAGAAACAGCCCCAAGCCCTCAGCCTGGCTGGGGTGACCAGGTCTTGTGGCTGCCGACACCGCCGAGAGCATTCCAGCTGTGAGGAATTTCTGCTCCTCAATCACTTTGATGTAAAAAGTTAATTTTCCTTATTATTTAATCTCAGTGGGCTTTATCCTTTTGCTGATTATATGTCTCTGTGCTGCTGCTTTCAGGTTGAAACTGGGCAATCTGAAAGATTTCACACTGCTGGGGAAATAATCTCCAATATTTAACTGGTTTGATTTTCCCTCTTTTTCCTGCTTTTGGTCCCTTTTGTAACTGAATGTAATTTTAAATTTTTATTTTCCTTTTTTTTTAAATTGTCTTCTCCAACTGTAACTTTTCAAAATTTCTCCAAACCTGAAAAATTCCCAGTTTGTTTGATTTTCTTTGTCATTCTCAAATGATTCCAAACTGGAGGTAGTGCTGCAGGAGAGACTGAAAGCAAAAGAGGGGCAGAAAATGACGAAGTCTGGAAGTGAGGAAATAACTCAGAGATCTCCTAAGGCTGAGTCAAAATAAAATTTGAAACTTTTCAACCTAGAAAAATGTATCTTTTGCAAAAATATTGCTGCCAAAAAGGTGGGGAAAACAGGAAAAAATGCTTTTTGCTGTAACATGGCCCTTCCCCTTGGTAGCAGAAGGAGCCCAGTGGTGTCTGACAGCTCCGGGCAGAGCGTGGCAATGGAATCTGCATTCTGGAATAGTCTCTTGGTGATTTTTGATGGTTGGCTGAGGAATCAGAGCGGCAGAAGAAGACCTTTGCCAAGGGCCCAGGAGATGCCTTACCCAGCTCCAGACTTCCCGATGCTCCTGGTGTCTGGAGAGAGGCTGAAATGTTCCAATTCCTGGAAATCCTCATATCAAATGAAGTGTGGAGGTGAGTGACAGATCAGAGCATGGCCAAGTGATCCAAACCACCCTGTTAAAGCTCAGTCCACTCACAGAGGACATGGAAGCCTATCCTTTGCAGGCAGCAGGGCCAGGGCAAGGAAAGACACACGATGGGAATTTCCAGGGCCACCCTGGTGCTTGGGAAAGGACATCTCAGCCATTTCACTTCAATGCCTGGACCCACAAACCCTTCCTTGGCCCACAGGACACACCACTGAGTCTAAGGGCAATGAAGTCCATTTCTAGGTATGAACTCCTGGGTTTCTGATCCTGAATTCCAGAATTATGTCCTAAATACTATGTAGTAAATACTGAGTTCACCCACGAGTTCAGTGACATGGTAAGTTGGCCACAAAAACCAATTTTTACAGACAAAATAGTCTGCATTTCTTAACCTGGAGGCCAAGTTTCAGTCTGTCACCTAGGAATGACATCACCAATGTCATGACATCATTGAGGTGTGAGGCAAACAGGGCTCTGCTTCACCTGCTGTCCCCAGGCTTTGTCACCAGCACTTGGCTGTCACCAGGCACTCACATCCTTCCTCCCAATCCGAAGGGGATGGGAACAATATGGAATGCACAGCTCTGGAGTCAGACAGAGCCCGGGTCCTGTGCCAAACAACCATCCCCTCAAATAAGAAGCTTAGCCACACTTCTCCTGACTCAAATTAAAACTTGGAGGAAAATAAAAGAGAAATTCAACTGGCAATTTATTCTAGTCATGCTCCGAAAAGGAGAAACAGAAATCATCCATCTAGTGCAGGATGAGAGCAGGGAACTTCTCAAGCAAATATATAAATAGTTTTTATTGGTTCTTTTTAAAACAATGTGTATAGAAACGCTTTGGATTTAAATAATAAAAAATATAAAAGGAGGGAACACGTTGGTAGCTCTGGCTGTGCTGTATTTCCTTGGTTGCTTTGCTCACCCTTGCAGATGACAATGTTGAGAGCTCCTGGTGGGCTCAACAGAGGGTGCTTGGGCACTTCTTGGAAAAAGGGATGGATGATAAACGCCCTCCTTGGCCACAGCACCAGCACTCTGCTGAGCATCTGCTCCTCCCTGCAGGAACAGCCTCTGTCCTGCAGTTTCCAGCACAAAAGGTGTTGCTGTGTCTCTCTGGGGGTGTGAGTTCCCCTTTCCTGTGCACTCCTGTCCTTCAGCCAGCGTTTGGTGGGGGAACCCTCACCGTGATGGGGAGAGGGACCAGTCCCAGCCCTGTCTATGTGGGACACCTAACCCACCTGGTGTGTCCCCCCCGGGGCAGCAGCAGGGCCATTTCCAGGGGGTCCATGGAAGCAGGTGAGCTTTGAGGGGTGCTGGCCATGACCCTGGGGCTCAGCCAGCCTGTCCCCATCACAGGAAGAGCTCCCAGTCCAAACCAACACCCTCCAGTCCCCTCTACAAACTGGGGGCACAGACCAAGGCTTAGGATCCAAACCTGAGCCCACAGCTGGAAAACCAGACCAAAATGCAGACCTGAACACTCCTGAATGTGACCAATTTCCAACAGAATTCCAAATTCCAAAAATGTCCAATTTTTACAGAGCAGCATCACTTCTCCAGGAAACAAATCCTTCAAATATTGCCTCCCACTTATGTGCTCATCCTTGCATGGAGACAACAATCCATGTGTTCCTGGAAGGGCTGCTGTCCACCGTGAGTTCTGTGCCCCATCACACAGCACCTCTGCAGAGAGGGGCAGAGCTGACCCAGCCCAGAGCTCCTACTGGGAGCACTGGTGCCATGGGTGGGCTTCCAGCTGCGTGCAGGGAGAGGAGCCCTGCTGGGAATGGGAGTCAGACTGGATGACCTCCCCAGGGTCCCTGCGAGCAGGAATTATTCTGTGATATACACTGGGGCAAGAGGAGTCCCAGAAACATCTCTGTAGCTGCAGTGACTGTGTCCAAACCCACTGCAAGGCACGTCCCCAAGCCTTCCTGTGCTGTTCGGGGCCACCAAGGGGAGTTCCCTCCTAAGACAAGAGCGTGGCCATGAGCTGCTGTGGGGGAATGTGCTCCTTGCAAATGGCTCCTTCTGATCCCTTGGCACCTGGGCCATGCTGGTCAGCTCCTTGTGCCCAGACAGGTGTCCCCGTGCCCAGATGAGCTGGCAGGGTCACACCTTCCACACTAGGGGAAAAACAAGAGTGTTCACCCACAGACCTCCTCATTAAACTATTGTTTCCTCACCAGTGCTCAACCGTGCTTGAAACTTTCTGTTAAAATTATTGTGACATTTTTCCTGGTGTGCTAAGCTCCGAGTGGGGCCCATTCTGCAATCCAAGCCAGAATTTCCACAGACATGCGTGTGGAGGGCTGGCTGGGACTCTCCGAGCCCTGTGTGCTTCCATGGGGCTCCCATTGACGGTGTTTCCTAGAAATGTGGACCATATTGCACCGACACTGCCTGGCCAGGGCTGAGCCCAGGCTGGGAAGTTGTCCAAGGAAATGTTCCCCTCCAATTCCCTCCTCCTCCCCACGCAAAGCATTCCCCAGAGCATCTGCCAGGAATGGGATAGCACAGGCGACAAACACTCAGGTGCTGCCCACAGGCATCCCACACAGTGGGGGGATAAGTGGAAGAAGCTGGACATTATTTTTCCAGCTTTTCCAACTCCAAACCCAGCAGCCCATGGGAATAACCTTGCCTGCTTCTTGTTGACGAGTTGTCTAATTCATCTCGATGCTGGTGACTAATATTCCTTGGGTAAAATCCTTGACCTCGCTGAGGTCAGATGCAAAGCTCCTGTTAACTCCAACGGGGCCAGGGTTTGACTCGGATCCACCCCTGTCCTGGTGGCACCTTGACAGCTTCCTATGCTCACCAGGCTTGGGCAGCTGCAGGAACACAACCCTTTCCCTCCCCACTGACAGATCTCGGGCACCTAGTTTGCAGGGAGGAGTATTTTGGTGAGAAAAGCTCCTTCTCTCCCTTTGAGCAGCATTGAGAACCATCTGTGCCTCCAGCAACCTGCACTGTGACCATCCTGCAGGACCTGTGTCCACCCTGCTCCTCTGCCCTGGGCAGTGACAGGGCTCCAGCAGCTTCTCATGCTGAAGTGGCAGGAGGAAACAAGACATGGGTTTTAGTTGGGATTTTTTTTCCATAGAAACATGCCTGCAGCAGTTAGGAAGTATTTATGCTGCACCTGTGAAGGAACAGACAGTGATTAGTTAGATGTCAAATTACAGCTCCAGTGAGTTGGCTCAATTATACCATAAATCTCCCCGTTGTCTCATTAGGCAAAGAAAGCAGCAAAATCAGACTTGATCCATCTGAGTGTTTCACTGAAATGAGCCGGAGCTTTCAAAGCAGTTTGTCTTGGGGTTGGTTGTGTCAGGACATGGATGGCCCTGGAGAGCCCCACCTGGGACCCCCAGTGTCCCATCCAGGGCCCCCATCCCACCCCAGTGATGCCATAGGAGCTGATCCTGGTCCTGCCCCACTGCAGGATCCCCCCAGCCCCAGCGAGCTCTGAAAGGTCTCACACAGTCTCAGGACATCAAAAGATTTTGATTTATTTGCTCCTACAAGCATGGACAGTGTCATAAAAACATTCTGTCCACCTTCTGTGGATATAAACTGCCCAGCCCTGGAAGTGTCCAAGGCCAGGCTGGACTGGGCTTGGAGCACCCTGGGATAGTGGAAGGTATCCCTGCCCATGGGATGGGATGGTCTTTGGGTTCCTTCCAACCCAAACCTTTTTATGATTCTATGATAATCCTGACATTTAAATAACTGCAACTTTTAGGACACACTGAAATCACTTGGCTTTTTTAGGACAGAAGTACCAATATGTTTAAGCAGCAGTTATTGTTTAAGAGCCAAGTTTAGACGCCTGGTCTCTGCCCCTGCCCTTCCCTTCTGGCTCCTCCTCAGCAGGAAAGTCACCCTGGTTTCAGTGCACAGAGCGTGGGCAAAGACCATTAAAAATCCTTGATCACAGAAAGGACACCGATGCCTTCAATTTAGGAGCAAAAAACCCCTGTTTTCTAGTTACTGGAATTATTCATGGAAAAAATGTGTGCCTGCAAGAGGGTCCTTTGTTTTACTGACTTTTTGTGCAAGATAAGTTTGTTAAAGGCTCCCAACCTTTGGTGGAGTGACTCTTTAGTTAAGGGTAAACAGCAGGAGGAAGCCACGTGTCTCACAACAGCCCCATAACCAAAGGCCCCTGCCTGGCTGTGGGCTGGGGCTTTCAGCCCAGGGGAAAACATTCCTGGCTGGGGGTGTTGTTTTTCCTTTGAAGGACAAAAGTGTGAAGATCCTTTGCTCCAGTGGTGCTTAGGCAGCAGCACAGTGTATTTTTCCAGCTGTCCATGACTGTGCCTCAGTTCACAGAGTCACAGAGTCCTGGAATGGTTTGGGTTGGAAGGGACCTTAAAGACCATCTCGTCAGAGCTGTACAGGATTGGGCTCACTGTGTTCTCATCAGATGCCTTGCAGATCTGGATCCAGCAGGACAAGTGTCCAGGATAACTGGGTCCAGATTTTCATCAGTGGGACAAACAGGGAAGGCTGGGCTGGGTGGATCCATAATCCCAGACAGGAGGCAGTGCCCAGCATCACCTCTGAAGGGAACCAGTAGCAGATGCTTGAGGAGAATGTGGGAGAAGATAAATATTGAATGACCCCTCTCTGCACCACCCTCTGTGTCATCACCAGTAGACACTTCATGGGCCTTTGACTCCAGAACATGACATTTAATAATAAGGTATTCATAGAATCACAGAATTACTAAGGTTGGAAAAGCCTGGTTGTTTCAGGGAAGGTCTAGATAGATGCATCTTGTTTGGATCAGTACATCTTGGGTTAGGAAATACAGCTTGACATGAAGCCCAAAAATGCCAGCAATGCCTTTTGTCCACCAGTGGGTTTCAGCAGCTTGTTAAATGTTCACAGATTGTTGAGGGAGCCAAAATCTGACAGGCTCTGATGGGGGCCAATGGGGACACCTGCCATTTATTCAGGCTGTGTGAGTTTACACAGCACACTCTCCCTTAACCTTCCTTGCATCCCAAAATGCGGCTTGGGAAAATTTACAGCCCTGCAGAACACTCCGCTGAACTTGGCCAGAACTGGCTGGAATGTCCTCATAAATCATCAGGCAAACAGGGTTTTCTCAGCTCCCAGAGAGGGGGGAATGCAGAGGGGAGTGCCTGGGATCACAGAGATCCAGCTGCTGGCATTTGGGCATTAGCTGGCACGTGGCAGAGAGCTATAAAATGGGCAGTGTGGCAGAGAGGGGGTGAGCAGGGTTTGCTGGTGGGAGAAGGAGGTGGTTGCTCAGGGCTTCCTTGTCACAGGGCTGCTGGGTGGTGAGATTTTGTAACAGGAATGTTCAGCAAGAAAAGTTCACCCAAAGTACAAGGTGGTTGGCTCTGACCCATAAACTCCTAATTTGCTGGGAGCTGGGTGAGGGCCTGAAGAAAGCCATGGTGGAGCCTGCTTGGTCTTGGACTCCTTGAGAAGAGTAGAAGAGCAGGATGCTGAGCAGCACCAGTGTTTGCTGGGACCCAGGACAGCTGTTTTGGGGGTGTGGAGGTGGTACCACCCCTGGCCCCATCTCCCTGCAGGCTCTCCAAGCAGAGGTGGGAGCAGGGCAATGTCCAACACCTGGTGTAGCCCTGTGATGATTTGAGCTCTGAATGCATGGAGGCTTATCCCAAAGGAGCTGAGAGCTTTAGGAGAGGCCTTGTTCTGCTCCAGAGTCACTAGAGGGAAGGGGCAAACCTTTGGGGGAGGACAACTTGTGAAATCCATCAGCCTGAAATCATAAATTGGCTATTTTGATGGGCACAGGAGAATCAGAGCTCCTCAATGTATGCTTGAGGTCCTGATGTTTGCAGCTGGCTGAGTCATTTAGGTTTTCTATTAAGCCCCAGTGCAGTAAAAATGATAATTCTAGTAAACTGAATTTTCCTTTGGTAATGATGTATGCAAATGGGCTTAAAGGGAACAATTGGATTATGCTGATCCCTTCTGAGGGTTGCACTGTGACACCAGTGCAGGCATCTGGCACGTTTCGGGTGTACGATCAGCACAAGTCTTGTTCTGCTGCACAACAAGGGCAAAAGGTCTTTCTTCCACCCCTCCTGGTATTATCTGCAGGTACAAAAGGAGCACAAAATCAAAATTTACACATATGGAACCTGACATAATTCGTCATAATTAGTACAGTCCCATTTGCAACTAAGGGAGGGTAAATCTGGAATTTCCCTTTTTAAGATCACTGAGCTTCTCACTCCGTCCCTGGAGCTGGCTGAGCCCCTCTGAAGCCCCTCTTCCCTGCAGGATCCACTCCTAACAAGCCTCTATCAAAGGTGCTGCAGACAGGCAGGAGATCGTGGGTGTTCCTTTGATTTTTTCCAGTTCAACTCACTTCCAAATTTAGTTTTACCTGAGGTCAAACACAAATACTGTGAAGTTTTGGGTTGTTTCATAGTAAAGTGCTGCCTCCTGCTGGGAAACGGGCTCTGTAAAACGGACTGTGCAGTAATTTATTACAGAGGATTCCTTTCACCTGGAGGCTGAGAATGGGCTTTGCAGAGATTGCTCCATCGGCGGTGAAATAGCTCCAAAATAAGAATTATTCAATAATGTTGACCAAAATGAGAACTATATTAAAGAAATGCCTTGCTCTAACTTGTGGTATTGTACAGTGTGGGGGAACTTTGCCCATAAAGGTAAAAATCCCTATTTCTGTCGATCACTGGGCAAAATGTGTTCCCACACCCTCCTAAATGACCCATTAACAGGAAGGGGCTTTTTATTACTCGTATTCCCTTAACTAACCAGTGCTAAAAATACTCTGGGATACTGCTATCCCAGTCTCTATTTACACACCAGTACACCCTGGCAATGCACACCCTGTATATATTTAAATACCAGTTCTCTCTCCGTGCTATGGGGACAGAGCTTATTGATGAGATCTAGAACTAATTAATTCAAATTACCAGTTTCTTTGGCTTGCAAATGGCTCATGGGCTATCAGTACAATATCTGGGGGTGTTTGATATTGCTGTTGGTTCTATCAGTGAGGAAAATCTTTCCCATATATTCTCACTTTGATCTCCTCTCCCTTTGCTCATGGTGTCTCAGAGTCCCTTCCTGCCTGTGACTAATGGGGTGACACAAAAATAACCACCCTGATGTTATTCTGCAAAGTCCCATCAACCCACTAGATGGCAAACAACCACTTAAAAAAACCCACAAATATCGTTGTCTTATATAAATAAAACCACTGGTGACTTGCTAAAGGAATTACTTTTCTGCTTATAGTTAAGCCCAAAATATACTGAAGCTTGTCAAAAAAGCATTAGCAAGATAGAATATTAAAAGCTCTTACACATCCTTGGATCCTGAGGTACAATATGAGCTTTCAAATGGAATGGTTTGGGTTGGAAAGGACCTTAAAGCCCATCCAGTGCCACCCCTGCCATGGGCAGGGACACCTCCCACCNNNNCCTGGCCTTGGACACTCCCAGGGATCCAGGGGCAGCCACAGCTCCTCTGGGCACCCTGTGCCAGGGCCTGCCCACCCCCCCAGGGAAGGATTTCTTCCCATCCCATCTTAATTGACCCTATTTCTTTCGTCAGTGCAATACACAGCCTTGCAGAGGTCGTGCTGTTTCTCTGTGGGAACTTGCCTCTGACTCCGAGCTCCGTGGACATTTCAGAGCTGCTGTAAGAGAAGTGATGTCCCTGACAGAGGAGGAGAGGTGAAGAGGCAAGGACCTGACAGACCCAACCTTTCTGCTTTGAATCATTCTCTGAGGAAGGAAAAATAATATAAAAGACCTCTTGAGATTAAGAAGACATTTGAAAATGCTTTAAATGCAGAACAAGCTTGCAAAGGTGTGAAGAAATGCTTGAACAGCTCAAGGACCATTGCAGGAAATCCTACAGGGAGAGAAGGGGCCAGCTGGCAAGTCTAAGTCACCCCCAACTCCACTGTTTCTCTGCTCTGTGCCCTCTTTGCTTTGCCAACTGCTATTTCAATATTGGATGATAGCAGTAATAATTTGTTTATTAAAAGCAGTTTTGTATACTTCTATACACAAAGGGCCCCTCATCAGGCTGGCAGAGCAGGAAGTTGTGGCTGCAGAAACACAGCTGCAGAGCAGGAGAGGGTGTGCAGCCCCTCAGATAACGCTCACACCCCTTCCAGGGAATATTTGAGAGCCCAAGAGCCTTCCTGGTACCTCCTGCACGCCCAAGGTCAGGCACAGACAGTGCTGCTCCCCCTGCCCTCACCTCACCCTCCTCTTGTGCTCAGTAAATTCAAATAAGCAAATGGCTGAAGTGCTGGAAGCTTTGCTGGGTGTTTCCAGGAGCTGCAGCATTTCTGTACCAGCTGTGCCTTCGCAGGGGAAACACCTGCTGGGCCGTGGGCTGGCTCACTCCCTGGTCTCTAGACCCTGCATCACTGCACTCTACCAGACGATGAGTGTTTTGGGTGACAGCCACCCCCAGCCTGTCCCCAGGGCAGGATGTGGTCCTGTGGCTTTGGTGTAGCACGGAGCCTCTTTGGGGCTCCCAAACACCCCAGAGCTGCACCATCCCCAGGAGCCCAGCACAGAACTTCTTTGGGGCTCACAAACACCCCCCAGAGTTGCACCATCCCCAGGAGCCCAGCACAGAACTTCTTTGGGGCTCCCAAACACCCCAGAGCTGCACCATCCCCAGGAGCCCAGCACAGAGCCTCTTTGGGGCTCCCAAACACACCCCAGAGCTGCACCATCCCCAGGAGCTCAGCCAGGCTCGTGGCTGCTGACACAGTCTGGGTGGGCAGGAAACTCCAGGAGGCTCCCAACAGCCTGGACAGTTAGGAAATTCCTGGGTGAAGCCATTCCATCTTCAACAGATCAGACTTGGAAATGCTGGACTGGGCTCAGCCCGCTCCTTAGGCTGTGCCTGCTGGGCCAGGATGATGATAGCACATGTGATGCTGGGTTTTGCAGGGTGTCACACTAATGGCAAACCAGACACTGCCCTTGGTGCTTTCTCCATTCTGGCACACACTCCTTGGCTCCCAGGGATGGTTTGTCCATGCTGGCACACACTCCTTGGCTCCCAAGGCACTGCCTCACTCCAGCCGGGTGAGCCCTGGCCAGCCAAGCCAGCCTCATCTTTCCTTTTCTGTCCTTCAAAGCTGCAATGATGCAAGCTCTAAAAATAATTCAGGCCTCTCCCTGTAGTGACAAATGTCCTCCTTGCCCAAACCAGGGCTCTATGTGTCCCTGCTGTGAGCCTGGCAGGATACAGCCCGTTCTTTTCCATCCCCTCGGCGCTTCCCCCTGCCTTGGTGGCTCTGCTGGCACTTACTCCAGGGTAACACCTGCCCTGTGCTTCCTGGGCCACATTCCCAGGTCAGTTCTTTCACTGTCATCATGACACGGGGTGCAAGAGGCTCTCACTGAAGCAGGGGTTGTGCTGTGAGTTTGGGGAACCTGGGCCATGCTCAGCACCATCTTCTCCCAGTTGCAGTTTTCCCAGTTTTCTTATCTCCAGACGGGAATACCATCAGACCTGTAGTAGCTCCCCCAGGATAAATCTGATTTAAAGTGTGAGGAGGTGACATCAAGGCTGGCTGTGTGTTCCTCCTGTTCCTAAAGCTAGCCAGAAGGGTCACAGACCCTCCAGGAATGGGCTGTCCCAAGGGACAGGGGCTGCCACACCTGTCCCTTTTGGGATGTTCAGAGGCATGAACAGGCGTGTTAAGGCACAAAGCTGCCACAGTCTAAGGCTGCTGTTCCCCCTCCTTCGATAGGGACTGGCCCTCCTGGGATGGGAGGTGTTGGAGCAAACACACACAGCCTTTTTCCCCTCAAGGTGCTGCTGGCCAGGTTGGGGCTCAGCTGCTCCCATCTCCTGGCAGTGGTGTCCTGGCTGGGAAGGACACGCTGTCCCAGTGGTGACAGAGCTGTTCCAGCCCTGCCCTGACTCAGAACCTGCCCATGACTCAAAGGGCATTAACCACAAGTGTCAGTTGTAGCTGGACACGTTTATCAGTTTCTATTTCTCAGAGCAATTTAATTCAAGCACGTAAGCTGTGTGCAAATGGAATGGGCTCCCACTGATCTGCAGCTCAGTGGGACTTGACAAGGTCCAACAGATCAAATTCCATGTGCTTTTCCTGGAATCCCAGTGTGACTAATGAGAAAAAATGGGCTGAGTTTTAAATATGCTGGAAAGCAGGTTTGAACTTAAACGATTTTGAGCCTGATGTTTAATTTGTAAATGCATCAAACTGCTCTATTTCTGTATTTATTTACATTAATACTCTATTGCAGATAGGTGAGCTGGTGAACATCAATCTGTAGGAAAAAGTGATTTTAATATCTGGTGAGTATTAATTATTCCCTTTTTTTCCCAATACCTTACCCTGCTTTGATGGAAGGTGGAGCGATTTGTGTGAGTTGTGATGGGAAACTTGAAGCCCCAAGTCCATAAACTCATGAACTAAGAGAAAGGGGCTTCATTAGCCACTAGATCTTCTGCAAAATTTATAAAACACTCACTGAAATGCAGATTTACTGAGGAAACAAAGGCAAGAAGTATTGTACCTTGAGTATGAGGTTTGAAGACCACAAATCTTCCAGTTCAGGAGAGTATTTTACATTCTAGGTGACAGAATAATTGGAAAAAAGTTTCACACAGGAACAATGTTTTAAGCCTTTCTTTATAGAGACTTTAAGCCAAGCACCAGCTGTACCTTCACTGGAGTAAATAGGAAATGAGTGTGGCCCAGAGAAATGCCACCGAAACCAGGAGAGGGAGGGATTCGGGGAGTGGAAGGTAAAGAACCAGTTAACCTGAAACAGATAAACCCTTGTAGCCCAGAGTATTCACAGCCACGCCGGCTTCACACCCAGTTCCTCGGGCTGCAAACTGCAGGGTGGAACTCGAGCCCAATTCCTCTTTTCTCTTTCAAAACCGGTGAGTAAGAGTTTGAAGACCTCGCCCTCTGGGGACAATTTCAAATAATCCTCCTTGTTCCTCCGAGCTGTTACTTCAGAGCCCAGAACTGGAGTCTCTATAAATCTTTCACAGAAGTACTTAAGGAATTCCTCTTCAAGTCATAATCTGGCAGAGTAAAACACTGTTTGTCCAGCTGGGATAAATCCCACTGCCAAGTTTTTCAGCACCAAACTCCTTTATACCCGTGCAAACCCTCTACTCTACCTGTACTGAGGTGGTACTTACCATCAAAAGTGCTGTCAGAGCCACTAATGCAGAGTTTTATCCCTGAGATGGCAGGTAATTCCAGATTCTCAGTTTTTTTATCACATTCAGCATGAGGAATTGAAGTCAATCTCCTGAATAATTTGATAAAAAAACAAACCAACAAACAAACTCTCAAAGTATTTTTTACTTTGGAGATTTTAGAATTTAATGAATAAATTGATCTAAGCATATTCTGCATTGTCTTATTCTGGTCTATTTGATGTGACAGCAGAAAATTTCAGCTATCTGCTCATGTCAAAATATTTTCCTGCCTAACTTACTGCCACATTGTTTTCATAAATCCATCATTTTTTTAAGGAAATCAGATTTTTCTGTCATCACAGATTCTTATTTTCCCCAAACAATCCTTTCTTTTCCGTTAAGGTAATTGCACGTTGTAATTTACAGCTCTTTGCTAAGAAACTGTTTCTGAATTTTCTTCTGGGAAACACCTGCCAAGTCTGTAAAATCCTCAGGGGATTTAGGCACTGAGATGGTCTCACTACCATGAGAAGAGAGGTTTTGGGATATCTCAAACTCCCTTTCCACGAGGCGTTTCCTTTTTTCCCATGGTTTATCACTCAGCTGTGGAGCCCCTGTCCACAGGGAGACACCTGGAAGGACCTGGGTGTGAATGGTTTTAAGGAAGGAGTTTCCCTGGATTGTACAAATCCAAAGGGCTCCAAGAGGATGACCCTCCTTGGTGCCTCACCATGACTCAACCAGCAATTATTGATTGATGTTTTCCAGCAGTGTCCTGGCAACAAAGCATGACCTGATCCTGCTGCGGAGGGGACAAGGCATTGCTCAACTCCATGGAACTCCAAAACACAGACACAAAACCATCGGGAATTGGGAAAAACGGTCGGGCAAGTTGAGCAAACGCACTTCCCTCCAGGCTTTTAAAATATCCGAGTGTAACGTGGAAACTGGAGCAGAGCAAACCCAAGCAGTGATGGGCGTGTGCACGGAAATACAGCGAGTGGGCAAATTCCAGGGCGCTGAGTGCCACCTGCTGCTTCCATGACTCATTTTTCCTCCTTTCCAGCCCCTTTGGCACACGCGAGGAAAACGGAAAGAGCTTGTTTGCCTTCTGCAAATACCACACAACCCAGCAATTTTCACTTCAGGGTGATCTGAGGGTTAGAGAACTGAGTCAGCTTTTCCCAGCTCTCCTTTTCGTTACGACTTCTTTAACCTTCCCTGCACTCCGTGGGCTGTAGATTGCTTTTGCCATTGCAGAGATGTGGGTTCACAGGACTATTTTGGGCTGTGTTATCACAGCACCAAGGGCTGTGATAAAAGGGCAGGTTTCTAAAAGGCCAGTGGTGTCCCAGGTTGGCCGTGGCACTTTTTTAACCTGTGTAAAATAATTTTTAAAATCTCAGGGATTGTATAGTGCATGGCTAAAGGGGGGGAGCTTGTCAAAGGACCAGGAAAATAGGGTGAGTTATTCCAAATAACTGGATAATAAATAATAGCCCTCCCAAATAACTGGAATCTCTGCTGAGTCATGAACCTGCACATAGAGCAGCTCCCAATTAAATGCTCCATTTCCATTAAAACCCACTATTTTGGTGATAGTTACAGACTCTCAGGCCCCAAACTATAAATGGAAAGGAAGGCTGTGAAACAAACACACTGTGGGCTTGGTGATCTTTGTAAAAGAGTTGTCTGTAAAACTGGGGAAGTTTATTAACAATTTAAGTTTATTAACAATCGTAACCATGGCACAAAACAAGGTGCCCCACGCCATGTGGAGGAAGAACAGCCTCGTCCAGCACCGCTGATCCTGTGGAAGCCTGGAAGACGAGGATTAAATATCTTGGATTTGTATCTGCACAGATGCTTTTATGTTCGTCCTGCTTGGCACAACCCACGCTGGCTGTGCTCTGTCAGCGAGGGTGCCCGTGAGGCTCTGCCATCCTCACACCTCATTCCCAGCAGGTCTGCTCACCCTGGGCAACACAAGGAATTAAAGAATAAACCTTTCCCGTGCCCTGTGCAGCCCCGGGAGCTGCGGGGTCTGGGGGAGTCCCACCAGGGCAGAGCCACACCAGGCTCACCTGGGCCCGTCCGTACACGCACACACACACACTGAGGGGCACACTGAGGGCTGAGGGGCACAGAGGGGCACACTGAGGGCTGAGGGGCACAGAGGGGCACACTGAGGGCTGAGGGGCTCACTGAGGGGTGCACTGAGGGGCGCTGAGGGGCACAGAGGGGCACACTGAGGGCTGAGGGGTGCAGTGAGGGCCACACTGAGGGCTGAGGGGCACTGAGGGGCACAATGAGCACTGAGGGGCACAGAGGGGCACACTGAGGGCTGAGGGGCGCACTGAGGGGCACACTGAGGGGCACAGAGGGCTGAGGGGCACAGAGGGGCACACTGAGGGTTGAGGGGCTCACTGAGGGGTGCACTGAGGGGCGCTGAGGGGCACAGAGGGGCACACTGAGGGGCGCACTGAGGGGCGCACTGAGGGCTGAGGGCCACACTGAGGGCTGAGGGGCACGCTGAGGGGCACACTGAGGGTTGAGGGGCGCGCTGAGGGGCACACTGAGGGCTGAGGGCCACACTGAGCGCTGAGTGGAACACTGAGGGCTGAGGGGCACACTGAGGGCTGAAGAGCACAGAGGGGCACGCTGAAGGCCACACTGAGGGGCACACTGAGGGCTGAGGGCCACACTGAGCGGCCCCGCCCGCTGCCCACACAACATGGCGGACGCGGCCCCTCAGGCGGCCCTGCCACTCAAACCGGGACGAGCCAATCAGGAGCCGCGGCTGCGCGCGTGGGGAGGGGGGGGCGGGACTTCCCGTGCAGCGCGCGCGCCGTGCCGCGGTGCCGGCCGCGGAGGGATACGCGGCGATGCGGGCGCTCCCAGAAGTGACGCACCCGCCGCGGGTCGCGCGGCCCCCCCAGCGGGGGGGGGGAATGTCGCGACATGGGGGGGGATAGCGCGACATAGGGGGGGATGTCGCGACGGGGGAGGTGTCGCGACAGCCGGGGCTGGCGGGGGCTCTGAGCGGGCGGTGGCTGGTGACAGGGCGCGCGCGGCCGCTGTGCCCCTCCGCGTGTCCCGCCGTGAGGGGCGGCCGCTCCGTGTGGGGAGAGTTCCACGTTTATCGCCGACAGCGCCCGACACTGCGCGGGCCGGGGCGCCTTTTTGTTGGATTTTCCGTAACAAACGAGGCGGGCGGGCGCGGCTCCCGCCCCCGATTTGGTTTTGCTCCGGTTTATGGGTATTTCCCCCCGTGTGACGCTCCCAGCCCGGCAGGCCCGGCCTCGGCCCGCCCTCCCCGGGCTGTCCTGCGGCAGACCCGCCGGGCCGGGCCGGGCCGGGCCGCGCTGCCCACGGGACCCCCGTGTCCCCCGAGGGGCCCAGGCCCCTTCCAGCCCCGTGTCGGGACAACGCCGGGCGGGTCTCGGCCCTGTTCCCATCCCCGTCTCTATCCCTCTGCCCCGGTCCCGTCCCCTGCTCCTGGACATTCCTCTTCCCCTTTCCCACTCCCAATTTACCCATTCCCGGTTCCGATCCCATTCTCTCTCGCGGTTCCCGTCCCCGTTTCTGTTCCCATTCCCCGTCCCTATTCCCCATTCAAATTCACCGTTCCCATTCCCATCTCCATTCTCTTTCCCCATCCCCGTTCCCATTTCCTATCCCGTTCTCCATTCCCGATCCCCATCCCCACTGCCTATCCCATTCCCTTTCCCCATCCCCATTCTCCATTCCCATTCCCCTATCCCCGTTCCCATCCCCATCCCGGGTTCCCCATCCCGTCCCCATTCCCCTATCCCTGTCCCCATCCCCATTCTCCATTCCCATATCCCCGTTCCCATCCCCATCCCTGGTTCTCCCTCCTGTCCCCATTCCCATTCTCCATTCCCATTTTCCATTCCCATTCCCCTATCCCCGTTCCCATCCCTGGTTCCCCATCCTGTCCCCATTCCCGTCCCCATTCCCACTCCAATCCCCGTCCCCGGCCGGGGCGTGTCCGTCCGCGCGGACTCTTTTCCCGGCGCGCCCCGCGCGCGGCGCCGTGCCC
>JAWWEE010000010.1:1213937-1232603 GCA_035221455.1 Xenops minutus | reverse complement strand
CATCGACCACTCGCTCATCCCCGAGGAGCGCCTCTCGCCCACCCCCTCCATGCAGGACGGGCTGGACCTGCAGTGCGAGACCGACCTGCGCATCCTGGGCTGCGAGCTCATCCAGGCGGCCGGCATCCTGCTGCGGCTGCCGCAGGTGCGGCCTGCGCGGCGGGGAGGGAGGGGACGGGAGGGGAAGGGGAAGGGGAAGGGCGGCCGCCGCCATTGTGGCGCTGGGCGGGCCGGGCGGCGCGGGGCGCGCACAAAATGGCGGCGGGCACTGACCGCCCCTCTGCCCCACAGGTGGCCATGGCGACCGGGCAGGTGCTCTTCCACCGCTTCTTCTACTCCAAGTCCTTCGTCAAGCACAGCTTCGAGGTGAGCGCCGCGCCGGGGGCCGCGGGCGGGATGGGACGGGACGGGCTGCGCGCCCCCAGCCGCGCCGAGCTCTGCTCTGAGCGCGGGGAGAACGGCATTTCCTTAACGGGAACGGGCGTTCCTTTCAGATTGTTGCCATGGCCTGCATCAATCTCGCGTCCAAAATCGAAGAGGCGCCCCGGCGGATAAGGGACGTGATCAATGTGTTCCATCACTTGCGGCAGTTAAGAGCAAAAAGGTAAGATGGGCTTCCTCACGGACATCCCCCCGTTGCACTAATGTACCCGCAGCCTCCGACTCGCAGTGCTTCTCCAGGCTAAGTTCAACGACCTAAAGTTGAGAACGGGGTGCTCCTGGGCTGCTCTGTAGGCAGTACAGTGCAGTGCTCCCTTCTGCTCTGGTTCGCTGGGGAGACCCGCTCCTCTTATTTATTTAGATACAAGTCACGAGTTTTAGGTCCTAGTTTTGGGCTCCTGGTTGTAGTTTCAGGTTCGGTAATTGATTTTTTTGTTGTGTTGTTACTGAAAGGTAGTCTTAGGTGTGAGTAGCCAGCAGTGGGTTGCTGTGTATTCTCCAGGATTTTAACCATATTCAGTAGTTTTAATGCTTTTGTCTCGTTAGTATGTGGTGTCCAGGTGTGGTTGTGGGGCCAATAAAGCACCATCTAAGAAAAGATACTGAATTTTCAGTGATGGCAGTAATTGCCTTCCAGGAAAAAAGTTATTGTAGAAAATACCTGGAAAAAGGTCTGTTTTGTCCTGCAGTGCATGCAGCTTTAATGACGAGGTGTATGGAAGTGAGTCTTGGATTCTGGAGGAATCTTTAAGTGCAGAAAGTGGGAGTTGTGTTGCCGTGGTGCTGTGTGCCCGTGGAGGTGCAGGGGGGCTCACCTGGCCCTATGCCGGTGGTGTAGGGCTGTCCTAGCTGTGAGAGACCAGTGCTGCTCTTTGTGTGCCAAGTGAATTAACGAGGTAGTGAGGAACGAGGAGTGGTTGAAGGGGAGGAGTTCTCTAAGTTGCTTTTAAACACAAATTCTCCTTAATTCTGTCGGGCAGCAGTATTACAGTCTGGGATTGGAGGCTTCAGCTTTGCTTTCAGTGGCTGATTGCCTGAAGTTTAAGATATTCTGTAGTTACAAGATTTCTTTTTTTCCAGCTAGATTGTTAAGATCATACTTTATTTCTCTGCCTCGTGTCACCAGCTTACAGCGGGAATGTAATGCTGAGTGTCGTGTAACCTTTTCTAAGAAATAGAGCAGAAATCCCCGAGGGAAACCAGCTGTTTGTTGTTGTCTTTATCCTGGCTATGCTTCTGTTGAAGCCAGAACTTTGGCTTTTGCTGCCTTGTGCTCATTTTTCCCTACTTAGCTCTAGATACAAGAAGAAAGAGTCAGTGTTACACGTTGGAACTTAGTTTTGTTCTTTGTGGGTTTTAGGTTGTTGTGGCCCTGAGAGAATTGTGTGAAGTGATGCCGGGTGTGAGATCAGTGGAATTGCCTTCCACAGTTGTGATAAGGGAGTCTGGTTATTGGAATTATTGGAGCAGGTTCAGTGATTAGTAATGTTTTGGCCTCCATCCAGGCAGTGAAGGTTAATTAATCATATGCTTTGCTTGTCTTTGCAATGAGAATACAAATTAGTTGTTTCTTTGTGCTGTGTGAAGGATCAGAGAAACTGAACTTAACCTGTGAATTTAAATCTTTCCAGCTAGCCTGTTCCAAATCCCACCTTGTGCATGTTACATGGTGTCTAAAGTGCATCATGTCGAGAGAAATCGTGCACTGCTACCCATTATTTTCGGGAGAAATGGGTATTGTTGCTCTGCGATTCTGAGTGAATCTGCATGAAATTAACCTGAACATGCTGCTGCAGTCTGACATTCAGACTTGCACACATCCCCTTTTTTTTTTTTTAGCAAGCAGGATGTAAACGTTTTTCTGTACTTTTTACAAGCTGACAATTCCATCACCTGTACACGTTATTAACTTCAACTCTTTTTTCCCTTGCAACCGACTATACAGCGACCAGCTACATTTACCAAAGCCTGGGTGATGTGGAGTGGTACATAAAGATGAAGCTGTCGTCATGGCAACAGTGAGTGAAGTATCGAAAATCCCCAAGGAGAAGCCAGTGCTCTGAGAATAGGTCACTGGAATCGGGGGACTAACAGGTTGGCCGCTGGTGAACCATTTGGAAGAACTCCTGTATCTTGTTATAAGCTTTTTTCTTTGCTGTCCAGGTTTTTAGAATACTAGCTTAACCTTTATTTTTTTTGTTTTATTTTTGTACTGAAGCTAACACTTAGGCCGTAGTTAGTTTCTCACACACAACCCAGAACTGAAACACTCAGGCTGCTGTACTTTCTTTTCTAGTCTAGTATTTCTGTTAACCAAAGCTCTTAACCCGCACACGTATTTGGGGTAGTTTGGGTAGGCTTTGCTTTCTTTCTTAACCAGTTTTGGGTTCTTAGTTCCACTTTCTGGCTCTGTATAATTGCAGTTTGAATTCACGGTAAAACAAGTATACAGAAGTCTTGAATTTGTAAATTTATATCAATTATGATGTAAGCAGTCCCTTCTATGTACCTGTTTGCAGAACTGGGAATTGCATTGGAATTTTCTTTTTATGAGACATGTAGTCAACTGAGGTGGTACTTTTAATACTGAGAAGTAAGAAAAATAAGTGTTTTGGACAAGAATATTTTCTTTTGGGTCTCTGACGAGCAAATGTGATGTAGAACTGCATGTAAAATGTTTGTGTGCATGGAGAAAAGCTCGTACCTATGGAAAAACTGCTTTTAAATAACTGTGTGCCAAAACATGTGTTCTGAGCAAAGTGCAACTGTTGTTTAACTTGTAGAATGTAGTTTGAAGTTGATTTTATTTCTTCTAAATATGCCTGAAGGCTGCAGAAAGTCCTGAAACTGGAACCAAATGTGACTGGTGTTGTGCTGTAACCTCACACATGGTGGTTTGAGACTCAGTGAGCTGCTCCTCACTTGTGTTGCAGCACACAGGTCCCTGCAGTGAGTTTGGAAGTGGCTGCATTAATGTTACACACTTAGTGCTCTTCAAACTGTCCTGCAAATCTGTGCTGCTTGGATTTATGATCTTGGAGACAGAGAAATTGTGTTCTTGTATTGACCAGCTTAACAGATCTCTGGTCTTTGAAATGAGATGCTGCTGCTGTGCTGAACTTGTCAGAAGTACTTTGCTCAATACGACCATAATTATACACAGGGCACTGTTCCTCCAAAGTATTAGTCATCCCAAAGACATCAAAGTTTAATATTACATCAAATGAAACTGCAGCTGTGTTGAGAACTTGGGTCTCATTTATCAGAGTGATTTATAAAAGTGGGTATTTGTAATTTTTTTATTGTTACAAGCACATTACAGTGTGTGTTAATCTGTTGGGTTGTTACACAATCTGAATCCCAATCAAGTTTTACGTCCAAGTGTTGGACTGGCTTCCCAGAGGGAACGTTGCGTGCTCTCTTGTTAATGATAAAGTCCTGCCTGGAGCTCTAGTGCTGATCTGTAAAACAGATCCAAAGAATTTGCAATACTCCTTGGCTACACAGGGCTTGAAGGTTATGTATTTTATACATAAGATTTTAAGTTATTTTTCTCTGGCTTGTTACTTGGGCCTGAAATAATTCTTGAAGTGAGAACTGAGTGCAGCAAATGCAGTAGCAAAGTTCCTCTTTTTTCTTAGTAGAAGGCAATTTTCCAAAGGGAAATCTCTGAAGTTTCCAACTTGTAAGTAGTTGTTTACCAGCACTTCAGAGTTCATGCCAAAAATGCCAAATTGGTGAATCTTAACACCACGGAGACCTTGACTTTTGCCAGTAATAAAATGCAGCAAAGCACTCCAATCTCTGCAGATTTTTATTTTTCCATAAGTGGATAAAAGGCTGCATTGGTCTTTATTTCTGGAAATACTGCCTGGATAAACTGCTGTTTTCCATGGCTTCCTTAGAGCTGTAGATCTCTAGAACTTGTGACCAGAGTACCATGGGACACCAGAGGAAAGCAGAGCACACTTGGGCTGCTGAGTTTCCTGTCACTTCACTGTGGAACATGTGCTAAGTGTCTGAAGTGTTGGTGCTGATCCTGTGGCCCTGTGAAAGGGCAGTGAAAACTTAACATACAGTAAGGCTCACATCTGTCCTGCTGCACCTGGAGCTGCCTTAACTGCCTTGCACAGCTGTCAGGGAATGCAGGGCCATGTGGAACAGGAGTTGTTGGATGATCTTGTGCAGTCCTGGTGTCCCACTGGTGGTTGTTTTTATAGACTGAAAGTCATGGCTGGCCTAAGTCTTTGATCCAAGATGTCCCACCTCTGATAAAGTGTTTTTCTTTCTGACAAACTGAGCCTGGACGCCCAGACTTGCTCTGGATGATGCTTTGCAGATCTGTTAATGCCAGTGATCTCTAGATGAAATCGTGTAAAGCAACACTGGAGGAAATGTTATAAACTCCAGTATAATTGATTGGAATGAATTGGAAGTGGCTCAGTTTCACTGATGGCAAGAACTTGGCTCTCCCATTCTCCCACTCCAGAACACTGTGTTTAGCCTGCCTTTGGAGTGCTGGAGTGTTCAGATAAAATCAGCCTCTCACTGAAGTAGTTACCTGAAAGAAGCTTGGAAAGTTTTTCATTTCCAGTTAATTTGTGTGTGGGGGGAAAACCCGCAAAAGAATCAAACAAACCAAAACACCAAACAACAAAAAAATCCCCATGTTCTGACTGAGTTTAGAGTAGCAGAAATTGCAGACTTCATAAACTTGCCCTGATAAGTGAGATTAACTCTCACCTAGGGAAGTTACGGCATTTCTTAGGAGACAGGAATAGTAAGGCTGGTGCTTGAGTTGTAGGTCCTTCCTGGCACCAGGAAGATGCAGTAGTTCCTTCCAGACCCCAGAGCTGCTTCTCAGCCCCTTGGGAAGAGCAGGGGAGCTCCTGCTTCAAGTGCATGATTGTACAACGTGATGGTTTTATTGGAGAAGTGGATGGTTCGTTGTGCCCTTTGCCAGTGGCAGTCAGCATCTGTCCAGGGGACTGCAGAAGTCTTGGCATAAACTGGGTTATGGAAGTTGGGAAGCTCCTCATCCAGCCTTGTAATGAAATCAACTGTTTTTCTTCCTGGAGTGGAATCCTTGGTGTTTGAGTGTTTTCTGTGCTCTGTGGCCAATCAGGGAAGTGAGGTTCACTCATGGAATTTGCAAGTTAGCAGTGAAATGTTTTATCTGATAAAACAAGCTATATTCTGAGTCCACTTTGCATTACTTCTTTTTCTTTTGAAGGTAATGTAAAATAAATGTCACCAGTGCTTGGGGTGTTCTGGGCGTATCGTGCACACAAACTGTGGTTTATTAGAGCATAAGGAGCTCCAAAAACATTTTTCTGCTGTGGAAAGCATGTGGAATGTGTGAGGCATGTTACAGGGGAAAAGCTGGTCTGTGTTCAGGAGGAAGTGGGTTAGAACACAGTGTGGAATGTTGAAAGGTCAAGTCTAAGCACGGGCAAAGCAAACAATATGAAGTGGAGTGTGACGCTTGTGCATAAGGTGTACAGCAAGTTATGTGAGTTCAAAGTGCTTTGGAGAGTTCAGATGTTGGGTTTGGAAGGAATTAGGACTAGACAGTGCTAGAGTTTGAAATCTCTCTTTGTGCAACAAGCTCTTGTTCTGCAAATGTGAGTATCAGTGGCAATATCCATGATACCCACTGGTGAGTGAGTGCAAGGTCCAGAGTCACAGGCAGATCTGTCACCATTCACAGGGGAATCCTGTGCTTTACTCAGCTTTTCACACATCACAGAGGCAGGGCTGTCTCCTTCTCTGAAAGCTGCATAGTCTTTTGAGTTTTAGCAAACTGCAGTTCCTAAAGCACAAGTTGCTACTTTAATATTAATCAGGAATAACTCTGGTCTGCCTTACTTTAGCTTTGAAGTCCTAGGTGGCAAGGGCAGTTGTGTCACATTCCTTCCCCCACCTCTGCCATGGAGAGTGAAGGTTCTTTGGGATCTTCCCTGCCACGTGGCTCCCTCCAGCAGCTGGAGCAGTGCAGTTTGCATACACAACAGCAGGTTATTTTTTATCTCAGCCATCTAATCTAGTAGCTAGTCAAAAGCAGCAACTAAACTAGTTTATCTAAACTTGGACAGCACAAGATTAATGCTTAAACTTGCTTGCAGGAGTTGAAAACCGGTTTCTGTTGCCATTAGTTGGTTGGAAGGGAAAACAGAGTTGCCGTTATTTTTGGATATGCAAAACAGTTTTGATTTTATTTCTTGCAAACTATAGGACTCCAAGCCCCCTGATACTTGATCAGAACTACATAAACACCAAAAATCAAGTAATCAAAGCAGAAAGGAGGGTACTGAAGGAGTTGGGATTTTGTGTTCATGTCAAGCATCCTCATAAGGTGAGTTCTCAAAAATAATATGATTGTAACTATTACTCTACCTTGATGGCATCGGTGTGAACTGTGGAACAAGAAACAGGTGTCAAAATGACCTGAATTCTTCCCTTTATTTCTCTGTAGTTACTGTTAATGTTTTTGCCAGACTACTTGGGCAAACAGTCATATTGACTTCAGCTGAAATTGCTTCCTTGGGGACACTTAAAAGTGGTGGCTGGTTTTGAAAAATCACAGAAAGGTATTGAAATAAAGAATTGTCTGAACATGATTGGAAGACTCTTGGGGACGGTCCTGTGCAGGGCTGAGAGTTGGACTCAGTGATCCTTCCAGCTCAGCATATTCTGTGACCTGAGAGCTTACAGTGTGTGCATAGAAAAAGAAACCCTGTAGTTCGGGAATACTGTTTGATTTTAAATATTTATATATTTACTTCCTTACTGTTGCTTTACATGTTAAAACTGAGTCTTTTTTTCTCTTCCCCTCCCCCCCGCCCCTTATTCCTCAGATCATTGTTATGTATTTACAAGTCCTAGAATGTGAACGTAATCAAACCCTGGTACAGACAGCCTGGTAAGTTACTTTCCATTCTTTTCCTAGCCAGGAAAATAGTAGCAGAAAAACAAGCCTGATGATCCATATGCAAAGCAATAAGATGTAAGTTACTACCCAAACATGTGCTTTGAAAATACTGTAGTGCTTGTTTCTGCTTACTATTTTCATGGCTTGATTCCAGTGTAGCAATGGAGAACTCAATTTAACTTTGTTCTTTTTTCTACTCTTTGATTAAAGGGTAGTCCCTGATGGTAAGTCATAGAGCTCTGCCCTCTGCACCTCAGCCCTGACCTGGGGATGGCCGGTTTGGCTGCCCTTCTCTCCAGCCAAGCCAGTGCAAGCTCTCATCCGAGACTCACTGCCGTGATCGTGTCCATCGGGCAGCACCTCCTAGTTCTGTCGGGGTGGCGAAGGATTTGTATATTTGTTTCCAGAAGTAACTGTTACAACTGTCTCTGAATGTCTTTGTTGCCTACCTACTGTATGCTGTAGTGTTTAAAGGACACGTGGGGGACGATCTGCCAACGTTTATTTCGTTGATTTAACTTCTGGCTAAACTTGAGTTAAAAAGAGGATTTCAGTGCATGCAGCATGTACACGTAGCAGCCAGACTGGGTATGGGGTTTGGAGAGGCAGTGCTGACTGACTGCTGTTCCTCTCTCTCCCATAGCTTGGGAACTTAGAAACCCATGGAGGTCTCTGCTGTTTATTGTATCTCCTGGCATGTGTTGCTTGGTAGTGCCAGCCCTGTGCAAGACCAGGAGCTCAGGGGAGTGGGGGGCCCTGACTAACCCACAGGTCTTTTTCCAACACTCAGTGAGCAAACTGGATGCATCTCTCTGGATGAAGCTATTGTGACTTGAGGCACACAAAACTTAAATGCAGCCAATGTTTTAGGAGTTTTGTAGGTTGCCTCTGGAAAATGGTAGGTTGAAAATACACTGTGATTTCCTGCTTGCACCTGAGTTTTAAATTGTTTTTTAAATACAAGCCCACTGGTGGTTAAGGCAGACAGTGGGACAGATGCAAAGTAATCATTAGATTGTGAGCTCTGGACACTTCACAGGGGAGCTTAACCGAGGAAGTAGCCATGACATGCTACTTGCATTTGCTGCTGCACCTTGTTGCTCTGGGGTTTCCAACAGTGGCAATGGTGCAGGCACTTAGAGAAGTGACACAGGTCAACACCAAATACCATAACTCCAAAAAACCCAAATGTTTACTAGAATAACAGAAAAAATAATAAAGTCAATTGAGTCTCCAGTATTGTTATCCTCTCAAAGAAAGTAAGCCAGAGATCCAACCCTTCATGCTGTGTTTTTTAGGAATTACATGAATGACAGCCTTCGGACAAACGTGTTTGTTCGCTTTCAGCCCGAAACCATTGCGTGTGCTTGCATTTACCTGGCTGCCAGGGCCCTGCAGGTGAGCACAGCCTCTCATCCCAGGGAGCTGCCTTCTGCAAAATCAGGACAGTCTTTCAGACAAAAGCCTGGCCTGTAATCTCTGGTGTTGGCTTGGTTTTCAGATTCCGCTGCCTACTCGTCCTCACTGGTTCTTGCTCTTTGGCACCACGGAGGAGGAGATTCAGGAGATCTGCCTGACAACTCTCAAGCTTTATACCAGAAAAAAGGTAAGTTGGAGACATTTGCTTTTCCTGCTCTGTCCTCAGTGCAACTTGACCTGAGTTATGGTTCTCCAAAAGAGTTTGGGAGTGCTGGAATGCTCCTCTGAGGCTCCTCTGAGGAGAGTGTGAGGACAAATTATGGAAGTTACATTACTGGACAGATGATTAAAAAATAGCTGAGTATTTTTCAGAAATGAGATGAAATTATGAATTACATTGTCTCAGCCTCTTACTCATTGTTACTTTCACAGCCCAATTATGAATTTCTGGATAAAGAAGTAGAAAAGAGGAAAATGGCACTACAGGAGGCTAAACTGAAGGCAAAAGGTTTAAATCCAGATGGAACTCCAGCACTCTCAACACTGGGTGGCTTTTCTCCTGCATCCAAACCTTGTAAGTTTGTTTTCTGAATAGGAACTTGCACAATACTTTGTGATAAATTATTGTGTCTGTGTTCCAAGGGGGTAAAAAACCCCAGGTTTGTTTCTTGTCAGGCAGTTTAGGATTCTTTGCAGAACTAAGCAAAGCAAATCTTTCTGTTTCTAAATGCAGATTTTAAAACCAGTTTCAAGACCTTTAAGTAGCAGATTGTAGAGAAAAGGGGTACCTTCCTCCATATTCCCACAGATGGGAGAGTGATATATTAATAATACCCTTAAGAGAATGATACAGTGAAACAGGAGTTGCTCTGTGGTACTGTGGTGTGAAGAGGGACTCTGGATTTAATTTGGGGGATATTGCAGTAGCCTTCATGGCTCCTTTTGCTGCAGGTGTGTCTGAAAATTGCTTTCTCTGCCTTTTCTAATGTACTTGGCAACAGCTCCAGTGTGGTGAAGGCAGACAGCTGGTGGTCAGGAAATGGAGGAGGGAGAGGCACAGCTCAGTCTTGGCATCAGAGGGAATAAACTGTAACCCCTATGTTGAACCTGCCTGTCTGTCTGAACTCTGGGGGTTTGTCTTGATGTGCTTTTACCTCTCCCTGCTGCTTTTGATCTCTGAACTGCCAGGGGGATTCAAAGGCCCTCACAAGCCTTGACCCAGAGATGATGGTGGAGCAGGAGGCTCAGGGCCTGGCTTCTCTGTGGCCTGCAGGAACCTGAGCACATATTGTGAGAAAGCAGTGCTTGTAACAGTTACTTCTGAAGAGTCCGAGTTTTCAGAGGGTTTTGGGCTGGGAGGTGTGAATTTCTCACTGAACAAAGAACGTTTGAGGTGGGAGCTAAGGCTGGAAGTGTTGGAAAGCAGGAGCTCTGGTGGGCTTAGCCAGCCCTTCCATGAAAGGCAAATCCATCTCTGGGCTGTACCAGCTGTCTATAGAGATGGAGCAACTTCTAAACTAAACACTTTTATTTATTATTGTGCCGTTAATATAAAGATTAAATCTGCTGTTCAGTGTTAATCCTTTCTATAGCATTGGAAAGCAACAAGTTCTGTATTTGTGGGATGTAAGGGCAGCTTTTAATACTGGCAAAGGTGTTTAGGGTCTGTACAGGATGTTAATGACAAAGGATGAATAAATAGCTAATTTTGAATTTAAACTTAATTCTCAGCTTCCCCAAGAGAAGTAAAAGCTGAAGAGAAATCTCCAGTGTCTGTAAATACCAAAACCATTAAAAAAGAGCCAGAAGAGAGGCAGCAGGCATCAAAGAGCCCTTACAATGGGTAGGTAAAACTTCTCCTCATGAAGAGAATCTTTCAGTAAGAAAACTTTCCTTTAAGTGAAGTACAGTGAGTACTACTGAGCTCCTAAACAGGAGTGGCTCAGAAGTGTAAGCCTGGTTTGTTTTTCCCCCCTCAAGCCTGAGAAAAGAAAGCAAGAGAAGTCGAAGCAGCAGAAGTGCCAGTCGGTCCCGGTCGAGGACAAAGTCGAGGTCCCGCTCTCACACTCCGAGGCGACAGTGAGTGGGGGCTGGCTTGGGGGCAGGGCAGGGAGGGGCAGGGGTTTTGTCATGCTTAGTTCCCTAAGGATTCCATTACAAAGGACAGCAGTGTGGAAACACAGTCCCCTGGGAAGGGATGAGGAGTGCCACAGAAGCCAGTCTGAGGTGTGGCAGCTTTCCTGTGTCTGTGCTCCCTGGCTCTTCAGGGCTCTGCTCCTCTCTTGTGATGGGAACACTCGCACTGCTGCAGGGAGAGTTGCTGGCTTTATAAATACGTGTATTCTTAAAGAATTTTCATGCTGGCATCTAAGCTGGAAGCTGCCAGTGTTGACCTCAGTGAAGGATTCCCCAAAATTCACTGTCAGATCACTGAGGCAATAACCCAATTTATGATCTGGTGTTGAGGGGAGATTCTTGTCGAGGTGGAAAAATCACAAGAGGGTGCTGCATTCGGGGTTTGGTTTGGGCTGAGATGAGCTGGTTTTATCCTGAGATGAGCTCAGCTAAAAAATCCCAGACTGGTTTGGTTTGGAAGGACCTTAAAGCCCATTTCATCCCACCCCTTGGCCATGGCAGGGGCACCTTCCATAGATGAGCTTGCCTGTTCCAAGACATTCAGTGTCCCTCCTCATTTATCCCTGTGGGAGAAAGTCTCTGATTTCCTCCAGTGCCTTGGCAGCCCCTTTGCTTGGGTTTATTTAGCACTTCCCGTGTGTGAAGGCCCATTTGAAGTCCCCTTTCCTCTCCCCGCAGCTACAACAACCGGCGCAGCCTGTCGGGCACGTACAGCTCCCGCTCGCGCAGCCGCTCGCGCAGCCACAGCGGGAGCCCGCGGCGGCACCACAACCACGGCTCGCCGCACCTCAAGGCCAAGCACGGCCGCGAGGAGCTCAAGGGCAACACCAGGCACGGCCACAAGCGGAAAAAGTCCCGCTCGCGCTCGCAGAGCAAGTCCCGGGAGCACTCGGAGGCCGCCAAGAAGCACCGGCACGAGCGCAGCCACCACCGGGAGCGGCGCGAGCGCTCGCGCTCCTTCGAGCGCTCCCACAAGGGCAAGCACCACGGCAGCGGGCGCTCCGGGCACGGCCGGCACCGGCGCTGAGCTCGGGAGCCACCAAAACCCGGTATCCCATTTTCTGAGAGCTGTAGGAGACCTTTTCGGTTGTGTTCTGTTTTTGTTTCGGGAAAGAAACTGTTACCGACTTTTGCACATCATACCTTAGCAGTATCCAAGGGGCGGAAAACGATGATCAGGTTCATTGTATGTATTAGAGTTGTGTATTGTTTATTGAGCTGAGAACTGGAGAAAGGATTTCTGTAAAAAAGCAAAACGTACCTTATTTTTATACCAGTCAATTGCAGACGCTTATATTTAAGTATAGTTATTTGTTTAAACAATGGTGGAGACTTTCTTACACTGGTTTTAGTCTGCATGTGTTAAAAGATTTTTACAAGAAATAAAATATAAAGCTTTTTTTTTTTTTTTACTGCCTGTTGGATGCCAAATGTATTGAAACTAAACTTGGTTTTCTTACACGCCATCCCTCTGACCATTGTGCCTGCGTGGGACATGGGGGATACACTGGGAAAGCTTTAGATGTTTGTCCTTCCCAGGGAAGCCAGGAAGCAGTTGGAGCAAATGATCATGGGCCTCTCTGAAGGTCAGTGGGGTGAGCCAGGGATGGGTGTCCCAGCTCTGTCAGCTGCCCTGGGAGCTTGGGGGTCTCCCTGTCCTTCTGCAGTTCTGTGGGACAGAGGGCAGGAGCTGCGTCAGCTGTTCCAAATAACAGGCCTGGAGGGATCAGGTTTGGGGTTTTATTTCCCATCTCTCATTCCAGTGGCAGGATGCTGGCAGGGCAAGGAGGGATCCTCTTGCAGGTGTCGTGCTGACACAGCCACCCCATCCCCTGTGTGGGAGGTGGAAGGGTCGTGCTGACACAGCTTGGCGAGCTCCAGCACATTCCCTGTGCCGCACTGAAAGCAGGGAGCTGCTGGTAGCCCCTCACCTCTATCCTGGGGGATTCCTTTGTGTCTGGCTGCTGGAACTCTGTCCTGGTGTGGGGACAGCAGAGCTGCTGTGCCAGGGAAAGGAGAGAGCAAAGGGGGGACGAGGAGTTGGATCTGATTCCTACAGCTGCTGTTCTGGTAGCACCAAGACCTGAAGCCCATGGGGGTGAGGTGTTTGCTCTCCTTGCTAACCTGGAGTCCAGCATGGAAAGACCTTTTAGCTCCCAAAATGCCTCTCTCCATTCCCCTGCTGTGGCCAAGGGTGACCTGGCTGGAATGTTCAGCTGCAAAAGCCCAGGTGGGGTCGGGTCTGGCCCCTGTGGCTGCAGGAGCACTGCCAGTTTCTGCCCACATGCTCTGCAGGCCTCAGGAGAGGAAAACTGACTGGGCAGAACCTTCATGAACTGGTTCCTGCCCCATGTCCTGCTGGGCCCCAGCTGGGTCTCTGGAAACCAAGAAGTGGAGGTGTATTTTTGAAGAGAAAGTAAAATGTCTTCTCTGTTTCTTGGTTACCACTGTGTTTTTTAATCTTTAACAACTATGTTTTGCGTGTGTTGCTTTCAGGAAAGTACATTTGTTGCTATGGAAATGGAAGTAGCTTTTTCCCCCAGATCCAAGTGCTCAAGTAGTAGAGGGCAGCAGTAAAATCCCAGGGCTGAAGGAGCAGCAGGATTGACTGAAGCTCCATTGGGCTGGGAGTTTGTGTGTCAGGGTGACACATGGGGGACTCAGCTCTCTGTGTGTGTGTGTGTGTGTGTGTGTGTGTGAGCACTAACAACCCTCCTGTGCTTCCAGTGCCCCTCCCTGCAGAGCTGCTGAGCAGAGCTTGACTTCATCCACATGGAGCTGGAACATCTGGAGATGCTGAATAGCCAGGCAACATCTGCTCACTCACTGGAGAAGTTTGGTCTTTTTTCCATGGGGGAAAAACTGCAGCCAGTGATGGATGAAGAGATGGATGGTGGCCTCTGAGGTGGTTACTGAGGTAAAAGCAGCACAATGTCCCCAAAGCCACGTGAGCCAGGTCAGTGCTGGGAGCAAGAGAAGCCCACTCCAGGTGAGCTGAGTCACTGCCAGGGCCCCTTAGGTCCTGTGTGGGCTCTGCAGGTGAGAACTGGCAGGTTCATGGTCCCGAGTGGCTGTGGCCCCTTAATGCCCCATTTCCTGGAGGACTTGTCAAGGACCTGCTGGGCACAAGGGCCAAAAATTTCACTACGTGACAGGCATTGTCTCTCCTAAGACTGAAATGTCCTTATATGTTCATTGAGCTCTGCATCACGAAAATGAATCATTTGAGAGGGCTGATTGACTTTAGTCATACTGACCTCCAGGAGTCACTTGAGGCTACACTGACAGATCTCACTGGTTCACAGGGATTTTTCTTTAATACTCGTTATTTTTCAATTCCTCTGTGTCTTCTGTGTGCTTGGGCCACCAAAGGGATCCTCCAGCAGCACAACCACCCCTGAAGGGCATGGTGGCTTTGGTGACCCACCACTGACATCCAGGAACAGAAGCTCTGCTTCCTTATGGACTAGGCAGCGGGAATAACTGTTCATGGATGTATTGGAGAAGTGAGACAGAGCTTTGAGGGCCCTGCACAGATCTTTGGTGTCTGACTGCCCTCATTGTCACCTGCTGCAGCGACTGTTCTGCCCAGTGCAGGGGTGGAGTGTGCAGGCAAAGCACCAGGAGATAGGATTTTGGTCCTTCCTGTCCATATTCCCAGGCTTTTAATGGATGGTGTCTCTCGGGCTGTCAGAGCAGGCAAAGGTGGCTCAGGCTGTGCCTCAAACCCAAATGGCCACAGACAGGTGTTTGCTGAGCACTGGCAGAGTGGAGCTGTGCTGGGGAGAGGCAGGAACAGGGGTTGTGTCACCCTGAGCCACAGCCCCAGGCTGGGATGGATCCAGTAAAACCAGCACTAACAGCAGCCAACTGGGAGCCTTGAGCTGCCCACTGGGAGCTGCAATCCAAAGGGAAAGGGGAGCAGGGAGAGAGGGGCAGGTGGGGCAGGATGGTGAGAGGGGCTTGGCAGGGAGGGCAGGGGGGGACACCTGTAAGGGCCTCCAAACCCCACAGGTGAGTCACAGTGGGTGCAGCAGACAACAATAAGGGTCCCTTTTCCAGGAATTCCTTCCTTGGTTGCTGCTCCTGCCAAGAAGTGTTCATGAAATCCATCAATTCACACCAGGCCATCCACAAACTGCCCGGTCTGTGGCGCTCCTGTCCGTGCTCCTTGGTGTCCCCTGCTCCAAAGCACAGGTTGTTGCTTCCAAGCTCTTTGGGGCAGGAAACCTGCTATGATGACTGTGACACAGCAGAGCTCTGGCAATCACATCCCACGTGGGAAAAAAACACTTCTGCAAAGGAAACAGCTTTCCATCCCCATCTCCTGCCTGGCCAGAGCCCAGCGGGGCACTGTGAAACAAAGTAAGTTAAAATTAGTAAAGCTAGTCTGAAAAAAAGTCTTTATGTTCCAAGGGAAGGGGGAAAATGGGCAGAAGTTACCATTTTTGTCCCAGGACAGAGTCCCTCTTTACAGGTTTGCTGGAGAGGACAAAAGCTTGTCCACCCACTGCAAGCAGCCCCCAAATCCTCCTCGGGCTCCCAGGGATGCTGTGCACCCGTCGTTCCCGGGGATGCTGTGCACCCCTCACTCCCGTGGTTCCCGGGAATGCTGCCGGCTGCTCCCGCTGCTGTTCTGGGTTTGTTCTGTAGGTGGAAGTGTTGCAAAGCCCGGCCGAGCAGCCCCTGCACACGCGGGCTCTGCCGGGGCTGGGCACGCTGGAACCCAGCAGGGCAGGAGTGTCCTGCCCTGGGGCCCTGTGGGCAGAGCAGCCTCATCCAGGGGGTCAGACACTCACCTGGCACCCAAATTCCAGCCATGGAGGGATGGGAAGCCTTGAGGGGGATGTCACCCACCAGCTGGGGTGGGTGAGCCTGAGTTTTACCCCCCAAGGTAAGTTAAGGGGGGGTCACTCACCATGGCCAGAGCCTGCCCAGAGAAGCTGTGGCTGCCCCACCCCTGGAAGTGTCCAAGGCCAGGGTGGACAGGGCTTGGAGCAACCTGGGCTGGCGGAAGGGGACAGGACGTGCCCATCCTCCATCAACCAGCACCAAGAAACTGCTCCCAAGGGCCATGAGCATCGAGCAAGGAAATCACATTTCCCAGCAGTTACTGCGGAGAGAGCCCTGGGGAAATACCACAGGGACTGACTGGAGCTGTTGGCCTGGCACTGCTGTTCCCTCTGAGAGCTCTGGCAGCCCAGAGGAAACAGCCACAGAAGGGATAACAGAGTCTCCTGTGGCCTCACGAATCCTGTTAAAGGATTTCTGTGCCGCAGGGAAGGTGCAGGTGAGTGGAACAGGAGCTGCTCCAGGGAGCTGATCCCTTTGAGGCAGGTGAAGGTCCTGGGCAGCCCCTGGCCCGTGCCCTGTGCTCAAAAGGAGCCAGGAGAGGAGATCAGCACCAAAACTATCTCAAACCCAGACCCGAGGGGCTCTCAGAGGTTTAAATACACCTGTTCAGTGACTGGTGCATCTTTCCAAAATCCCCTCATTTTGGAACCCCCGGGTTTGTGGGGGGTACCCAGGAGCTGCCACCGAGTGCCTTTAAGAGTGCCTTAGGGGCTGAGGAGCCGGGGTTTTGCTCAAAGCCTAAAGGCTTTTCTGTGCCTCAACACCTCTGAAAAATAAACACCCTCAGCATCCGCTGCCAGTTGGTTCAGAATGTCCCCCCTGCTGGGGAGACACCTGGTCTGAGCGCCCGTGGGGCTGAAGGAGAGCAGGGGCAGGGCTGAGCTGTCGCTGCTGCTCCTTTCCAGGGAATAAATGGCATCCCCTGTGGCCCAAGCACATCCCCCTGCCCGGCCAGCCCTGTCAGTGCCGTGTTTGTGTCCTCTCCGTGTTCCACGCACCATGAGAGCACAGTAGTAGTTTGCCATCAGGGAAACCGCAAGCAACAAACAAAGATGTTATCTCTGACATCTGGTTCTGGTTTGGGGAGATCTGTCTGCTCGTGTTAATGGGATGGCTCGGGGCTGTTTTTGTTTAAGGACTCCTCTGGGTTCCCTCGGCAACAGCGGAGCCAGCCCAGGGATGCGGAGCTGGGAGCACAAAGGCGGCACTGACACCCTTCCCCTCGCAGCCAAGGACAAGAGCTGGTGGCAGTGACCTCGGGATGTGTCCCCATCCACCCTGTCAGCTCCCTCAGGTGAGAGATTTTAAGAAGCTGTGCTGGGAATTCCTGGGATCACAGCCCCCCAAGCCCATCCAGCTGCCTCCAGGTGAACCCCGGCTGACAAAGACAGGAACCCCCCAAGAAGGATGTCAGACTCGGGTTTGGTGATCACCACGAGGACAGAGATGAGTTTGCACCCCCAGGTGTGATACTTTAGACAAAGTCCCCAAACCAGGGCTTTGGGTGAGAAGTGCCAGCCCATGTGCTGTGTCATGGAATAATCAAATCACAGACTGGTTGGAAGGGTTAAAGCCCATCCAGTGCCACCCCTGCCATGGGCAGGGACACTTTCCACCAGCCCAGGGTGCTCCAAGCCCCATCCAACCTGGCCTTGGACACTCCCAGGGATCCAGGGGCAGCCACAGCTTCTCTGGGCACCCTGTGCCAGGGCCTCAGCACTCGATGTCCTGCTCATGGTGCTCGAGGTCCAGGATTCCTTTTCCCTGGGTCAGGTTAAGAGGGATCACTGGAGACTTTTGCCTTCCAGGATCTGCATTTCCTTCACACAACCCGTGCCAGGAGCCTGCCAAGGGTTTTGTTCCCTGCTGTTATTTATGGCACTGCTTTGGAGTTAACACTGATTGCATCAAACCCGGTTTGTGCTGATCGTGGTGAGAGGATGTTACACAGACCTGCCGTGGATCCCACACCCCTGTGGTGGGTCAGGCACCTCTGACTCCTGATGGAAGTCCTGGGGGCAAAGGGCTGTTTCCCTGGACGTGGATCCCCAGCAGGTTTGTAACATCCTTGCCCCAAGACAGTGGGAGAGGATTTCCATGAATTTCTGTGAACAGTGATTCATAGAAAGTCCTGGTCTTCAGAACCAACTTTTATGCAGGGATAGAATTCCAAGTGCTCCCCGTGTACGACTTGGAGCAAATGAACTAATGCCTCGTTCAGCTCCAGTTACTGTTTCCATCTCCCCCCAGGGAGGTGCTGGCGTTATTTTTAGAAGGAATCTACAAAAACAACCCCCAAAACAGACATCTGCAAACAGAAGGAAGTTGGCAGCCAGTGAGGCAGAGCTGCTCCGTGCTTGCACCCACGGCGTCCATAAATCCTCCCCCACGTCTGACCCTTCCCGGCCGTGTCTCAGCTGCTCCTGAGGAGCTTGTTTGGGGTCCTCCTTCCCCCAGGGCACCTGTGGCTCTTTGTGCAGAACTTCGGGATGGCTGGAACGACTGCTCAGTCCTGGTAACTTCACAGCACAAGTTGTGCCCTGCTGCCCGTGCACAGGGATGGATGGAGAGATGGATGGAGTGGATTCCCATAAAACCCAGTGACTCAGAAGAGTCCAGGAGTGGGGTCAGCACGAGGAGATTCCTCCCCCTGCAGCTCCATCCCCTGCCCCCTGCTCTGCTGCCAAGGAAGAGCTGCTCGGCTGGACATGGAAAAAGTGGTGGTGAGAGATGAAAACGCAGGGGCCTGGAGGGACAGGACACAGGGAATGGGTTCCCACTGCCAGAGGGCAGGGATAGATGGGATATTGGGAAGGAACTGGCTGGGAGGGTGGGCAGGCCCTGGCACAGGGTGCCCAGAGAAGCTGTGGCTGCCCCTGGATCCC
>JAWWEE010000010.1:1178810-1195612 GCA_035221455.1 Xenops minutus | reverse complement strand
AAGGGAAGGGAAGGGAAGGGAAGGGAAGGGAAGGGAAGGGAAGGGAAGGGAAGGGAAGGGAAGGGAAGGGAAAAGGGCCTGCCTTGCTGTTCTGCAGACAGAAAGCTCCTGGGAGCAGAGTGTGATAATTAAAATCACACTAAAACTCAGTGTTCTAAGTGGTGGAAACCACATTTTCCTCACACATGAGAAACCCCAGCTGGGCTGCCTCCTTCTCCCAGGTACTTCCCTCCAACTCAAGCAATAAAAGAAAGGAATTCTTTTACTGGAGAAAGTGACAGGACAATGTTTTGATTTAACAACAATTTATTCCCAGGAATAATCTTACCTTTGCCATGAAAATTGCAGTTCACACCGCTGGAAGTTACTGCAGAAGGAGAGCACTGGATATGGTTCAAAACTCAAAACTTCCAGGAAAATTCCAGGAAAGCAGCAATATGGAATTTAAGGACAAAGGGTCACAGTCAAAAAAATCCAAACTGCAGCAATGTGAAAACATTTAACTCTTTAATTTCACAATAGGAAAATTTGAATTTATTTACCGTGGCTTGGAAAAAAAGTCCAAAAGGCATCATTATTGGAGCCTTCAGGCTGAAAAATATTATTTAGGGTGGGGGAAAAAAAAAAGTAACCTAAATCTTGCATGAGGGGAAGGATAATTTGTTATGTTTTTATTTTTACTGGAAAAGGATGACTTAGAAGAGTCCAAGTGGTAGGAGGTGACTTGATTTATAGCTTTATGCAGATGGTGGTGGTGCTCAACATCAAGCTGCCTCCTCGGAGATGCTCCAAGAGGCTGACAAATTGCACAAAGGAAAGCAGAGGTGATGCTGGTGGTCTTAACAACTGCCTTTAATGATGGAATTGAACCTGACTGACATGGTTTAAGGGGGTCTGGGGACTAAAATGTGTTTGGGAAGGCAGACCAAGGTCTCTGCTGTGCCCTCCTGATTTCTCACTGGTGTTACTCATCTTTCCTCCACGATTAACACTCTCTGCAACCCAGAGATTTAAGACTTTCAAAACTCTGCTTTTCTGCTCACAGCTGTGAAGCTCAAGAGTTGCTGGATTGTTACTGATGAGGAGAGTTTAACATCTGATAACCTGAAGAGTTCTGGCTCTTGTGCTGATAAATTACTTTAGCCAGGCTGGCACCTTGACAGCTCATGGAATCATGGAATGGTTTGGATTGGGAAGAATCTTAAATATCATCCATTCCCACCCCCTGCCATGGGCAGGGACACCTTCCAGCAGCCCAGGGTGCTCCAAGCCCCATCCAACCTGGCCTGGGACACTTCCAGGGATCCAGGGGCAGCCACAGCTTCTCTGGGAAACATCCTGGAGGGCTTTTTAAAGGTGACCATCACGTATTTCACACAGGTATCAGTCTCCAAAGGGAGGGAATTTGCCCTTGGCTTCACACTCCTGATCATGGAACTGTTTTGATGCTTCCTTCTCCCTGATCTTCCCAGGTGCTCCATAAAAGCACCTGATGGGTTTTTAAATTACAGTGCAGGGGACAATTTTCAGCATTTTATTTCCAAGCTGACACCAAAAAACTTTAAAACTGGGAAAGAAAACTTTGCTGTTATCAGGACTCAGAAACACATTGTGTACCCTCCCTCCTACTGAAAAAATGGCCTTTGCAGGTCCCTTCCAACCCAAACCATTCCGTGAGTCTCATTTTGGGGCACAGGTTTTGAAAAGCAGCCCCATGACAGACACAGGAGGACAAACCAGTGTTTCTGTCATGCCCTCACAGCACAGGAGAGGAGGAGGAGGGTGGTGTCCCCGAGCAGCCTCCGGGGGCTCTCCAGCTTCACCTCCAGCATTTCCCTCCAGAACGTTCCTGTTACAGCAGGGGTGTGTTTGGCAAGCCCAGCTACCACCGTGTAAATAAATACAGGTTAAACACTGTGCTTTCAGCACCTCGGGACTAATTCCCACAATTGTCATGGAATGAATGGAACTGCCCAGGAACAGCAGAGTTGAATCCAGTCCCCTTCCCGGGGCACATGAAGGAAGGAACCCAAACAGCACCTCAGCCCCAGCTGCACTACAGCTGTTTTCTGTAGATAACCATCTTCAACCAGCCTTCTATCCCAAAATGCAACTCCAGTGACAGGAACTGCTAAAAACCAGCCCCTTTCGAAGCTTTCAACACTCACTGCTCATGCAGAGTAAATGATCCATTTCCCTGTCACAAGTAAATAAATAATACTCGAATCAACAAGTATTTTACAAACCCAAAAGCTGGCAGGAGCTTTGGCTTCAATTTTTAAAGACAGCAGAAAATGAGAATGATTTATAGCCAAAAAATGCAAAAATTAAGACAAAATACAGAAGTGCATTAGTTACTGTTATCACATAGATCAGCACACCTGCACCAAAATGTACATTTTAAGAAATATCAGTCCTGATAAAGAAACTTGGATCTGCAGAGCTCTGACAAAATCAGAACTGAGTATCTGGGAGTTAAAAAGCAAGGGTTTGGGCTCAAATGTGATCACTAGAACAAAACAAACAAACAAACAAACAAAAATTGAAGACATTTCTGGCAGTAACTTTTAAGGAAAATTTCCCCAGAAGTACCGGCAAATTTCCTGGAGGTGGAAGCAGGAGGGGAGAGAATAAAGGTGTTTGGTTGTGTTTGGGAGCAGAACTGTTGTCACTAACAGGGAAATGTCCACCCTTTTACAGCTAGAGAAATTCAAATCTACTTTTGCAGATGAGGAAAAAAGCAGTGATTCATCACTGAACAGTAACAAATCAAAACTTTGGGATCCAGGGAAAACCGGATGCTCTTTTTCCATTCTTTGTCTAAAATGAAGAGTATTTGAAAGTCTTTTGGTTTAAAAAAGAAACTGGTAGATAAGTAGGGATATATTTTCTTCCTCTTTCAGAGCTCTGATATAATAAAAGGGACATTTTCAGCATGTTGGGGTCAGTCTCACACAACAGAACCTGTGGAAAAGGCAGGACAGTCGAGCTCTCCTGGCACCAGGAGGGAGCAAAATAAACATGTTATTTTGGTGCTTTTTAGCACAAAGGAAAAGTTCAATGGATCATCAGACGCTGGCATTTAGAGAATGGTGGGAACACACTGATCTCATCCTCTGCCCTATAGTTCAGCTGGGAGAATTAAGAGCCCATCTCTGCATCCAGCATGTTTTCCTGGGGAATACAGGAGGAATCCTGCCCGGAGTGGGAGGGGAATGAGGACATGGCAACTCCCAGTGCTGCCCGGAGAAGAATAGATGAGAAAATAAAGGAGTTGCAAACACACTCATTGTCCTAAAGCAATGACAGGAGAAATTACCCTGTTTGTTGGGATTTAGGGCGTTTCACACAAGTGAAAGAACAGAATAAATAGTCTTGGTACTCCCTGTGATTCCCGGTGGGACTGGAGGAGCACCAGCATCCCCAGTTGGCTGGAGCAGGGACAGGATGCACAGAGAAGCCTGGAACATACTGCCCCAAAAAAGTTCCAGCACAGTATTTTCAGCTCCATGAAACTTTAGGATCTGCTCAGACCCAAGAGTTGCTCATTTTCATTCCAGCAGGTTGCCCAGGGCAGTGGTGGAGTCACCATCCCTGGAGGAGTTCGACAAACAGGTGGATGGGGTACCCGAGGACTTCTTTAGCATTTAAATGTATTTAACAGTTCTTATACTGTGGCAAGAATTATCAAAATTAAATTAACTCTCGAAATTAAAGTGATTTCAACACTGAATAAGGCTTGAATACCTATGTGGAACTAACTAATGGTCCCCAAATCCCGAAGGACAGGTAACTGCTCTGTGCCAAAGCTCCCCTTCCCAGGGGGCTTTCAAGGTTACCCACGGGTACAAACAGCAGCAATGCTTGAACCTAAAAGGAACAGAAAAATGAAACAGTCTGAACTGACAACGAAGATTAAATCCCTTGGTCTCCCAGAGATAAAAATTTAAAAAAGGGCTATTTGGCTTCTGGGAGGAATGATCTGTCAGGCTTGCCAGCCCCAGAAATGAGGATGTTGAACAGTGACTTTATGCCAACAGCACAAGGTAGTAAGAGAGGCCCAGGACAGTAAAGAGAAGATAAGGAATATTTAGACAAGTTATTTAACAAGGCACAACAGTTGATTTATGGCTGGAATGGGAGCCTACTGCAAGTATTGCACTTGATTTCAGCAGCTTTTAAATCAAGCCGAGCCTTAGGGGGGAAAAGTGCAGAGATAAAAATTTTATTAACTGTTCCAGCTTTACTACAAAAAGTCAGCTCAATGAAAATTTCAAGTCTAGCTCTGGCAAATGAGCCTCCCCAAGAAGAATGTGCTGTCACTGCATTTGCTCACACACTGAATTCTGCCACCCAGGGTCGTCAAAGGGACAAGGAGCAAACACGCTCTTTAAAAACATCATGTTAACCAAAGAAAACCCTGAATGTTGGGAAGGAGAGGGTGGAGGATGTTCAGGTTAAATGAAAACATACTGCAAGAAACATAATCAGTAGAGTGATCTACAAGATAAACATGTTTCATTCAGTTTTGTGGGAACTTGTGTTCTAAAATCAATTTCTCATTAGTAATTTTAGTAGCCACATGCCTAACTAAATCCATTAATAGCAACGTTAAATTCTTAACAGTATTTGAGTCACTCTCAAAAAAAAAGTACAAACAAGTTCACAAAGCATTCCAGTCCAATCTCCAGGGCACCTGAACACTCAGAATGCCCCCGTTACCCGTTCTGGCTCACCTGATGTGAGTCACATGGCAGCAACACCCCTACTGAGGGTCCCAGAAATGCCAGTGGATGAACTGGTAATTAAAATCATCATCTCACTCTTACAAAAGCTTCTGACACACAGTTTGATTCAGAGCAAGAAATTACCAAGAAGTTCCTGGTGATCTTGGTGTCCCCCTTTATTCCATCAGCCTTCACCTTGAGCAGCTGCCTTTTTATAAAGTATCTTTGATTAGTTGACTATAAATATTAATTGTTCACAGTCCTCCTGTAGTCAATTAGTGGAATATAATGACAGATTCCAAAATATGAGCAAAGAAAAGGATACAGAACCTGTACATATGAGCTGAAAGAGCACACTTAAAGGTTCTAATCCTTGTGTCCTGAACATCCCAGTGTGGCTCTGAGGTCTATCATTAATCACTGCAGTTCTTCAGGGTCCAAAACTCCCCCTGCACTCGGGATATTCACATACCTGTCTGTGAGGGTTTGAAAGCTCCTGTTCCTGAAGAGCAACACCACAGGCAGGACCCAAAATGTTCTTAATTCCTTTAATATCAGCCCTTCAGAGAGTGAACCCTGAGCTTCTCAGGGCAAGAACACTGGGAATTCTCTACCATGTTACTATGAGACAATCAGTTAAAATTACACAACAGTACTGTGCCATTTCATTTTAAATATTACAATTCTACTACAAGATGATAAGGTGAAATATTTATAGTTTCCCTTTGGGAGTGTGTGCAGGGGAAATACCTGCAAGTGCCTCCTGGCTTCTCTCTCACTTTAAATGTATTGACTGTTTCTAAACTAAGAAGGAATTTTAAACTCCCTTCCAAAGAATACTATAAAAGATGATTTAAATAAAGTGTCACAGTATCATATAATATCAAAGTGTCTTATATGGTGCATCTGATACAAAAAAGACCCAATGATCCTTGTGAGCCCCTCCCAACTCAGTGTATTCTGTGATTCTGTTATTTGTGTTTTAAACCTCTTTGGGAGGAAATTCCCTAACAACATGCAGGGGAATATGAGCAGAGTGGCTGAGGAGCTCTGACCTTTCTGTTTTGGACTCACTGGCAGCTCGGCAGCGCTCAAGGTCTCGGTACAGAGCCTGTAATTCAGCTTGAAGCCTCTGCTCCCGTTCTAGACTTCCTTCATAAAACTTAATCTCCTTTTCCATTGCTTTTACTTTCTCTTCCATCACCTTGAACTCATGAAGGATCAAGTAGCTGACCCCGCAGTATTTGCACACTGTCTCGTCCCGGGACATCTAGGAAGAGAGAAAAGGGTAACGTTGTTTGGGAGGAACACCTTGAACAAAAACCCCCTGAGTGCCACTAAGTAATAGTAGTAAATCTGAGTAACTGAAACCATTTCATTCTGCAGAGCATTGAGGATCAGCTGATGGTACTGCTTGAACAAATCATACAGAAAAGCTCTACATTAGCACAATGCACCCGAGCTACAGCAGTGCTTTGCCTTACTGGAAACTTCACAGGCTAGATCAGCCCTGGCAGTGTAATATGTGGGAACTCCCACTGGAATTCTCAAGTACCTCTGAGTTCTGCCTGATGTATTAATTGAAAATAAAATGCTGTGTTTAATGAAGTTATCTCCTTAATGAATCTGTGACCGCCTAAGCCAGCAAAGTGTTATTTCTTGTGTTTTTTTGGGAACTGTGTCCAAGTGAAGCAGGCAAGATGAGTGAACAAAGTGATGTAACCCAGAGCAAGGGATTAATGAGGGTGATGTGGTGTCCATGGCACTGCAGTGCTGTGGGAAATGGAACCCATTTGCTGGTATGAAATATTCATGGCTAATTAAAAACTACAGAACATGTAACACACAACTCATGGAAAGACCATTCATTAAATTGAGAAATGTACTTTTCTAAGTGATCAAGTTATAAAACTTGAAGTAGGGGACATGTAGCACTTGCTCACCAGCACAGAGCCCTGAGCCTGACAGGTTTCCCCCTGGTCTTGGGATAAATTCAGCATAAAATCCTTTGTGAGGAGATGGTGAGAATCAAGACTAGATGAGAGGACACTGAAAACACAGCTGAGAGACCCCTCAGAGCACCAGATATGAAAAGGTCTTGGCAAACCTGGAGATATGGAACATGGACCATGGGTGGCAGCTGGAAGAGCCACTGTATGTCTCAGAGCTTAAAACCCACTCTAAACTTTCTTCAATTATTTTTTCTTGCATAATTACCAAGTCCATAATAAGGACTCTAACAGTGAATTATGAAAATCAGAAAGGTGAAAAACAGCAACAAATTTAAGCCAAATTAAGAATCCCTTGTTTTACAGAAAAAGGGGGGGGAAAGTTATGTTGAGACATTGGGATAAATGGGAAGAAATCAGACTTTGAGGAAAGAAAACAGCTTTCAAAAATTATACATTAAAGACTCATTATCCCATGGTTCAACAATCTTTAGCACTTTAAATACAGCTTGATAAAAATTATATTTCAGCATGCCCTGGCCAAGCTTCATTTTCCCATTTGTTAGTGTTGCCCCAGTTTAAAACACCCCTGGTTACAGTTGCTCCGAAGGAGCTGAAAATGCAAGTTTATTTTTCCTGGCAGCTGCAAACTGTGCTTGGAAATACGAAACTGTTATTCAGGATAACTACCATAAAGTTCCAAAGCACAGAAATTACTATATTGAAAAAGGACAAAATGAGCTGCTTTAGGGAGCACAGGAGGGGTTTCTTATCCCAGAGAGAACATGGTGCTCTTGTGCAGCATGACCAGCGCTGCCCGAAAATAAACAGTGCTAGCAATCTCACTGGGCTCTGGGACTGAACACAACTGAAAATCATCAGGGTCCTCAGCTGAAAAGGCTTTGTGCAAGTACTAAACCTTCTAAATGTCTACATTTTTTGTTCCTGAACTTCAAAATAAATGAAATCATAGAACAACAAATATTATCTCTCTGGGCTCAGCTGGAAGGGGGTCCTGCTCTTCACATCCATTCCCGCTCAGGTGAAGTAAAAACCTGGAAGGATTCCAGAACAGGCTGGATTTTTAAAGTATTTGCTACATAAGAAAAAAAAAATCCACAGAAAAGGAAATTCTGCCTCTATCAGGACCTTGCTCTGTACATTAATAATTATCCTGCAAAGGCTGCAATACACACAAGTCTGTAGGAAACATTTTCATTAGTTCTTAACTTACAAACCACCTTCTCTGGAACAATATGATTGCTGAGTAATCACTAAGAACGTGTGTTAAATACACAGTGATTTATCTTTTTAGATTCCACATTTCACTGTTTCCATTTGATCAAAACAACTTGTTGTTGTCGTCTTAATTCAAAGCAGAAAAAAATCAGGGGAAAAACACTTTGGAAGGAACAGAAAAGGAAACTATCAGAACTCTGAGTAGGAAGGGACTTGTATGCCCTGAGCAGTGAGGGGAAGCAGTGAAGAGAAAAATCAATGAGGAATTAAACAAACCCACTGAGGACAAAGTGCTTGAAGTAGGAAGACATTTATCCACAGGCTTTTGAGCCACAGTTGTGATACACGTTACACCACATGCTATGAAGCATCTGGGGGAGCAGCTTTAACTCTGCATTTGATTTTGGAAGCACTGATGTTGTTCCATGGTTACAAAGAGTTCTTTAGATACCACGGCAAGTGAAGGACTGAGCCAAGATGGATAATCCCTCAAATTACAGCTGCTGACTCAGTTCCATCTGCAGAACATAAGTTATAAGGAAAAAAATGAAAAAAAATCGGTGGTCTGGACCATTTTTAGCCTTTTGAGTGATGAGAGAGGAATTTCTACCATTTCAACTTGACCAAGCAGCTCCAGGGTGTGCCAGCTGGTGCAGCACTATCCTTCTCCTCCTGTATTTCAGACCTCCCCGCAGAAACCACCAGGGTGAAGAGCTGTATTCCTGTTCAAACACAACTGAGCTCCTTCCTCACTTAGCAGGGCTTTGGTAGCACACCATCCAGCATGTGGATCTCCCACCACAGAATCCCAGCATTGCTGGGGCTGGAAAAGCCCTCTCAGAGCATCAGGTCCAATCATGCCCAGCACTGCCAAGGCCACCACTGACCATGTCCCCAGGTGCCACATCCACACGTTCTTGGACACTTCCAGGGATGGGGACTCCAGTGCTTTGTGGGCAGCTGTGCCAGGGCTGGACAACCCCCTTGGTGAAGAAACTCCTTACAACACCCAGTGCTCCTCAGACACGTGACACTGTAGTAACAGCTCTTCCTCCCTTGGAGGATCTGGCAGGGCTGAGATTGCTCCAGCCAAATAACAAAAACCTCTGTATTTGTTCAAACTAAACTTGTAGCTGAATACATAAAACTCAAGAAAAAAAAAATCATCATTATGCTGCAGCTGCATGCTCTTAAATTATTTCTGTATGTTGTTTTAGTCTACCTTATTACCCAAATTTACTTTCTTTTTTGTTTCACTCCTCCTCTCCCACACCACTTTCATGTCCCTCTCCTGGCAAACCAGGCAATGCCTAGTACACAAAAAGAAATCCTAGTACACAAAAAGAAATCATGACTCAAACCACATCATTGATTTTCTCTGAGTCTTCTGCTGGATATACAAAATGAAGAGTTATCTGACTGAAACTGATATTTGTTTTTAGTCAAAGAAAGATTTTTAAGAGTCTCAGTTGAAACTCTCCTTCTTTTAAAAGAAAAACTGCATTTTGAGCCAAGTTTTCAGTCAGCATCTATCCAAAAAGCAATCCAGCCAGTACTGCTGGGCCATTCTGTACACAGAATCATTTGCTCCACTTCCACAAAATCGCGGTTGCAAAAAACAAACCCCAGTGCTTGCTCTGAATAGATATGAATAGAGTAGAAATAGGCTTGGAGTAAAACCAGAACGTGGCTTCATTCAAAACATGCCCTGAAATAACGAGTTTGTCACGACAGGAAATAACACTCGGATTTCAGGTAGCTTGGATTTTTTCCTGCCTGTGAGGAAATCAGACTAATGAAGCAGAAAAGGCTGGAGTGCAGTGCTGGGAGCTGCTCCCACTGCAGAGCCCTGCAAACACCCCACACATGTCCCCAGCAGACCTTCCCAGGGCTCCGGAGCTCTGCTGGGGTGGGTCACGGCATGTTCCAGCTTGGGACTGAACTGCAAAGCATTTCATGACAAAACACACCAGACAAAGGGTAATTTAGCCCACTGTTAACTGTATCTTTGCCTGACAAACTCTTTGCATCTCCAGTTGGGACTTTAGGAAGCCCCTCCTGGCTGCAACCCCACTGCTTGGGATGTGAGGAGACTCCAGGCCCCCAGTTCCAAGTAACACACTTGTTGCAGGAAGGGTAGAAACCCTTCAATATAGTGGATACAGCCCTACTTTTATGGGGAAACCCAGACTATACTGCCCAGAGATGCTGTGGAGTCTCCCTCACTGGAGATATTCCAGAATTGCCTGGACACAATCCTGTCCCATGTGCTCTGGATGAGCAAGATGGAGCAGGGAGGTGGGAACAGATCCAACCTTACCCATCCCATAATTCTGTGATATAGTAAGTACAACCCTAACTTTATGCAAGAGATAAATATGGTTTGCTGCCCTACATGACCCCCAGTGACTCCAGAATTCTCCCCTTAAGGAGATTGTTAGCCAAGATCCTCTTCCACGAATCCTCTGACACCACAACACACTGGGATAACAAAGCAGCTGCTTTTACTGGCTGGGAGCTGGTTTTCCCAAACCAACAAGGAACACTTCACTGGTGAGAAGACACACACTGGCACAGGTTGCCCAGAGAAGCTGTGGCTGCCCCATCCCTGGGAGTGTCCAAGGCCAGGTTGGATAGGGCTTGAAGCAACCTGGGCTAGTGGAAGATGTCCCTGCCCATGGCAGGGGTGGCACTGGATGGTATTAAGGTGCCTTCCAACCCAAACCATCTATGATTCTGTGACTTTCTAACATTTCCAACCACTCAGAACACTTGGAGAACTGAAGCTTCATGTCCCAGTGACACACAAACATGAAAAATCCTATAGCCAAATGCTGAAAACCTCAGTGGGCACTGGAGCAACTTGGGAACATCATCCCCAGAAGGATTCACAAGGTAGGTGCCAACAGGACACTGCCATTGTACCACACTTCTCTGGAGGGCACACATTGAAATGATCTGCTTTGAAATGCCTGTTGGTACCGATATTGTACATCCTAAACACATTGTTCCCTCCTGCCCGGTGAGTCTTGGTGGATGGGAGAGAATCTTTAGCTCACTAACACAGCCAGGACTACATGCCCAGAAGCCATTAAAACCAAGTAACGCTGCTCAAAGCCAGCAGGAGAAATGAAAGAGAACATCATGTGTTCATAAAGATCCCATAATGTGCCCATGTATGGCACACGTGGGAGGTGCCATGCGTGACCACTTGCTGCTTGTGGTGCACGTGGCACTTTGGGGACAGCCAGATACCACAGAACGTTCTGTACCCAACGGGGAACAGCCTCAGAGTGCCTGCCCTGCCTCCCGTCCTGGGGTGACAGAACTGCTCATCTCCAGGGCTATCCTGTGCCCTCTTAATTTCAGGATTTATACTAGAAAAGCTCATTCATTTGCCAAATAAAATATGAAATTAAATATAACTTTTTGTTTGCTGCTTTGAGAACCTGAGGTCATTTGGTTGCTGTTCTATTTCCTGTTCCAGGAAGATCTTCAGGGCAAAGCAGCATCTTCCCATCAACTTCCACAGACTTGACAACAACAGAACTTTAATTAAAGTTCACCAGCATTGAAAAGATTCATCTGCCAGTAGGAGTGACCAAGGTGAAATAGGAAAGTCTTGAGGAAAAATAAAACCAAGTCAACCCACCAACCAAACAGCAAAATCAGAACTCCCCAAAAACACACATCCATGACGTTGGAGACAAGGAAGCACTAATTTCTTCTCTACCCTCCTGAGCTCTGGGACACTTCTCAGGCTCAGTTTGATGGCAGAAACTCTTAAGACATGCAAATACATTAAAATTAGGCATTACAAGCCAGTGATTTCAATCTTCAGCAATAATCAGTTTCTAAGAAGTATGCAACTGTAAATCCCAAAAATCCTGTAAGCTTTAACAATGGACATGTGGATGTTTAGCAGTTGATTTTTTTCGTTATTTAGCATCCATTTTGCAAAGAATCTGCTGATAAAGAAGTGTGAGAGCAGTAGAAGGAATGAGAGGGAGGAAAGCAGGGCCTTGTAAAATTTTTACACAATTCTCTAATGTAAAACTGGTCAGAAAATGAAGAACCAAAGTCCCTTCACATCCATCATTTCATTAACAAGATACCAAGAAATCTCTTTCCCTCTAGAGTAAAACTGCCTTTAAAATTTAATAAACAGACTTGGTAAGCAGCTTGTGGAGCTCCATCTACTAGGAGCTTGAAGGAGAGGGATGATGAGGGCTCTGCTCTGCACCCTTCCCTTGTCAGTACCACCCAACCTCCAGCAAACCAACCCAAACCAGAGCCCAGAAAGGGAATGTTCTTCACTCCAAGGCTGCAATCCCAATGCCTGACATGCTCCCTCCACACACACATGTTCCCTGGGCCTCCAAGCTGCATGTTGGGAGCACGTGCTCCCTTTGGCAGAGCAAACCACAGCTGGCTCCAGCTCTGCTGTGTTAGGAGCTCTCCAGGAGACTACAAAAGAGAGGCTACAAAATCCAGCAGCAGAGAATGTGAAGGCAAGGAGAACACGTGCACATAAAAGATGGAAGATACAAGGACAGGAAATTGTGAGAATGACTTGTAATCAAGGCCTGTACCTTGTAACTGTAGTACAGCTACAATGTGAGTGGCTGAGCGAGGGGATGAGCAGCAGCAAAGGATGTGTAAAACCCAGCACACTCTGATCCCAAAATCCGGGGCTGTCGTTGCCTTGGAGCTCACATATCCCACATGGAGGTGGAGGGTGGGATGGGACAGGACCATAAGCCTATTCTTGTGCATATCTGGAAATTCTGTGTCTTTCCAGCAGATCTTTTGGTTAAACACACCCCCCAGAAGTGGAGAGAGCTGAAAGGACTCCCTGCCCCATCCTCTACTCCGAGGGAAAAGTTTGCCCCCACAGTCCCACTGGCAGAACTCCACAACTGCCTGCGTGAGCTGCTTCAGAGCTCCATGGCATTCCACCAAAGCACATCCAGAAAGGTGAGGAAAAGCCCAATTTGCACCAGGAAATGAACCACTGTCTCCCTGCACATGTGAACACTGTTACTCAAGTACTTTCCAGAATGAGCAGGGCCAGCTCTACCATCCTTTCATAGAAACACGGAATTTTTAAGTTCTTTACTACTTTTGCTCTTTTCTAAATTTCCATCAGTCACGTTTTTTTTTTTACAGCAGCTCAGAACTGAAACCTCAACAGCTCTGAACAGAGGGATAACGAAGGCCCAAGTTTCACATGAAATTCCTCTTACAACTATTAATATATTACAACTATTAATATATTAGCAGCTTCTTTCTTTGTAGCACTCCCTTGTAAATATTATTCTCCTCATGACCTGATCACAGACCTCAGTGTTGTTTGCCAAATGACAAGGAGGTTACTATGGATTTTGAATTGATACATTGGACTCACTTGTTAAAAATATGTCTTATTTTTACTGAGAATGGAGTTTAATGGTGCTCCCAGGTGCTCATAACCCCTCCCAGACTGGCACCAGCGTATTCCTTGGCATAATCCAAGATCCTGGCTCAGTCATAACCAGCAGACACTGACATTGCTGCTGAAAGAATTAATGTCACTGCCTTTCTGTTCCCAGCCTGTGCCTGCACTGGCTCCTGCTTCCTCCTTGTGCTAGGATATGCCTGGCACATGGATCAGGAACTGGCTCAGGAACTGATCCAAATGAGAGACAGACAGCTCAAGTGCCACCAAACTGCAGCTTTAAGTCATTAAAGGAAACACTGAGCAGTAACTAGATCCAGAACAACTCTCTCATCCAACAGTTTGGCATGACTGTTTCTCCGAGAAGCCTGCACTGATTTTTGCTCATCACCTTCCCCTGTCGATGCTTAAAAACTAATTTCTAAATAAACAAACATATTGGGATGTTTCCTGCTACCAAAACAGCTGCTCGTGTGTCTCTAAGTGTCCCAGGTTCTTCCCCTCACCTTGTTTTAATGGCAAATACTCCTTTTCCCTTCCTCCATCTACCTTATCCATCCTTGAATCCTCAGAAGTCATCTCAGAAATTGTCTCAACAGTTTCCTGGACTGTTCCAGGGAGAATTTCTGCAGCCTGAGTACACAAAGCTTACAAATGACTTGTTAATTATGAGATGCAGACTTAGAAATTAGGACAGCTGGGTGTTTTATTGCTGAAGTAAAAACCCGACAGTGTTACAAAAAGTGACTCATGTTCCACTTGAGTGGAGCCTCCTCCCCAGTGAACCCACACAAACAGCAGCACTGTTACACTGGCAATAACCTCTCTTCCAAACAAAAGAACACACCAAGAGCAGATCCCAGGGAAGAGGAAGGGAAATGTTCCATTCCTGTTCGGGTTGATACTTCTCTGGAACATGTTATGCTCCCAGTCATTCCAAACTCACAGCAGCAAAACATGCCACAGCAGGGGAAAAATCCAGGACTCACCTGGAGTGACAACAGCGGGACAGAGAGAGGTGTTCTCTGGGACTCACCTGTAGTGACTGAGGTGTTCCTGAGACTCACCTGGAGAGATTGAGTTGCTCTCATGGACTCATTTGGAATAACGGAGGTGTTTTCAGGGACTCACCTGCACTGACTGAGGTGTCCCTGGGCCTCACCTGTAGTGACTGAGGTGTTCCTGGGCCTCACCTGCAATGACTGAGGGGTCCCTGGGCCTCACCTGCAATGACTGAGGTGTTCCTGGGCCTCACCTGTAGTGACTGAGGTGTCCCTGGGCCTCACCTGTAGTGACTGAGGTGTCCCTGGGCCTCACCTGCACTGACTGAGGTGTTCCTGGGCCTCACCTGTAGCGACTGAGGTGTTCCCAGGGCCTCACCTGTAGTGACTGAGGTGTCCCTGGGCCTCACCTGTAGTGACTGAGGTGTTCCCAGGGCCTCCCTCGGAATGACAAAGGTGTTCCCGGGGCTCCCCTGCAGTGCCACCACCACCAGGGCAGAGCGGGGTGTTGCTCTGCAGGGCTCCTGCAGGATTCCTGTCCTTACAGGGCACAGAGAGCCCTGAAACCCGGCACGCCACCTCACCCCGGGCCCGCCAGTCCCACACACCGTGCCGGTGCCCACAGCCCCTGCAACACCCCGGGCCAGCTGCTCAGGACCTGCCCCTCAAATGCCTGCGGTTTTTTGTGCTTTTTTTGCCATTCGCACAGCTCGTACCTTGCGGATCTCCTCTGGCAGGGCGTGGAGGGGCAGGTGGCGGTCCATGGAGCGGCGCAGGCCCCGCGGGGTGCGGGCGGTGGTGCGGGCCGGGGGCTCGGTGTGCCAGGGGTGCCCGGTTTGCCCGATGTGCCCGGGGTGCCCGGGGGGCTCGGGGGGCTCCGGGCCCCGTGAGGGCCGGGGCGGGCCCGGCGGGGGCGGCGCGGTGGCCGCCGCCATCTTGGCAGGGCCGCGTCCGCCGTCACCACGGCAACGGCGCGTGCGCGGGACGGGGGGGGGGGCAGCGTGAGGGGAGCGGGGCAGGGACACCCGGAATGGGGGCATTTCACCCCAAAATCCACCCCGGGCACCCGGAATGGGGGCATTGCACCCCAAAATCCACCCCTGGCACCCGGAATGGGGGCATTTCACCCCAAAATCCACCCCGGACACCCGGAATGGGGGCATTGCACCCCAAAATCCACCCGGAATGGGGGCATTGCACCCCAAAATCCACCCCGGGCACCCGGGATTGGGGCATTGCACCCCGAAATTCAGTCATTTCACCCCAAAATCTATGCCGGACACCCGGAATTGGGGAAATTCACCCCGAAATTCAGTCATTTCACCCCAAAATCCATGCCGGACACCCGGGATTGGGGCATTGCACCCCAAAATTCAGTCATTTCACCCCAAAATCCACCCCGGACACTCGGAATTCAGTCCTGACGCCCCAAAATCCATCCCGGACAGCTTAAATTCATTCCTTACACCCCAAAATCTATCCTGGACACCCCAAATGCGTTCCCTTACACCCCAAAATTCATCCTGACACCCAAAATTCACCCCAAATTTGGTACGGACACCCAAAATCTATCCCTGACACCCCAAATTCATCCCTTACACCCAAAATCTATCCCTGACACCCCAAATCCATCCCTGACACCCCAAATTCTGCACTGACACCCAAAATCTATCCCAGATAGCCCAAAATTCCCCCCTGACACCCCAAATTCCCCCAACACCCCAAACCTATCACTGACACCCCAAATCCAGCCCTGACACCCCAAATCCCCCCGACACCCCAAATTCAGTCCTGCCACTCCTGGCCACCCCCAAATTCAGCCCTGCCACCCCAAATTCAGCCCTGCCACCCCAAATTCGGCCCTGCCACCCCAAAGCCAGCCCTGACCCCCAAATTCGGCCCCGGCACCCCAAACTCATCCGTGCCACCCCAAAGCCAGCCCTGACCCCCAAATTCAGCCCTGCCACCCCAAAGCCAGCCCTGCCACCCCAAAGCCAGCCCTGACCCCCAAATTCAGCCCTGCCACCCCAAATTCAGCCCTGACCCCCAAATTCGGCCCCGGCACCCCAAACTCATCGGTGCCACCCGGGTCATCCATGTGTCACACCCGAGGCACGAGCTCAACCTCGGGATGAACCGTCTGCGCGCCGCCGGCTCCCGATGGGATCCACTGGAGCGCGGCCGTAAAAATAAATAAATCAGGCAAAGATGTGAGGCCGAGCCAGCAGTTTGCAGCACAACCCCGCTCCGGCAGGATTAATTCCACATTCTGCCCTTCTTTCCGCTGCTGGTGGGTTCCTGTTTCCTTCAAAACCGAGTTGCTGTTGGGACTCGGCTTCATCGCACGGCATGGACCATCTGCTCCGGCCCCAAATTTCCAGCCTGCTCAAAGCAATTCCTCCATTCCCAGAGCAATTCCTACACCCCCGAAAGCATTTCCTACACCCCC
>JAWWEE010000010.1:1160944-1175542 GCA_035221455.1 Xenops minutus | reverse complement strand
AGTGCCCAGCCCTGGAGGTGCCCAAGGCAGGACTGGCCGTGGCACTCAGTGCTCTGGGCTGGGGGACAAGGTGGGCATCGGGTACAGGGTGGGCTTCATGGTCTTGGACATCTTTTCCAACCTTAATGATTCTGGGATCCTCTGAATAAGAATCTCCCAAGTTCTGAGACACAAAACAACACCCTGAGCAAGAGAACACAAAGCACCTGCTCTCCTCCTGAACAGGCACTGTATTTTCTGTAGATCAACAGCACTGAAATCACAGGAGAAGGTACTGAGAGAACATCTGAGCAACCAGCCCTGATTGAAAGCCCTTATTAACTGTATTTTCACTTTATATTCCCCGTGTGACTTGGCATCACAAATATAGCTGTCACAGGCTGCAAGAGAGCAAGAAGTGGCTGTTCTTTCATTGTTTTGAACTTTCCCAGCTGGATTCACCGCTCGGGCTTTTTTGAGCCACTTGTGGTTTGGAGCAAGCAGACAGTGTGCATTATGTACCAGCCTGCATATTTCTACCTTAAATAGGTGGTGGAACTCTTCAGAGACTGAGGAGACCTGTTTGCAAAATGTGAGTCACTCCAAACCTCAGCACGAAACCTCAAACCAAACTCTAGACTTGCAGAATCCGTTCAGAAAAAAGGTTTCTGTCTTCTGTCTCTGTGGAGAATAGGGTTGGTGGAAGGAGGCCAACACCTTGGGAGAGGATTAAAAAAACCCCACGTTTGCTTCTTCCTGCAGTCTCAATGAACATCATTCCAAATGGGCCTGGAAAAGGAACACAAGGAACGCTCTGCCAGAAGATGCGGAATCGGCAGCGAAGGGTCTGAAGGGCTGGGGGAAAGACCTCAAAATTTATAGATAAATTCATTCAAAACTTTTTACAGAATCGCTGAGTTTGGAAAAGATGTCCAAGATCACGGAGCCCACCCTGTGCCCGATGCCCACCTAGAGCTCTGAGTGCCACGGCCAGTCCTGCCTTGGGCACCTCCAGGGCTGGGCACTCCAACCCTCCCTGGGCATCCCCTGCCAAGACCTGACCACCCTTTCTGTGAAGAAATTCCTCCTGATGTCCAACTTGACCCTCCCCTGGCACAGCCTGAGGCTGTATCGAAATGCCCAAAGGCCCAAAGCCCCGGGAGAAGGTGCAGAGGGGTCAGAGGTTTTGTTTTCTACCTTTAAGTTATTCAAGGGCATATCTGCAAGATCTCCTAATGCTCCATGATGATGTTGATGGTGGCACTTCTGATGGCTCCTTGGGCAAAACACAACTGTTCCCATAAGGGTGATGTTGATCCGTGCAGGACTCAGCAGTTTCCCAGGAGCCTGACAGGAAACTCCCACGGGAACGCAGAAGCCCCATCAATCTTTCCCCTTCCCCCAGCCACCAGCGACCTGCTCTTTCCCAATTTAAACACACGAGCTGGAGGCAGGGAAATGTTTCTACTGCTGGCTCTGAAAAAAAACAAACCTGAAAAGCCTGCCAAAAGAGAAACTGCACACAGAGCCCTCCCTTTGGAAGGGGGCGAGGATGGATGGGACGAGACAGATGTTACAGCCTTGGTGAGCTACTGGAAGGAACACCAGGCAGTGCGGAGGGAACTCTGGAGTCACTGTGAAACAGGAAAAGACAGAGGGAAAATACAAATGAAGGAAGCCAGGATGTTTAGAGGATGGAGCATCCCAAGGAGGATGGAAGGGCTTACTTGAATCGAGCAGGTCACATCAGTACATGCATCATTCTGAGATCCAGCAGGCCAAAAGAATCCACCAGTTTCCCAGCTAACAGTGAAGGGAATGGGATTAGCCATAAGGGATATTGAGGAGAGCCTGGCTTTGCAAGCCCTGAAATTGGATTGTGACATGAACTGTTGACACAGTTCTGGAGCTTTTCTTGGACTCCACTCCATCTCCTTTAAAATACTTTCAAACAACAGCTTATGGTGCTTGGCAGGAGATCAGGCGACTCCTTCCTCCACTTTGTGTTGGTTACTAACTCCTGGGTTGCGATTGCACTGCGATGTCCTGGCACATCCTGATAGGAAAATGCAAGTGTTGCATTTCTGTGGCACGGCCCGACAATTTAAATTTATCTCCCCCAAAGAGATAACAGCACGTGGATGTTGATTGCAGGCTGTGCTACAGCACAGTTGTTAAAATGCAGCCTTATCCTCATATCTTGGAGTGCAGGACTCGGGCTGAAAATGAGATGGAACAAGATTTTTCTTGCTTTGCTCTGGGACCTGTTTCCTCATCAGTTGAGCCCATTGACTTCAAATGGGGCAAGGTCAACACCCGATCCAATGCTCAGCACCACCAATTTCACCCCATGCCTGGGAATTACCCTTCAGCAAGCGATGGTTCCCATACACAGCTACTTCTAAGGATCCTAAATGATTTCAGAAAGAGATTTTAGACCAAATTGCTTTAGAAGCTTTAGATTTCTTTGAGATGTATTAAAAAAAACCCAAAAACCTGTTGAAGAATTTGGCCCAGCTGTCAGCAGAAGGCTCAGAGCTGTTGAGATGTTTGGGAGCATGAGTGAGGACTCCATGGCAGGGGCTTGGAACTGGGTGAGCTTTAATGTCCTTTCCAACCCCCCCATGACTCTGTGACTCTGTGCTATCAGAGGTGCACACGGAGGTGTCCACAGCTCCTGTGGGAAGCAATCCATGTGCTGGCTGTTTCTGCTGGGCTCCAGGGAGGCTCAGCACGTGGAGTGACCTTGGTCCCACTGTGTGATTTCCACCGTGCTTCCCTCCAGCTGCGCTTGGCACAGGGTAAATCCCAGCTGTGAGCCGAGCTCGGAGCCTGCAGGGCGAGGGGTACCTGCCTCTCAGGCTGTCTCTGGACAGACCCAGGACGTGTCAGGATGTGCAAAGGGCTGGGTCAGGCTGTGCACTCACCTGACAGCAGCAGACCCAGTCAGGAGAGTGGTGGCCGTGACCCGGGACAGCAGGAGGTGGTTGTGAAATGGGACAGTGTTTCCCGGTCACTATGGAGTCACCGAGGGAACAGGCATGTTTTCTTCCTGTTTACACAACATGGCACCAGTAGCTTTGCCCCCATCCCTGGTGACCTGCAGCCACAATTCTCAAGCTGTGTTGACACTCCATGGCGATAAGACTTTGCCAGAGGGTTTTTAGGGGCTGACATAAAGAAGCTCCTGGGCAGCCCAAAGCTGGGGCAGGAGGGCTGAGAGGAGGTTTAACCACCTCCTTCCCTCTGCTGAAAGCCCATGGAGGCTGCAGCCACCAAGGTGCAAATAAGGGCAGACCAAAGGTTGCCCAGACACATCATGGGGGTGAAATTGCACCCCAAGCAATCCACAACATCAATGTGCAACCTATATTTCATCACTCTGTGTGCAAGGCTGAGCCTTGCTGGGAAGTCAGGCTGGACTTTCTGGGTCCATCCTAAAGTGCAGCAGCTCATGGCTTAAAATGAAAGCTCTTCTCTCTTTATTCCGGACTGCACACCCCCCACCACACCACGCAGGGACAGTGCAATACATAATTCAGCATTTATTCGCGATGCTGCAAATAAGCTCACAGTGAATTTATTCCCAGCAGTTGCGGCGAGCGCTTTCGTGCTCCTCCATTTCATCTCGGGAAATTTCATTCCCAAAGAGTTTTCCTTTGGTGTGGCGATGGAGGGAAGTGACAGAGTGCCCAGCTGCAGCAGCAGGAGCAGCAGGAGCAGCAGGCTCCACGCACGGGCTGTCACAGGGCATCAGTCACGTCCTTCGCCACAGGAAAGGCGTGGAGAACAACCAGCCCTGCATCCTACTGTTTCCAGCCTCCTTTCACAATCCATGCTTTGCCTCCCTGTAGAATACATGGTTACACACAAACCTGGGCCTCCTGACCTTTACCTGCTGGCCTTTCTTTCTAAGGGTGAGAGGAAAGGCTGTGGTTTGTTCCGCAAGGTGTGCAGGAAACCTTCTCCAGCCAAACCAACCAGTGGCTGGGGCAGGGGTGGAAACCACTTCCCACTTCCCCCAGCAACTTTGGGGTGCCTGCCAGCTCAGTGGGCTGGGATCAGCTCATGGGGACAGAATGTGTCCCACTGTCCTTGCACTCTTCCTCCTTCCCACTGCTCCGTGGGAGGGCACCACCCTAATCCCTGTTTTCAGGGAGAGAACCTCCCTTTTCCAGGATCAGAGGCTGATCTGGGGAGCTCTGCAGCGTGTCACCTGCTGCGCTGGGCTTGGTGCCTGCAGAACAAAAGCCCTCCCGTGTTTGCTGTGTGCAATACCCCGAGCACACTGCCCATGTGTGTGTGATACGGTGGCACTCAGTGCGGGACCTTTCACTACAGAACAGTCACACAGAGGGAGGATCGGCACTTCCTTGGGGATACAAGTCATGCTCCCCACCCCAAGATTAAGGCACGTTCAGTATTTATTGAGCTACCACACCTGGAGGCCCCGGCAGGATTAAGGTCCATGTGCCTGGTGCTCTAAACCTTGATAAGAGCCAGTCCCTGCCCCAAAACAATCCAGCCCCACTCAGGGTGGGCCTTTGCCTGAGCTGCCCTGCCCAGCCCTTTCCAGAAACCTTCTGCTTGAGGAAGGAGCAGCAGAGTTATTGGTGGTGCTAAAGGCTGCAGGCTGTGCTTTAATCACAGAACCACAGTTTGTGTAGGAAGGACCTTAAAGATCTTCTCCTTCCAGATGGGGGCTGGTCTCTTGTCCCAGGTAACGAGCAGCAGGACAAGAGGAAACAGCCTTAAATTGCACCATGGGAGGTTTAGACTGGAGATTAGGGAACACTCCTCCTTGGAAAGGGTGGTCAGGCACTGGCACAGGATGCCCAGGGCAGTGGTGGAGTCCCCATCCCTGGAAGTGTTCAAAAACATCTGGATGTGGCACTTGGGGACACAGTTTAGTGGCAGTGCTGGGGGTAATGGTTGGACTCCATCTTAGGGGTCTTTTCCCATCCTAATGATTCCATGGGTCTGTGATTCCAATACCTGCTGCTCCTGCTACACTTGTGCTCCCACAGCCTGCTCACTCGGGAGCCCATTCCAGTGAGGAGGGCTCGGGTGTACAGTGTGTCCCCTGGGACCTCACTGGCCTCCAGGGATCTGCTCCTGAGATAAATTCGGGTCTCTAATAATCTGTTCATCAGCTGCTGCCTCAAACACTGTGCAAGGTGTGGAATGGATTCCATGGAATCACAGAATGTCCTGAGCTGGAAGGGACCCAGAAGGATGGAATCCAACCACTGGCCCTGCACAGGACACCCCAGCACTCCTGCCCCATGCCTGGGAGCAGTGTCCAAATGCCTTCTGAGCTCTGGCATCCTTGGGGCTGTGCCCACTGCCCTGGAGAGCCTGTTCCAGGAACCTTCCCTGTCCTCGAACAGTGCCCTGCATTCCCTGTGCCACGTGTGCCCTGTCCATGCCAGCATCAGAGTGCCCAGAGTGCTGCTTATTTAGGGATGGCAGTGACTTACATGTAGGGATTGCCTTTCAGAACTCCTAAAACCAGACCTTTTAAAAGTGCCTCACGAAATCCTGACCATGGAACGCCTCCCTGGCTGAGGGAACAGCCACAGCAGCACCAGGACACGAGGGATTTGGGAATTACCCCGGATCCAGAGGGAGGGGAACAGCTTTCCTGCAGTGTAATAACTGTGATCAGTTAAAGACAATTGTCACAGTGTTTAAAGGCAGTCACACATATAGGATTCATCGCTTTTGTTTTCACACATTTAGAGCTCCCTGTGGAAAAACTGCCTCTTGCCACTTCTTTATAGGGATCAGAAAATGGTCTCATTCCCTGATTTCCTGAAAACCAGCATTTCCCAGCTGTGTGTGAATCAGACAGAGGCAAATCCGGCCCCTCAGTTCCAGTTCAGCCTCCCGCGTTCTGGCCCTACAAACGTGTCAGGACCCACCCCAGCTGACCTGGCACGTCACTGCTGCTCAAGGAAATGAAAATAAATACAGATTTATGAAGGAAGGCCTGCTTTTGGCACCAGCCATGGATTTCCTGGCTGGCTGCTAATACCAAAGAGCAGATCCTCTATTTTATGTTAGCCAAGGGAAATCCCAGCAATTCATCCCCCAGCATTAAAACACAGCATTCTAAAAATAGCATTGCAGAGCTGCACTGGAACAGCAATAAAAATGAGAAAGCAAACCTTGTCCTTTTGTTTCCTTGCTTTACTGAAAGTAAGAATGTGAAATTCTACCCCAAGAGCTAATTCCAAAACGACAGGGCTTGGAAGGTGAGATGGGAATACCAAAATAGCCACGTGGGTCAGTGGGGTGGCTGTGGGAGCCTCTTCTCCCTGCTTGGCAGGGCTCTGCTGGGATCCCATCCTCAGGGAATGGGGGGTTTTCCACAGCTGTGGGAAGTGAGGACAAGCAGGGAGAGGATGAGGGTCCCCAGACAGTCTGGGGTTATAGAAGCCCCCCAGGACCCTCCTTGCCTGGGTTTTCTCACGGATCTCCCTGTTCTCCCACTCTCCTGTTCCTCTCTATCCAGATGGATTTGGAGGCTTCCCTGTCTCCCAGTCCCACACCAGCCCTGCACCAGCCACACACCCAGCAGAGTTTTACCATTTTACCACAAGGCTGTTGTTACTGCACAGGAACATCTCTCTATTTAAATCTTACTTCTGTTTATGATTTCCAAAACCTGCCTGTAAAAAGGAGGACAAACTCCCAACCCCTGTGTTCTTCATCATGGCTTCATCATTCCTTTTCAAATGCATTCATTTTTCCCCTGATCCTGATAATTAATCCACATTGATAGATGTTGAATTCAGAGGTTTCACTGTTTGAGCTGCAAGTTTGTAAGGTTTGTTCTGATACAACCCAGGTCCCTTGTGCAGTTCCATTCCCTCAAACCCACAGGGAGGAGAAGAAACAGGGAAGAATCTTTCCTTCCTGAGGGTGCCTCAAATACCATTGGGAGACCACACATGAAAACACATCTCATGTTATCCCACTGTAACATGGGAAGAATCGAGCCTTCCGAGGCCAGGGAAGGGATGGCAGGGGCTGTAGGTTTCTCATGGTTGCCTTAAATACACACCATGCACAGAAATCCCAGCTCAGGGGGATGGGGGATGGTTATCCCAGGAAACAAGCAATCCCTGCAGCATCACTGTCCCAAGGACATCCTCTGGGCTGCTTCTGTATGTGACTCCCTTTGAAAATGCCTCTGTGGCAGGTTGGGAAAGCAAAGTTTATGAGAATTTCCCGTGGTTTTCCCTTGGAAACAGAGTTTCCCAGGGAATTCCGCTGGCTGAGAGGAAGAGGTCAGTAGCATATTTGTACAGCTGGCTGATCACATTGCTGTCGTATGGATTGTCCAGAGGTCTGGCTGTAAGTGGACCCACCAACCCATTCTCAAACCTGACTCCCCCAAATTCACTCAGTAAGCACTGTGGGATGGCAATAGCCAGGATTGCCTTGCCACAGTTTTTAGCATTCTTGCTAATCCATAAAATGTAGCACTTCAGAATGCAAACCACAGGAAGAAAGAGCTAATGAGGTCCTCCTGGAAGGGTCTGTTCTGGCTGTGTTTATACAACTCCCATTAGTGTTAGTTGGCCTTACAGGGCACAGCAAGAGGAAAATGGACCCTGGATGCAGAAAAATCCACTTATTTGTCCAGACAGGTAATGGCCCCCCAGCTGGGGTGGTGACAACCTTATTCAGCACAACACCTACAGCTATTTTGGCTCTGCCTTCCCTCAAAAGCCTCGAGATACATTGCAGACAAACAGATTGCCAAAGAAATTCAGTCACATTATTTCTGCTGTCACAGCACATGATTTAACAGGAAAAAGAAGAACAAACCCCGAGCCCACAAGTAGTGCCCTGTCAGGGGAGTGCTCAGCTTTCAGCACGTGTTTGGTTTGTAAATAAGGTTGAAATTCTGAGCACTCTGCTCCAGTGAAGGTGTCCCTGCCCAGTGCTCTGGACAATCCACACAAAAGCAATCTGCTCAGGGCACTGATGATCCACCCAGAGCTCCCTCCGGAGCTGCCTGGACGTGGCTGGAGCCAAACCAAGCCCTGGGCTGAAAGTTGTTCCCGTAACTATTCAAATAAAGCATTGCCATAACCACAACCAGCAACGGCAAACACTGTGAGAAGGGACAAAGGGAGCCTGTCCCCACTGAGATCCGTGAGGGGGAAGGTGAAAAACAGGGATGAGGTTTGCTTTGGGGTCACACAAAGCAGGGCTTTGTCAGCTGCTGTTGGCCCTTGTGGGATTCTTGGGGTGTGAATAGACAGAATATGGTGGGATTCTTGGGGTGTGATTAGGCAGAATATGGTGGGATTCTTGGGGTGTGAATAGACAGAATATGGTGGGATTCTTGGGGTGTGAATAGACAGAATATGGTGGGATTCTTGGGATGTGAATAGATAGAATATGGTGGGATTCTCGGGGTGTCTGTGCAGGGCCAGGGTTGGACTCAGTGACCCTTGGGAGTCCCTTCCAACCCAGGGTAGTCTGTGATTCTTTGAAACCTGTACTTGTGACATGTCAAGCTTGAGCCATTAAAAGCCTTTTACATGAAACCTGCAACAGAATTTCGTTCACAGAAAAGGCACATTTAAAATAAATCAGTTCTAAGGGTTTGGGGTTTTTTTTGTTTGTTTTGTGGGGTTTTGTTTGGTTGGTTTTAAGGTTTTTTTATGTTATTCTTGTAACTACACAGCAACAAGCAGTGATTCTCTGCAACTGATGCATTTGGTTCCCATGTCCTCTCATCCCACCAGCTCCTACCAAAGGATGTCAGCAGTGGACATGGCCCTGAGCTACCACACGTCAGCCTCATAAAGGAAATTGTTAAAATTCACTGTGGTTAAAAGGTCAAGTGGCTCTGAGGTGCCTGCCCAGCCCACGAGGCTCTGGGAGTGCTGGCAGTGCCTCCCTCCCACCCACCCATTGCATCACCCTCTCCCCAGGCAGGATCTGCACTTTTCCACATGGGCCATTAAACTGAATAATGAATTTGTGTTTCCGGAGCAGAGGAGCTCTCCAGCAAAGTGATGGTTCTGGGAATTCTGGAGGCTGGAAGGGCTGTGGAAAGAGGAGAGAAAGGCAGAAGGCTCCTTCTCGCCCTTGTAGGAGGGTGCTAGGCACACACAGATCCAGCTGTGTTCCTGGGCGTCTTCCAGCTGCTTTTTGGAGAATGCTAGACAGGAAATTGATGCCACAGGGCAAATATTCATTCTCCCCGACTTCCCTCCCAAAGCAAGCCCAGATCTGCCCTGGCCAGACTCGTTTCCTGCAGAGCACCGTGGCCTCCCCAGCAGAAATGACTAAAATGTGTGTGAGCCTGGAAAAACAAACAACCAAGAGCCTGCCAGATGTTTGCAACACAAACCCCAGGACCACAGAGCTCACGGGAGCAGCTGATGCTCACACTGCCCCTCCAGGCTGGGCTGGAGAGGCTGCCAAATCCAGCCTCTGCCCAAGCAGCCCTGTGCCCTCTAAACCAGATCACACAGTGCCACATCCACTCGCTGGTGGAACACTTCCAGGCTGCTCCTGGAGGAGGAACAGGGTGTTTCGATGCTGCCTCCCTTACAGGCAGGTAGATGCACTCCTGCCATCCCCCTGTTTGCACCCTGGCCTTGCCCAGTGAGGATGATGAGGATTTGGGTTGTCTCACAGCACACTCCCTGTGCCCTGGCTGGGACACCTGGAGCAGCTCAGGCTGAGCTCCCCTCTCTGGGGCTGTGGGGTGGCTGTGGGCTCAGCCTTGGCCCTCAGTGGCTCCTTATTGCTGTTCTGCAGGGTTTGCACCCAGCGTGGGGTGACCCTGCCGTGCTCTGGGCAGCCTGTCCTGTGCAGAGTTAATGGGTGAGAACAAGCTCTTGCAGCCTTTGTACACCGAGTGCTGCTGGTGCAGCTGCTACACCAGCGTTATCAGTGACAAATGATTCATTAAGAGCTCTTGCAGTTTGATACAGCCCCTCGGGAGAGCTCTCAGGCTGCAGGGAGAGGCAGTGCCTGGCTGTGAGTGCGTGTGAGAGGGGAAGGGGAAGGGAAGGAGCCTGGCAAGAGCAGCCCAGAGCCAGCCCTCCCTGCAAGGCTGAGCCTGGGGGATAAGGCAGCTCAGCCTGAGCCCGGCGGGATTGCAGCTCATTGAGCAACAGGGAGACACGGGCGAGACCCTGCGTATCACAGGAACAATCTGAGCAGCTCACACGGCCAGTTCTGGTGTTGCAACAACCCCCCGGAGAAGGAACAGCGGCAGCTGGGGGGGCAGAGGGGCTCTGTGGGGTTGGGGGGAGCCCAGAGCAGGAGCTGTGGGTCCAGCAGGTGCTCAGTGGAGGTTTGGGGGCACCTTCCTGCCCAGGGCACTGCACCCACTGCCCACTCCAGCCTGAGCCACTGCATTTTAAGGGAAAGTCAGCAGCAGGTCCATAACAACACTGAGGGTACAGCAAAGCCTTGCCCGGGTGCAGCAATTTTAGTCTTCCTTCTGGACAGATTTTTAGCACCAGCTCAAGAGAAAGGGTCGAGCCTCTGGTCCTCACAGCCCAGGCAAGGCAAACAGGAGGGGGGAGCATTTTGGTGCTCCTGCTTTCAGCTAAAGCTGTTGCTGGTTGTTCATCCCCCTTGGTCTGCCCAAACAGAAGCATCTCCACGTGGTGCACTCCAAAGGTGCTGGCCACGAGATAACAGGGCATGACTGGTTCCCAGCAGCACAACCAGCTACTGCTGGCTTATGGAACTGCCTGTCTGCAGCCATCCCTTCCTCTCCAGCAGTCCTTTGGGTGCTGACAGAGACCCTGCCAGTGCTCCCATTCACACCTGCCCCAGCACACCTCCCTGCATCAATATCCCCAGGGGTCAGAGCAAGGAGCCTGCAGGGCTCCCAAAGAACATCTCACAGCCCGGGCACTACAGGAAAGCTCCCCCACAGCAGTTCCCAAGGGAGCCCTGCAGGGGAGGGGGCGATAGGAAGAATTCCCCCTGTCCCTCTGGAGCCCCTCCAGAGCCCAGGGCAGAGCATGGCCAGGCAAGGTGGAGTTCATGCCATGGCTCGCTGCATGTTTGGCTGGCTCAGCATTTCAGGGCTCATGCTGGAGCTCTGAGGTGCTGCAAACAGGGCAGCAGCGTTTGGTGGGTGCAGCTGGTCATTGTGGGGGGCAGTGTGGGCTGTGGGGAGGGCTGGGTGCCCTGCACAGGGTCAGGGAATGGTTTGGGCTGGAGGGAGCTCAAAGCCCACCCAGTGCCACCCCTGCCATGGGCAGGGACACCTCCCACCAGCCCAGGGTGCTCCAAGCCCTGTCCAACCTGGCCTTGGACACTCCCAGGGATCCAGGGGCAGCCACAGCTTCTCTGGGCACCCTGTGCCAGGGCCTGCCCACCCTCCCAGGGAAGGAATAATGTAGGAAATTCTTTCCAAGTGAGTCTTTCCTTTAATGCAGGGCTATTTCAGCCCACCAGTGTCCCAGCTGTGCCCTACAGTTCTGCTCCCAGCTTGCAGTAGTGGCAATCAAAGCTCTAATTTCCTCCCCCAGGTTGAAGGCAGCAGCACTGGAGCCACACTGCACAGTCAGAAAGCACCACGAAGGTGCTGTGGTTGCACAGACAGCACACACAGGTGTTGGTGCAGCCTCTGCAGAGCAGTCCCTAAACCCAGAGCTGTCTGCAGGTGTCTGAGAGCTCAGTGCCCCAGCCCCAGCTCAGCAGAGGTGCAGTTTAAGCCCAGCCTGGACTGCAGCCCCCCTGCCCCCCTGTGCCACTCCCAGCTCTGCTCCCTCTTTGTGATGCCTGTTTTGCTGGGTTTTTGGGGCAGATTCCCACCCGTGCAGCCCGAGGTGGGTGTGCACGCACCAGTCCTCGTCAGCCAGCAGTGCCAGGGCCTCTGTGAGCGCCGTGTGGGGCCTGGGGAAGGGCTGCAGCTCGGCGGGGTCCAGCACCTCGGGGCTGTGTGTCAGCAGCGCGCTCTGCTCCCGCCGGCCCCGCGCGCACCGGGGCAGCTCCTCTGCAGGGCACAGCAGCCAGTCAGCAATGGCACCCCGGCACCACCCGCTCAGCACAGGGAACAGGAGGACCTTGAGGTACAGGGGATGCTACAGGGAGCAGGGTTTCCAAACGACATGGGTTTGTGGAATGGTTGGAAGGGACTTAAAGCCCATCCCCTTCCACGGGCAGGGACACCTTCCATAGCCCACGGTGCTCCAAACCCCATCCAGCCTGGCCTGGGACACTTCCAGGCATGGGACAGCCACAATCATTCAGTTTTATTCATATAAGTTTTTTGCACCACCAGTAGGAGCTTCTATTCTTCAAAGATTTCTACTTTACATTTTAAAGGCATCTCAGGGCTAAAATGGACCCAGAAATGATTTTTGGGAAGAACAGAAGGGAGTCAATCTGCCATTAATACATTATTTAAGTTGCTGAACAAATAAAAATCCCTTGATGTTTCAAACATTTTCCTAACAAATTACAGATGAGAAATGATGAATTGAATCCCCAAAGTTGAATTAAACTCCCTCCATTCCCACCCCCAAAGGACTGATGTACCACAGCACCTCAAGACTGTCCACTGCACAAGTAAATTATATTTTGCAGCTCTTCCACTCTACATTCCCAAATTTTACTGTCCCAGCTTACCAGAATCCAGCAAAGGTGAACACTTTGACCTCTTCAAACTGGATGTTCTTCTCAGAGAAGGATTCAAGGCCACGTTTTCTAAGGACAAGGATCCATTTCTTGGCGATGTTAAAATATCCCCACAGAGATTAAACCCTAGGAAACAGAGGAAACATCCAAACTACAACAACAACAAATCAGAACTAGGTTCAAAACTAGTATTTCCAGTCCTAATGTCCATTTCAGCAGCATTTAACAGTGGATATTGGTTTAAGACAAACCCTCATCCTCACTTTCTGCTGTCAGCCTCTCTGGTTCACTCATACTCAGTCTAAGCCTTTCCCAAGGCATTTCTTCCTTCTCTTTCAGGTCTTTGCCTTCCTGATGCTCGTTATGATTGAGTTCTTTTTCTTCTTTTCTCTTCCTCCTCAGCTTATCCTGGGCAGATTTTGACATGGTCACTTTTATCTGCAAAAAATTCATGCACAGGTTACCCAGCTCCTGATGTGGGTCAGGTCAGCACTGAAACCAGCACTTTCACCAGTGTGATCTGACCCTACTCTCTCCCTTGTGTTTATGACACTTTTTGTTCCTCAGGAAACTCAGCAACATTCAATACATTCCTCCATTTACTTCTTTCAAGCTGGTCCCTCCAAGAATTCACATCTTCAGAAAATTCAGACACCTTTTATCATTCACTTCAAGTTTTAGTCATCTTAAAATGTTACTTTAAAGGCTTGCAAAAAACTTGTGAGTTTCATCTCACCCTTCACTCAGATAAATCTTGCTGCACTTACAGACATAAATAGCATGTAACAAACAGCAGATTATGGGCAGATATTCAGAGAGTTTTTAAATTATGTTATGAATGGGGTTTATACACCCCTGGAGAAAATTAGACCTGATCCAACCCAGCCCATCCCTCCTTCCACACCTCCACGGGCTGTGGGGGTCAGGGAGGACATTTTCCAGCTCCACTCCCTCGTGCAGCCCTTCTCCAGAGATTTCTGAATGAAGTGGGAAGCTTCTGACAGGGCAATTTGCCATTATAAAATATCCATGTGGAAGCAAAAGGAAAGTCAGGGAGCAGCAGCTGGATGGCTTTGGCTGTTTAATCCAACTCTTGTTCCCTTAACACAGAGGCTGTGACTGTGTCCAGCTGGATTCACACCCATAAAATCAGGGTGAGATGGTATCAGAGTCCTGCAGCTCTTACCTCTCTCTCATTTTCAGCATGGAAATGGGAAGCACTGTTCTGCTGGAAGCTTCTCCTACAGATCCCTGGGGATGGGCCAGACTCCTCTCTGACACCCTGGGCATCTCCATTGGCCACACATGGCATGGACTGGCTGTGAGCTCGGGCAGGAGGGCTGCCCAAAACACCTGGAAGGCAGATCATGGGATCACAGGGCTGTTTGGGTTGGAAGGGACCTTAAAGCTCACCCAGTTCCATTCCCTTGGGATACCATGAGTGGAACTGTCTATGCAGGAACTACAACAATTTCAAGCATAGTTCTCTGTATTCCCATTAAACTGGGGATTGCTCACAAACTAGAACCTTGTATGAAGTTTCTTTTTGCTTTTCCCACGCCATAAAGGCACACTTTCCCTCAGTTCAATAGCTCATGAGATGCAGGAGATCGTTTTGGTTCTGTAATACCTTGACCAACAACCACAATGGCATCTCCAGACACGACACCCAGATCGTCCACCGGTGCAAAACCAGACACTGACTCTGCTGGGCCTGGAAGGAGAAACATCACACCAGGTCACTCATGCTCTTTGTGCTTTGGGACATGTCTCATTCCTCTGAAATGTCAGAATACATCTGAATTGATCCCTTTCCTGAACCAGTGTATTGTCCACTTACTGAAGTCACCAGGATTTATTAAATACTCATATGAAGGATCTTCACTTCCTTCTGATAGCATCCCTCTGGAGCCAGGCTGGGAGAGCTGGGGGGGTCACCTGGAGAAGAGAAGGCTCCAGGGACACCTGAGAGCCCCTTGC
>JAWWEE010000010.1:1150800-1160844 GCA_035221455.1 Xenops minutus | reverse complement strand
TGCCTTGTCCCCAGTCCCTCTCCAGCTCTCCTGGAGCCCCTTTAGGCACTGCAAGGGGCTCTCAGGTCTCTCTGGATGCTTCTCTTCTCCAGGTGAGCATTCCCAGCTATCCCAGCCTGTCTTCAGCCCTCAGAGCATCTCTGTGGTCTCCTCTGGACTCACTCCAAAACACCCACATCCTTCCTGTGCTTCATGGCCAGCTGGTGCCAGGGACTGCCCAGCAAACCAGGCCAGGACACAGGGAATGATTTGAATGCAACCCAATATTCCTCATTTGCCTGCTTTGCTGTTTGTAATAATTAATCTTTGTGTTTTACAGTGGCCTCCAGAACGTGGTACAAACGTGGACTCCCAGAAACACTTGTGTGGCTTTGTCAAACAGCTCCAAAACCTGCTTCCCATGCCTAATGCTGTGCAGAGCGGGCAGGAAGGAGACAGACAGCACCTGGAAGGTCTCTCTGTCAGCAGGAGATGTTCTGAGTTCAGCAGATCCTGCCTGAGATTGTCTGGAAGGGGCTGGGCTGGTGCCTCAGCCCTGGTGCTACCTGCGAGGGGAGAGGGAAGGGCAGAGCCCTCTGGGCTGACTGTGCACACCCCGAGCTCGTGGGAAACCACAGCCCCTGATTCCATGGGGGTATTGACTGCAGCACCTCCCCAGCCCGTCCTTCCTGGGACCTGGCACCAAGGCATTCGGGGTGGCTGCCAGCAAACACCTCTGGGCAGCTGTGTGAGCCAGCCAGGCTGCAGGGGGCTTGGAGCAACCTGCTCGGGGGGATTACAGAGGTGGAAATGGTCATGGGTGTGCTGGGGTGCTCTAACATTGGCTGGGGGGGACTCAAAGGGAAGTTCACTCTCCAGGCTGGTCCATGACCTGGTCTCAGAGCCAGAGAGCAGGTCCTTCCTCTGCCTGCATGGACATCAGTGGGTCACAGGATCATGGAATGGTTTGGGTTGGGAGGGACCTCAAAGCCCATTCAGTCCCACCCTGCCATGGGAAGGGACACCTTCCTCTAGCTCAGGTTGCTCCAAGCCCCATCCAACCTGGCCTTGGGCACTTCCAGGGATCCAGGGGCAGCCACAGCTTCTCTGGGTCATCCCACCAACCTGGCCCTGTGTCCCAGCACCAGCCCACCCCAGGGCAGCTGCAGGATTTGGTTGGACAAGTGATTCCCTGCCTGCCTGCACAGCTGGAGAGGCTCTGGGTGGTGCTGGGTGGGGCTGGGGAGCAGCCATGTGCTGGTCAGCTGCAGAGGTACAGCATTGCTCAAAGGCTGACAGACAAAACAAACCCAACTGTGGATCAGCACATGGGAATGTGCTCCTTGTGGAGGGGAGAAGAGGCACAAGATGATTTGTAACAGTCTAATTATGCTCGAAACAACTTGTACCCGGCTGGTGGGAGAAGAGGGTGCCCCGAGAAAACTGAGGCAAGAACAGCCCTCAGGTCAACCTGACATTTGTTGTTGGGTCTGTGGGAAAATATTCTCATAAAAACAGACTTTGTAGCCATAAGAGAAAAATAAATATTCATACAGAGGATGTGTTGGGTTGCTGTGATGTCAGCGAGGCGTTGACACCGTGGTGATGGAGGAACCCCAGGGGCAGCCAGAGATTCTCCTACATCTGCCACCCAATTCCCAGCTCCCATTACCGTGCAAGAACCTCACATTTCCACATTAAAAAACACAGATAAGAAGATCTCAACCCCGAAGGTGTGCAGGCTGCAGGGCTTTGGTACCACAAAGCAGGAGCCTCTGGAGTGCTGTGCTCCACTGAAGGACATGACCCAGCCCATCACGAGGTCCAGCAGTGCCGAATTCCCCTCCAGCTGCAGGAAAGCCTGGACCACGCTGTGCCTACCCTGCTGGGACACCGAGGGCACAGTGTTCCCCTGGCCTCATCTCACTGCACCTTTCCCAGCAGAGCTGAGAGCAAAGAGGTTTTTTCCCAGGGCTGAGGAAAGCGAGGCTTTTCTGAGCCGTGGGACAGCCACAAGAATCCTATGGAAGTCCCTGGGAATGCCACCCAGCACGAGCTCCTGCCTCCTGCTGCCCAGGAACATCTCCCTGCATCCATTTATGGGTTCCCTCATCTCCTCCACCACCTTTGCTCCAGGTCTGGAAGGTTTACACTCCCACTGCAGCCCGTGGACACCAGGGGCTGGGACCTGTCAGCAGGGGCAGCAGCATCCTGGATTTAAGGGGTGTTTTTACCCCACAAAGAGGACATTGCAGCGATGGGGGAGGTTGTCCAAGAGCTGGGCAGCCTCCACCCTGCAGGTTTTCAGGTCAGGCTCAGTACAGCCCTGAACCACCTGCTCTGACCTCAGAGCTGACCCTGCTTGGAGAAGGAGGTTGGTTTAGGCACCTCCCAAGGTTCCTTCCCACTCAAAGGGCATCTCCTGGGGGTCCGTCCCAGCACCATCACCCACTGCCTCCACCTTTCTCCAATCCATCCCAGCACCATCACCCACTGCCTCCACCTTTCTCCAATCCATCCCAGCACCATCACCCACTGTCTCCACCTTTCTTCAATCCCCTTCCCCAAACAGCTCCCCCAGAGCTGTCCCAGGGGTGTGAGCTCTGCCCAGCTGAAAGGAGGGGAAGGGAACGTGTCCTGCTCCAAGGTTATCCCCCTTTGATGAAATCCAGAAGCTGGACAGCCCCAGACATCGCTTGTACAAGACACAGGCTGGAGCAGACACACAGCTGGGCCCCTGCCAGGGTGTTCCAGCCCAGCCAGGCTCCAGCTGCCCTGGGTGAGCAGCCTCTGTGCCCAGCATGGGGAGGGAGGATGGTCAGGCAGCTGGCACCTGAATGTGTCCTCAAGGAGCAGCTCCTGCCCTCCTGCCCAGCTCCCACATCACCACATGCTCAAGCTGTTCCTTCCTCCTGGCCCCTGAGACACCTTTATCCTGCTGGCCAGAACAGTCTGTGTCCTGACAATCCCCACGTCCAGACACCACCAGTGACCTCACCCTCCTCTGCCACCCACGTCAGCACCCAAACTGCTGTCTCTGAGCTGGGGGAGCTGACCTGGCAGGGTCCCACACACAGGGACCCCAAGAGGGCACTGGAGCCCCCCAGATGCCCGGGGTACACACACGCCACATCCCACAGCCCACGCTGGCTTCCCACGGGTCCACAAACACTGGGAACAGCCCAGCCAGCCCAGCAGGTCCCTCTGGGCTCAGGTCACACTGCTGCCACCCCCATGGGCACCCCAGCAGGTCCCTCTGGGCTCAGGTCACACTGCTGTCACCCCAGCAGGTCCCTCTGGGCTCAGGTCACACTGCTGCCACCCCCACACTGGCCACCAGTTCCCTCATGGGCTTTTCATAACACATGGACTTGCCCAAACATGTGTCATCCCCTGCAATCTCAGTAATGACTCAGCGAGATCCTTATCACAAATCCTCCTTTGTCACCTGGTTTCATCCTCGAATTCTTGCCAGGTGACACCACCAAACCCAAGCCCCGTGATTTACTCATCCCACAGCAACCCCCCAGCCCAGCCCTGGGGCTGCAGGGACAGACCCTGCCCCAGAGAGCTGGGGCGTGGGGACAGGCAGAGCCCAGGGACAGCCAGCAGGAGGGAAGTGGCAGGGCTGGGAGACCTCAAGAGACCTGGGACCAAGGGGGATCCCTGGGACCATGTGGGATCCCTGGGACCATGTGGGATCCCTGTGAACAAGTGGGATCCCTGGGACCATGGGGGATCCCTGGGACCAAGTGGGATCCCTGGGACCATGGGGGATCCCTGGGACCACGGGGGATCCCAACAGCAGCAGCAACATGAGCCACAGGGCCAGGCTAACACGGGCACAGAAGGTGACACGGTGACCGTGCCCCACACAGGACATGGCACCACACATTGTGTGCCAAGGAGCTGCAGGTTGGCTAAGCCTTTGGGGATGGTTCAAACACTGGGAGCAGGTTGCCACGGGAACACCATAAATATTTTCAGTGTATTGTCACCGAGCTCCTTATCCCACATCCCCACAGTGCCAGGGAAGGCTGCAAAGGGGAAGGTTCAGACAAACCACCCTGGGAACATCTGTGGGAGCATCCCAGTGACCAGCTGGGCAGAGGAGAAGGACCCAGAAAACCAAAACCTCTTTATGACATCCAAGGACAAAGTACATCTGACTTCCCCACTGATGGAGTGTGGGAGGGAAGACACATTCCCCACTCTGAGCAGCTGTGCCACCTCCCACTCCCATCCTGTTCCTCCCCATCCCAAACTGGTCAGAAGCCTTGAGTGGGGGAACTACTCAACACAAAAGCCATGAGAACATCAACCCTTATTCAACATCTCTGTCCTTTCGGGCCCTCTGAAACCTCTGTACTGGAGCAACCCCAGATGTGGTGAACAGACACCCCTACACCACACACACAGATCCCCCTGTAATGGCACCACCTCTGACAAGCAGCTCGGATCCATCCCCCAGGACACTGCCCTGTGCCCCCAGGACTGGCAGGGACAGGAACACACCCCTGGGGTCAGTGGCAGCAGCTCCAGAGTGCTGAGGACTCCACAGAGGTGCAGGTGACTTCACTCCATCATCAGCCACCACCCGCCCTCCTCCACAGCCTCCTCACCTTTGCCAAGCCATCCCTTGGGAGGGTGAGCTGTGGCCAGGAGCAGCTCCTCTCCTCTGTGTGGCACCTCCCAGCTGGAAGCTCCTCTCCCACCATGCCAAGGCCTCCTCCTCTGAGCCAAACCCCTCCACTGTGACTCTCTTCTGAAGAGCCTCAGGAGAGACTGGGATTACCTGGAAACAGCTGGTCTTCCCCTCTGCTCACCTGCAGCTGAGCTGATCTAGTCACCCAGGAGTTAAACCCTCTCCATGGACCTCATTTCACTTGATTTTTAGGAGATGCTCTGTTTGGACTGTTCTGTTTAATAATAATGCAAAGTATGAGCAGGGAGGTAGTTTTGTGATCTCTCCCAAAGTCTCTGAAATATTCTAATAAAAAGTTGTTGGGAGAATCTCTTATTTAATATCCTTGGGATGAAAATGATCTGCTTCTGATTCCCTGGAAAGGGACATCCTTAAATTTTGAGATCAAGGCACAACACGGACTGAATGCCACCTAAATTACACCCACAGGCACATTTTTAAACATGAATATTTACTAACATAAATAGTGTTTTATAACAAAAGGCACAGATTTTCAACTATAAACAATGGAAAAATATATACAATTTGCACATAGGGAATCAACCAGCCAAGTGCACAGTTGGTCACTTCAGATTTCCTTTCCTAGAAGCTGAGATTTCCTCCCTTCCAAGTCATTCCATCCCTTAGGAAGTGCCCACGTTGTACTTGCCCCACAAAAGCCGATGGCAGCTGCAGAGTTTTTTACCAGGAGCAGCACAGGTTTTCAGATGCAGACAGTGCTGCTGAGCTCCTCATACTGGATGATGAAGTAGGGGTAGCTCTGGTCGTCGTTGAAGATGACGAAGATCTGCGGCTCGAAGTAATTGTCCACGCAGGAGTCGTAGAGGTCGCTGGTGATGCTGCCGGGCTCCACGGGCGGCGGCCTCCTCATGGTGTGGTTGCCCACCGTGTACCTGCCCGTGAGCACCTTGGCCAGGAACATGTAATGGACGCCCTTGGGGGAGCGCTTGGAGAAGTTGTGGGAGTAGCTGGCCTTCCTGGCGAAGTAGCTGCCCTGGCCGAACATGGTGGCGTGCTTGCCGCAGACGCGCGGGTCGAAGTTGTGCTTGCAGATCCCGTCCACCACGTCCTGCGACGTGCCGTGGAACAGGTGCCGCTCGCTGAGCAGCCTGTCCAGCCCGCACATCTTCTTGGCCATGTACTCCTTCTTCCTGCAAGACAGAGCGGGGCGTGAACCGGAGCGCTCGCTGCAGGGCTACGGCTCTGCGAGGGCTCAGTGTCACCCTCTGCGATGGCAGAGCTGTGAGAGGAGATGCAAATCTCCCCTATAAAATCCCTGCTCCACAAATATCTGTTATTAAAGGGCTGCGTTTCCATCCTCTTACCTTTTGTATTTCTCCCAAAGAAACTGGTTCTGCACTCGCAGGATTTTCAGAATCTTGTATTTGGTCTCTGGCACAGTCTTGTGGAACAGGTTATAAATGGTTCTATAGCTTTTGTCTTCCTTCAGAACAGGCACTTGGATGAAGTCCTGAGATGGATCCATACAAATCCAGGTTTCAGGATAGAAGCTGGGAGAGGTAACAGCAGCTGGAGATAAGATGTGTGTGGGGTCAGCACACGGGGAGGGCACTGCGGAGCCGCCGCCCAGGGTCCTGTGGGGAGGAGGAAAGGTCCTTCAACACTCTCAGAAGAGCCTCTAATCACATTTATTTCATCCCCAACACATCTTAAAAGATTAAGATGGAAGTGTTCCAGGCCAGGTTGGACGGGGCTTGGAGCAACCTGGGCTAGTGGAAGGTGGCCCTGCCCATGGCAGGGGTGGCACTGGGTGGGCTTTGAGGTCCCTCCTAAGCCAGGAAGACTCTTACTGTCATTTGCACAGGCCAGATGTAGATTTGCATTTGCAGGTGGTTATTTTCCTGCCCCTCCTCTGGGAATGCTGCCCAGAGAGCAGCAGGGCTGAGGGAGAGAGCTGGGGCCAAGCAGCACCACAGATGCCAGAAAAAAAACACTGGAAAACCCAGAAAAGACCACCAGGAAGACTCTGCTCTCAAATCCCACCTGGACCCTTCACAGCCTTGAAGCTGCTACACGTAGAGAAGTGTGGCACTAGTGGGTTGTGCCCCTGACCACACCAGGATGGGCAGCCCTTCCCCAGCTGAGTGATCCCTCCTCCCTGGAGTTCTCCCTCCTGTGCCAGGGGAAGGAAGCCCTTGGCACTGGGGTCACCTGCTCAGGCTGTGCCTCCCACCTGAGGCTCTGGGGCTCAGCTTCCCTGGCAGCTGCAAGAACACTTGGAACTACCTCAAAATTCTACCAAGGAGTATTTTCCCCAAGTATTTTTCTAGGAAAAGCTGTCATTGACTGTGGGACCAACCTCATGGAGCCTTCCACCAGCTGCCTGGCCAGGGCCAAGGTGTGTCTCGTCTCTAAACCCCTCAAATGGAATCAAATTTCAAGATTTCTCCCACTGTTCATGTCTTACCTACAGAACTGCCAGCTCAGGTTGTGCCTCTCTGAGTATTTAATGCTCCCAGTGGATCAGGAGACTGGAAGAACTGTGTGCCACCCAAAAAATAATTCAATGTGATTTGCTGACTGCAGGTTGAGCTTTTTGATTCTACAAAAACGGCTTTTTGGGGGAAAAAAAGTCTATTTTTAAATCAACACGTTTGATTTGGATCAGAGAGATGGAAAACTGTGCCAGCCCTCACACTTTTCAGCAGAAATGCTCTGAAGTGTTCACGTGGTTGTCACCTGCTGCTCAAGGCCAAAACCAGCCTTCCCTTCATTTGCATGGATTTGACTCAACTCAGAGTTCCTCTCACTGGCTATTAATAGTTGAGCAGAAACCCAGAGATGGATTTTTGTAAGAAATTTAAAATAGCAATTAAATATCATAGTGTGTATTTGGTTTCCCTCTTTAATGGGTTAAAAAAGTGTCATTGTAGGGCCTCAGTCACTCACACTGGACTGGAAGACCAAGCAGAGATTTCCAGTAAATCATGGATTAATAAGACATCAAATCCAATAAAAATCCTGCAATCCTTTATGTACTTGCCTCAGGTCTAGTGCAAAATATTTATAACATTTATTCTACAGGGGAAGCCATTAAAGAGTCAGCATTTGTCACCTACTATCACCCACAGCTTCTATTCAAGGCATCTTTCCCAATTTTAGAACACATTTAAGCAGGTGGGAGGGGAGGGAAAGAACAAATCTCAGGTATCACTGTGTGGGAAGCGGAGGCAACACCGACTCCTTAAGGATAGATCTCATAAATATTTAAAATACTCTTTTGTTCTTGCTAAGAATTGGTGATTTTAAGTGAGCATTACAAAGTCATTGGGCAAAGAAAACAAGAATGAGGTTTGGTGCAGAACAGAAATCTCCCAGCTCAGTTTGTGGATCTGGGAGTTGGCACAGACACTTCTGGCCAATGCCTCGTGAGGGCAGAGCCCTCAAGGTCCAGCAACATCAGTGATCTTCTCAGCAGATCACAGAGGCAGGATAAGTCCAGGTAAAGGAGCACCAGGAGGACACCTGAAATCCTCACTTCTCACTAAGATGAGAACCTGGGCTGCTCTAACCAGCTGGGTTTTTCACCTGCCCCCTCCAGTTTCTCTTTAATAAGCTGGGCTTTCCTCCCTGCAGAACTGTATCTATAAATGTTTCCCAGAGCACGTGCTGTGAGGCTGTGACCAAACCTGCCCTCACCTCCTGACCAGGTGGGGGAGGACTCTGGAGAACCCCAGTGCTCCCACTAAACCACCAGGGAATGGTGTGGGCTGGAAGGACCTCAAAGCCCACCCAGCTGCACCCCCTGCCCAGGACAGGGACACCTTCCAGAGAGCAGGTTGCTGAAAGCTGCACAGTAATTTGGCAGGCCTGGAACACACCTCATGGTCTGAAATCCACAAAACACAAATCTAAGTCACAGTGAGGAGCTCCTCACATAAACACTATTTTGGAAAGTGGCAGGAGCTGCCAATATGACCCAGATTTTCACGTATGGTTCCAATTCTTCCACCCAACAGTGCCTGTCACAGCTCAAGGAACAGAGTCCCCCGGAGGACAGAGGGACTCCCCCTTTGCTGGGATACCTACTGCAGGAAGGGCATCAGCAGGACGCAGGAGCGCAGCAGGGGCCTCCTCTTGATCTCCCTCCTGAAGCAGGCATTCTGCTGGAAGCCATCCTTGATGTTGAGGATGTACTGGTTGTGCCAGGTCACAAACCTCACCTCCTTCAGCCCCCGGCACGTGGCCTCCTCTATCAGCCTCACCACGGGCTGCTCAGGGAAAGTCAGCAAAGGGAAACACACACATGAGAAATGACATGTTCCAAAATTAGTATTTCTTTTCTATGCTACAGAAATGCAGTTCTCAAACACTTTGAACTTGTTATTTATGGTGCTTTCTACCCAGCTCTCTCCAGTTCTTGGTTTATGCTCAGGAGGTGCTTCTGGGGCTGCCAACCCTGATGAGGTTTTATTCAAAATGTCCTGAACAGCTCTGGCCAGCCCAAGGGCTGCACTGGAGGAGCACATTCTGCCCTGCCAGAGCTTTGGGGACAGGGAAATAAATTAAAAACTGCAAGGTGAATTGTAGTGGTGTTAAAAAGGCAGCAGAAAGTTGTCTTGCTGTCTTTACACCAGATTCCCAGGGATGGGGCAGGGCTTGCTGGGTGCTGAAGGGCCTGCTTTGCTCTCCAGTGTGCCAATCTGCTCAGCCTCCATGGCCCTGATGTTCTGTGGGGTAATTCCAGTCACAGAATCACAGAATCACAACCCAGCCCAGCAGAGCTGAGCTCTCCCTTTAGTGCTTTCTCACTTCAACACTGCCTTTCTTGATTCTCTTTCTCAGCAGTAACTCCAAGGCACTTCCCTGAACGTCTGAGGAGGCACCAGACCAAACATGTTCCACACTGTGCAGAGAGTTTTGGGTCAGAGCCCAGCAGAGGGCCTGGGGAGGTGTGCAGTACCTCGGAGTACTCCCTCCAGCCAAAGTGGTCCCTGCAGAAGTACTTCCAGACGGTGTAGCAGCTGGAGCTGGAGCCGGGGCAGGACGGGGTGCACAGGCGCCGCATTTGGTCAAACTCAGCAGTTTCGTACAATTTCATGAGGTTCAGATCCACACAGAACTCCTGGCCCCTGGGGAGAAGGACAAAGACACAATTCTCACCTTCTGTAATCCATCAAACCCTCTGTTCAGCACAGAGGGACAAAACCTCAAACCCAGAACCCCAGACTAGTTTGGGGTGGAGGGACCTCAAAGCCCATCCAGTGCCACCCCTGCCATGGGCAGGGACACCTTCCACCAGCCCAGGTGGCTCCAAGCCCTATCCAACCTGGCCTTGGACACTTCCAGGGATCCAGGGGCAGCCACAGCTTCTCTGGGCACCCTGTGCCAGGGCCTGC
>JAWWEE010000010.1:1129742-1144403 GCA_035221455.1 Xenops minutus | reverse complement strand
TTGGACACTCCCAGGGATCCAGGGGCAGCCACAGCTTCTCTGGGCACCCTGTGCCAGGGCCTGCCCACCCTCATAGGGAAGGATTCCTTCCCCATATCCAGTCTAAATCTGCAGCTTGGCAGACACCCGCTCAACTCCACAACATCAAGTCTGGTGTGTGTTGGCAGAGCCTGTGTGTGCTCGGAGGGCAGTGCCAGGCTGAGCCCAGCAGGCACTCCGGGCTGTCTGAGCCCACCCTCAGTGACACCAGAGTGCCTGGGCTCTGCCACACCCCCCAGCAGGGTCACACACACACACAAACCCCGTGTCCCACGAGCCCTGCCAGACTGGAACCTGCCCAGGCGACCTGGCTGTGCAGCACCTTGCCCGCCTGGGGCTGACTAAGGCATGAGCCAGCATTGTTTCCTCGGCCATTAATCATTCCCCAGCCCATCCTTTGGAACACGTAGCTCGTGTGCAGCGACGGAGGCAGTGACACAGCCTCCACCAGAAAGCTTCGTGCTCATCTGCACAGAGCTCACACTGAAGTTACTGCAGGGCTTGTCTCTGCCTCTGCTGTCTTGATTTCAGAAATCCCTTCAAATACCTGGGAAACTGGAAGTTTCTCTGCTGTAATATACAGCAAATCTTATCTGCTGAGCATTACAGTGGGTTACTGGTGCCTAATGAGAAATCTCAGCATGGTAAAAGAAAATAAAATGTTAGGGAAGTAGGGACATAGTTCCTTCAGGATGTGGAAGGAAGGAAAGGCAGTGAGCACAACCCCAAGGACTCAGATGGCAAAGACAGTAGGAAGTTTTCACTGCATGAGTGTCTGAAGGGGCACAAGCTGCACCAGGGTAGCAAAACTTTCCTGTCTTATCTGCCCTGCCCCATCTGCACTGTGCACTTCCTCCAGAAATAAAAAATAAACCAGCCTGCAGCCTGCACCAGCCAGATCTGGGGAACCTGTAAACATGAGCCCTCCCCACTGCTCCTCAAAAGGGAACCTGCAGTGTAAAAGCTGCAGAAGTTTTAGCTCTTGAGCCCACACTGGTAACACAATCAGGGCAACTCAACAGCTGTTGGCTAATTTTAGAAAATGAGTCGATAAACACAACTCCGTGCAGAGGAAACAACAACTTCTAATAACCGGTTTAATACTTGAGGTGACAGCTTAGAGATGATCAGCATTTCTGCTGCTGTGCTCAGGTTGTTTGTAGGGAATGAGCTGAAACACCACCATTTATTATCAGGGATATGACATTTCCAAAGGACCACACAGAGCCCCCCTTTGATTTTAGCTGCTTGGAATGGAATGATGAAAACTGCTGGGAGTGCAGAGTCAGGCTGCATTCACAGTGACAGAAAGCAACTGCTCTGTCATCCCTGGCCCCAGTGCTGCCAAGGCTCTGTCATGCTGCCACTTTTTCTAACACAGAGAAAAAAGACTAATTAGGAACGTCAAGAACAAGCACAAAAACTCCACAACAGCCTCTGAATTTCTACAGAGCTGAAGTTTTCTTATTTCACACGCTCCAAGCCTTTCACCTTCAAGGAATACTTTCTGATGCTAAGCAACAGTTTTAACAGGTGTGCAAGCATTTTCTGTTGAGGAAAACTTGTTGGATGTTAACTTGGTAACATCATCCCAGAGTTAAACTCGCTGGGATATTAATGAGGTAACATCACCCCAGGGTTTAGAGAGCATTTGGATACAACTATCAGAAAAAAAGCAGGCACGTTCTGTTGTGTTTCTGCACCCTTGGTAGCAAGGGAGGAAATTCAGTTACCTACCGATACTTGACTTTGATCCTGTCATTGTCAGGGTTGCAGTAGAGCCTTTCCAGGTGCTCCTGGGAGTCGTTGGTCACACTCTGCCAGGTCTGGGTTGCTGTCCTCCTCACCTGCCAGTGATACGGCAAGACCGTGTGATGTTTGGGGCAATCACTGCCATAAACACAAGTGCCCTGGAGAAAATCCACACAGATTTCGATCCCATCCTCCTGGTGGGTGTGATACTGCAGCTGGTTCAGGAGCTCGAACACCAGGTCAAGAGAAGCTTCTTCACTTTTACCCTGGAATATCCCAGCACTGAATTTATTGCTTGGGCTCAAGTTGTATTGCATTGGACAGCTGTTCTCCTGGAATAAGCCAGATGTGTAGCTTTCCAGAATCTTGTCAGGGAACAAAGGACAAGCTGCACCATCACTGGCACTTGGGTGCAAAGGATGATCCTGGAATGACTCATTACCATTATCAGCAGCAGTTCCAGGAGGTTCTGGGGAGAAGGCTTGCTCTCCTGACCGCACGTCCTGCTCAGGATGCCCGGGCGAAGGATGGGCACCTGGCAATTGACCCTGCACATCTGGAGCTGTTGGCACCAGCACAGTCACATTATTTTCTGTCTGGGGGCAAGAAGTACTGAGGTCCAGAGTCTTTTTCACAGCAGGTTCACATAAATCACTATGGCCACCACCTTGGCCTCGGGGCACGAAGACCCTCTCCAAGGTCCCAGCTCCGAGCAGGCTGGTGAAGATTGGCCGCAAAGCCCGGAGGGTCTGTGTGTCCAGTCTCTTCTGCACCTGCTGCTTCTTCTTGAAGCAAGGCTTCACTGGTGGTATCTTCTCAGAGAGCCTCACCTGAGGAGGAAAGCCCTCTGGAGGGGGGCACTTCATCCCTGGGCAGGGAGCCTGGGGCACCACGCACGCTGGCTTGGGCTCGGTGTCCATCACACACACTTTGCTCACTCCAAATCACTTTCAAATGTCCCAGAGCCTCCCAAGAATCAATCTAGGGCAGAAAGGAAAACAAGACAGTTAATCTCTCTAATTGCTCATGGTTGACACGAACAAGATCACCCCTGGAGAGGATTTCGAGCCAGCAACAGCAAACTCCTCCCCTCGCTGTGACTGCGGGGAGCCCTTAGGCACGTAAAGCATGAAAACAGCTAAACTCCGGCTAATTAATCCCAAACCCACACTGCTCTTCTTCCCGCACATGAAGCCTCTGAGACGCTCAGGCACGAACACACAGTCCCCCGAGGGTGGGCAGGAAAGGGGGATGGTCCCACGCCTCCTCCTCGTCAGGATGTTCAATAAACAAGAGCACTCGGGTTCATTATATTCCACAAAAGCCAACCTGGCAGTGCTCATTCCTGCGCCTGCCTCACGCCCAGAGCTGAGGAGCATGAGACATGAGTGTCCTCAGCACACTCGGGGCATTCCGGAGCCATTTCTTCCCCCACCCGAGGCAAACCCACACATTCCCATTCCATGCGCCTGGATCCTCCCTCGTACCGCCTCCCACCTCCACCAGCAGCACGGCCACAGAGCCACCGGCTGCACGGAAACACAGGGCAAACTTCACACAGACTTCAGCGAGGGCCAGGAATGAATGCTGGGGGGGTTCCAGAGGAATTCCAGTGCTCCCAGTCCGGCCCCTGAGCCTGCCTGTGCTCTGACTCAGCTGCACCATCACCCTGCCCAGACACCTCCAGCCAGGCTGGGCAGCAGCAATTAGAGCTGGGCACTGCAGCCAGCTCAAGGCTGATAGTTACTCAGGAACTGAGAAAGAAATTCTTTGCAAGCTGCAGAATTATATTTTCTAAAGCACAAATAAGCAGTGTGTCTCATACGTCACCAAGAGCAAGCGCTACGCCTTTTAATCAGCAATCCTGGAATATTTGATTACGTCTAATTAAACCCTCTTCAATCTCCCACGGAGCCTCAGCGCTCAGGCTGGAGCACATTAAGGATTACTTCCTGAATAAATGCTTCCCGAGCAAAGTAACTTCTCATTTCCAAACAAAATCCCAGAGAACAGAGGAAATTTGGCAATAATTTCTTACTACTGACGGTTTGCTCTGGAAAATTTCTCACTGAGTCTTCCTCATTTTGGAACATTCATTTGTAAGGCTTTTCCATTTCCCAGGGAAACAGCACGTCAGGATTGCCAGGAAAAAGAAAAAAAAAGTCGCATCTCTCCAGTTTTTCCATTTTTAGATTCAGTTTAAAGGAGCTGGTGCATGTTTGCCAGTTAGACCCCAAAGTCATTGGTGTATCTGTTATTCTTCCACACGCACACCAGGCAATTCTCCTTCCAGACCACCAAAGGCACCTTCGAGTAACTCCAGAGGTTTGAAAACCCTCCGCTCCGGAGGGAATGGGATGTTTCCCTTCCTCCAGCCCAGGTCTCGCAGCCTCCACAAGGAGCCCCTGCTGCGCCGAGAGCTGAGCGAGCGACTCCTGCTCTCCTTCAGCCACATCCCCGCTGCTATTTCAACATTCACATTTCTCCCTTGATCAGCATTTAAGTTTCGCTGCTATTTTTAAAGAGCTGCCTCGGTGAGCAGAGCCGGATCCCCCAACGCCTCTAAAAATAAAGCAGCGCCAAGGCAGGATTTGCGGGCGCTCCCGTCGCAGCATCTCCCCCCGGTGCAGCGGAGCCGCTGCCCTAAGGGGGGACCGGGACCCCCGGGGCCATGGATGGATGATGGATGGATGGATGCTCGGTGCCCATCCAGCCCTACAGCCAGACCCCCGGGGCCATGGATGGATGCTCGGTACCCACCCACCCTACAGCCAGACCCCCGGGGCCATGGATGGATGCTCGGTACCCATCCAGTCCCCTAGCCGGACCCCCGGCGAGATGCTCGGTGCCCATCCAGCCCCCTAGCCGGACCCCCGGCGCGATGCTCGGTGCCCATCCAGCCCCCTAGCCGGTCCCCCAGGGCCATGGAAGGATGATGGATGGATGCTCGGTGCCCACCCAGCCCCCCAGCCGGTCCCCCGGGGCGATGCTCGGTACCCACCGTGCCCCGCAGCCGGAGCGATGCTCGGTGCGGGCTGCGCTCCCGCAGCTCTGGCCCTCGCACGCGATCCCCTCCGCCGCCCGGAGCACTCCAGCAATGCCCCCAGCCCAGCGCAGCCCCCAGCGCAGCCCAGCCGAGCCCTGCCGGACCTACCGAGTGCCGGCAGAGCGGGCGAGAGCGGGGCCGTGCCCGCGGCCCGGGGCGGTGCCGGGCTCAGCGCCGCCCCGTCGGGGCTGTGCGGCACACCCCGCCGCCTGCCAGCCCTGAGCCTGAGCCCGAGCCCGATCCTGCTCCTGCTGTCGCTGCTCGCATCCTCCCGCTGCCTTAAATACCGCAGGGCCCGCCCCGTCCGTCTGTCCGCCCCTCCGTCCGCCCCTCCGTCCGCCCCGGTGCCGTCCCAGAACCGAAAGCGCTGCCCGAGGCCGTTCCCGCAGCGATGGGGCAAGAGGCGCCTTCGCGTTTCATTTATCACGCACCGAGCGTTTCGTTTCACCCCGGCTGGGAGGGGGGGAGGGAGACAAGGAGGGAGGGAGGATAAGAGGGAGGGATGTCCCCCCGGAGCGGGGCTGCTCGCACGCGAGCCGGGAACACACCGGGCACACACCGGGAACACGTCGGGAATGCCCCGTGTCAGCGCCGGCAGTCCGGTCCCCGGCCCGGGAACAGCCCAGGAATAGAACAGCCCGTGCCCAGCCCGTGCCCGGCTCTCCGGGGACGGGAGAGGCAGAGGCAGAGGCAGAACAGCCACGCCGGGTCCCGTCCGGGCTGCGGCACCGAGACACAGCCAGGCACGGCGGGCGGGAGGGGACACGAGTGCGGGGAGGCTGCGGCTGCCCTGGATCCCGGGAAGCGCCCAAGGCCAGCCTGGAGCACCCTGGTTGAGTGGAAGGTGTCCCTGCCCGCGGCAGGGCGTGGAATGAGATGAGCTCCAAGTTCCCTTCCAAGCCAAAGCAAGCTGTGATAACACGCTCCAGGCAGCCAGGATTTATTTACCGCGTACTTTCTAGGTGGGGCCGTGCAGGGCACAGCCGCTGTGCTGTGTGCCCCCTCCCCGGGCAGCCCCGACGGAACCGAACCAAACCACCTCCCTGCTGAATCACCGCCTGGTCCCGCAGCACAGCTCAGCACCACAGCTCAGCACCAGCCTCGGCAAAGGGCATCTGCAGCGCTGACTCGGCCAGATAAAGCAACTCATAAAGGAGTAAATAACTTCGGAAGGTCAAAATTATGTTGGTGGAACAGCTATTAAATTACTTGCCCCGAGTGGTTGTGGCTGCCCCATCCCTGGAAGTGTCCAAGGCCAGGTTGAACAGAGCAACCTGTGATAGTGGAAGGTGTCCCTGCCCATGGCAGGGAGTGGAACGAGATGAACTTTAAGGTCCCTTCCATCCCAGGCCATTTTAGGATTCCATGACTCATGTTCTTGTTTTAAAGCCAGTCTTTCATTCCTTATGCTCAGCGACTTTATGGAATTACACATATAGAACCTACAGGCAGCAGGAAGGAAACTCATTTTAAGGTGGCACAAGCTGCACGGTGCACTTGGGAAATGCTGCACAGCTGTGTTACTAATGCAGGCAAACATGGCACTTCTACCAACAAATTACACAAATGGAGCTGCAGAGTCCCAGACTGCTCTGAGTGGGAAAGGACCTTAAAGCTCAGCTCGTTCCACCCCTTGCCAAGGGCAGGGACACCTTCCACTATCCCAGGTTGCTCCAAGCCCCATCCAACCTGGGCCAGGGCCTCACCCTGCTCACAGACTGAATTCCTTCCCAATAGCCCATCTAACCTGCCCTCTGGCAGTGGGAAGCCATTCCCCCTTGTCCTGTCCCTCCTGGCCCTTGTAAATAGTCTCTTTCCGACGCAGTTGGAGAGAATGACACAACAGAGGCTCAGTAAAGGTGGCAGCTATATCTGCAGGAGCTGCAAACAAATTATCATCTGTAAATTAATTGAACTCCTGAGTGTCTGAAGCAGCAGACACAGCCCCAGAGTGCGTCTGGACTCGATCAAACAGGAGCCTTGTGGCGCGGGGCGAGTGCGATGTGTCATATCCTCACCAGGGACGAGGAGCTGCACACACACTTCCATTTATCTGCCATCACCAGGACAGAAATTACCGGTTTGGAATAGCTCATTTCACGCATGAGATATAACTAAGAGGCACATATGGCTGAACGACACACTGCGGTGGGCACAGCTCCCGCTGCAGTGGGAGTGGGAGGATGGAACTGGGCAAAGACGGAGGCTGGAATAACCATCCTTCTGAAAACAAATGTATCATTAAAGGAAACACATCACAGCACACCAGACCCTCATACACCCATTTCTGAGGCTCCCCCACACAAATATAGAAAGAAACTCTGACCACCATGAAAGCATGATCTCATTTTTAAATACATGTTTAAATCTTAAGCAAGAGAATGAAAGCTTTAATTATTTCTTTCAGATGGTAAACGGCACCAGAGTGAATGCAGCAATTTACAACTCTGCCTTGCAAATACAGGATAATCAGTATGCACACTTGATTTGTGATGAAAGAGGGGAAACATCTGACTTAAATGTTTGTGCTAAAACAACCAAGTTCTCAGGCTCCAACACATTTTTTTCTAGTGAGGAAACCTCCTTTTCTACCTCAACTTCTGCACAATGAACATTCTTCACTGCCTAAAACATCCTCCAGGACAGGAAGGTTGATTGTCCTTTTCTGGTGTTTTATCCAAGTCAACAAACAGCACTAGCACTGTGCTGATGACTAACAAAAAGCCCCATCCAGCCTGGCCTTGGACACTTCCAGGGATCCAGGGGCAGCCACAGCTTCTCTGCCCAGCCTGTGCCAGGGCCTGCCCACCCTCACAGCCAGCTATTCCTTCCCACTATCCCATCTAACCCTGCCCTCTGGCAGTGGGAAGCCATTCTCCCTTGTCCTGTCTCTCCATGTCCTTGTCCCAAGTCCCTCTCCAGCTCTCTTGGAGCCCCTTTAGGCACTGGAAGGGGCTCTGAGGTCTCCCCAGATCCTTCTCCAGGCTGAACAACCCCAGCTCTTTCAATGTTTTTCTGGAGGTGGGAGGCAAGTTTTTCCCTTCTCTTATTTAACTCCCTTCTGTGAAGAAGCCCTTAGGAAGTACCAGAAAGCAAGCACAGTAGTGCTTGGAGAGGGGTCTCCACTCAGGCTGCAGCATCCTGCCATAGCCCAGGTCCATGAGCCTTGCTGGGAAACCCATCCTCCTGCTCCCAGTCCCCTCCTCACCTTGAATCTCCGGAAGGGGCTGAAGTGCCGGACCTCCTCCACGTCGTACTGCTGGAAGAAGGGGTGTGCCAGCGCCTCTCCAGCCGTGTACCGCTGCCGTGGGTCCACCACCAGGAACCTGGAGATCTGCAGGGGGACACCCACGTGGATCCCAGGTGCCTGCAACCCCTCTCCCATCTCCCTGCTCCGGTTTTTCCCATCCCAAGCACCAACCAGGTCCTTGACGGTGTCCGAGCGGTCGTCCCATTCCGGGGAGCCAAACTGGTAGTCCCCATTCATGATCATCCGCAGCATCAGCATCTGCTTGCGGTGCCAGAAGGGAGGGGAGCCGGCCAGCAAGGTGTACATGATCACCCCGGTGCTCCACCTGTGGGCAGCCCACACAGACCCTCCAGCCCCCCATGTGGCACCCCCAGGGCTCCCAGATGGATCCATGCCCCAAGGATGGTTACGCTGCCCTTGCCTCCCTGGAAAAGCAGGAGGAAACTGCCCTGGGTGGTGTCAGGAAGGGAGGCTGAGCTGCTGCTGAGGCTCGTTAACCCTGATGGGTAATGAGGAGCAGGGGCTGCCCTGGTGCTGGGGAGGGAGATGAGTTGAGCTGCTGTGGAGTTGCTCCCTGAATGCTGCAGGAGGAAGCTGTGACATGGAGGTATTTGCCTGCCTTGGGTTTTTTAGGGGAGGGAGAAGATGTGGGAGGGTAGGATATGGTGGTGCCAGCAAGGATGCTCTGGGGTTGTTGAGCTTGGGCTGTGGTGTGCAAAGTGTCCTGCCATGGCAGTTAACGGGGGTATTAAAACTGGAAAGGGGCTGAAATGCCCTGGTGTGTTTCAAGGGGTGGGTTACAGACCTGACCACTGAGGACCTGAGCCTGAAGCCACCAGAGATGTTAGCAAAGTTCCTGTGGGGCTCTGGCAGGCTGTCCTGCTGGCCACTCTCCCAGGGGCTGCCTCAGGTTCATGGATGTTTAAATAGAGGGTGTGTCTGTGTCTTGGAGCTCAGCTAATTTGATTTTTATGAGCAGAAAGTATTACTTTCTCTCCTCCCTGTTGGGGCAAAGTGAGGAGACACTGGTCCCCAAGCTGCTTCTCCCCCTGCTCTGTGCCTGAGCCCCCTGGTCACCAGGACAGCCCCTCACAGCTGCCAGTGTCTTTTGGTGCATCATTTAACTCTTCCCAAACACTCACACGGGTCCCCATTGGCACAACTCTGGGGGATTTGTGTTTTGGGAACAGCCCAAGGGTGAGGTGTGGGGGCAGCATCTCACTCACATATCAACCTCCTTCCCATAGCCTTGGTGCTCGTCATCCATGGAGCACTGCAGGATCTCGGGGGCCAGGTATCCAGGTGTGCCACAGATCTCTGCAGGGACAGGGCAGAGCATCAACCTGAGCCACCCAGGGGGTCTGTGCCATCCCCACCTGCCCCCGAGCAGTCAGTAAGGGGGAACTGGATCCCAGGTGGGATCTTTGCAGGGATGGTGCTCACAGGGAGCAACTGCAACTCAGTGGTGACTTGTCTTGATGAGCTATAGTGGCTAAAAAGTGAGTGAACAGTGATGGGGATGCTGGTAGGAGGGGATGCCTGTGGCTCTTTGCAGGTAGGAGTTGGGGGAAAAAACTATGTTGGGCACTAAGTGGACAGGGTAATGAGGATCAACGGGAGGAAAAAAGAAATGGAAAGAAAAGGATGTTTTCCTAAGGGGCAGCAACCTTTTCATGGCAAGGAGAGCAGTGTGGAGGCTGAGGGCAGGCAGAACTCGTGTGTGAGCAGGAGAGCACCCCAAGACCAGCACCAATGTGCACCCATGGCAGAGAGACTGGCTCAAGGAGACAGTGGGCTGGAAAAACTCCACTGACTCCCATGGGCACTGCAACACCCAGCATCACCCTCACCTCACTCCCCTCCTACCTTTGAGCTTCTCATTCTCATTCAGCTGGCAGGAGAAGCCAAAATCTGTCAACTTAATGTTCATGTCATCATCCAGGAGGATGTTCTCCGGCTTCAGGTCCCGGTGGACGATGTTGATGGAGTGGAGGTACTGGATCACTTCCAGCAGCGCTCGCATGATCTTCCTGGGGATGGGGGACAACACTTGTCCTATCCCGAATGCCCACTGGCACCACACTCCCAGGGCTGGGGACAGGGACAGGGACACAGCACAGGGGCACAGCTGGGTGCTGTGGTGACTGCAAGGCTGTCCCTCAAAGCTGCACTCTGCTTTTGCAGTGTGATGTTCAGCCATCGGCATCTGGCCTTACCTGGTTTCTTTCTCGCTCAAGGTGACTTTCTCGGTGAGGTAGTCAAAGAGCTCCCCTCTCTTCATCCTGCAGGAGGGAGAGGAAACAGCCAGGCAGTGGCTGAACTACAACAGCAAACTGGGGAAGGATGGCCCAGGGGGTCACTGTCCCTTAACAGCCCAGGGCACCCATTGCAAAAAATAACCAGCTGACTTGTTCATAAAAAGGGGTAAAAATGCCTTTATATATTGCTGTAAAACATCAGGCAGGAGGAGAATAGGCTGTGTCTGGAGAGGGCAGGTTTTGGATAGAATCATAGAATTGTTAAGGTTGGAAAAGACCTTTAAGATTATCAAATTCAACCACCAAAGATGGGACAGGGACGGGGCTTTCCCAGTGTCATCCCCCTCCACTGACATCCATCTCGCTGCCCTGGCATCGGGAGTGGTGGCATCACAGACACCCTGGTCCCACTGAGCACATAAATAACCCACAGGGAGGCGTGACAGCTCCCACCAAATGTTACAGAGAAACCTGAGCTGCTGACGGAGGGAAACTGCCGGTGGCAAGGCTGCCATGAGCTGGCTTGTTTCTGCCTTAAGCAAGAGCTGGCCGTGCCCCAACTTTGCCCTGCCTGGGCCATAAAATGCTGGGGCCAATCTGCAGAGAGGGAATGGGCCTGGGATGCTGGACAAGCTGGTACTTACAGGTCAAACACCAAGAAGAAGAAGGTGCTGGATTCATAGCTGTCCTTCAGCTGGACTGCAATAAAACACAGGGGCTGTGAGCACAGTGAATAGCATGATCCTACCCATTAACAAGTTAAAAATCGCTGATTTAATTGCTGATTGAATTAATGAGGAGTTGATCTGCACTAGTGTTTTGGCTGGGAGACAACCTGGGCACTGCTGGTGCATGTGTGGAGGCAGAGGAGCCCTGCATTGTGTTAGGACCATCAGGGCCTTCGCCCCAAAACCCCTTCCTGGGGACACAGTGAAGAATGAAGGGGGCAGAAAACCCCCTTGCCCTGATGCTCAGGGCCTGACTTACTGACGTTGGGGTGGCCTGCGACCTTGCGGAGGATGTCGATCTCCTTGGTGGTGGCTTCCCGCAGCTCCTGCACCTCCTTGGGGGATATGTTTCCCGCCGTGATGTCGATGATCTTCACGGCATACTCCTGCCTGGTGGTTTTGTGGATGCACCGACGGACAACGCTGCTCACCCCCCTGCCAGGGACAGCACAGACAAGATGGGGTTCCCATTTTCCTCCCCATCCAGCCCAACTTCACAGCCATGCCATCGGCACCTAGGCTGGTTGGTATTTTCATGCACGAGCGGGTCTCGCTCTGTCACCCTGTCTCGGTGGGACAGGTTTTGAGCTGATGGAAAGTGCTGTTCCATGCTATTTTTAGCCCCATGCTGCTGTGGGCCCTGTTTGTATCAGATTCCCGGGGAACACTGTTCCTAAGGGGTACTGGAGTACGTGAAACCAAAACAAGCTGTTTGCCAACAACAAGCTTTACCTGCCCAAAACCTCCTTCGGCTCATATTTTTCATAAAACTCCTTGGATGAGTTCCAGTCCGGTAGTTCTTCTTCCTTGGTCATCTCTGGCTCCTATCTGGAAGCACTCTGGGCTCCTCTGCGGGCAGAAAGAGGCTGCAAAGAGAAAAGGGTGAGGACAGGCACTCACTGTCCCCAGGGCTGGGACCCTCCATCCCTTCTGGAGGAGAAAATACTGAGGAGGAAGAAGGAGGAGGATGATCCTGGACCAAAGACCAAAGAGGTTATTTTTGTGGCTGGAAAAGTGAAGCTTTGCCCTAGGGACCATGAGGAGATTCCACTGGGAACAGGAGAAATCCCACTGGATTCCCCCATAGCCTGGCTGGCCCAAGGGGCAGACCCAGCCTGGCTGGGGCAAGGCTTTGGAGAGCAGCACCTCCGAACCTGATCCCTTCCCCACGCCCAGCTCACCAGAAACATCACCCCATGCCAACACCACCCAAAGTCCCTTGCCAAGTGCTGGCATCTGCCTTTTTTTCCTTTCTTTTTTTCCTTATTATTTTTAAGATGACAAAGTTACCCTTGCCTAAGAGTAAGGAGGAAAAAGCAGTGTTTAAAGGGAAGGGAAAAGGACTAAAGTGGGAAAACAGGTGGTGAGGGCCAGTGAAGCAGCACGAGGAGCTCAGGGGGTCAGGGTGCAGGCAGGGGACTGGGTGCTGTGGGGTCAGTCAGGGCCAAGCCAGAATGAGGAGAGCAGCTGAACAAGCTTCCTCAGCCACTCAGGCCAGCAGCCTCCGAAACTCCTGGAAGGCTCTTATCCTATTTCTTTTTCCTATTTCGGGGTTAGGGTTTTTTTAATATGTGCTGCAGTTGCTGGAGGCGGAGCAGTGTGACAGTATTTTTGAGGGGGGGGGAATAACCAGTACTCCTAATTCCTAATTTTTACTGGCTTTTCCCTTTAAGTCCTGGGAGCTGGCTGTTTTCAGCTTGTTTCTGTGCCCATACACGGAGTCCAAGCAGTTAGTATGGAAAGCAGCTCTTACAAACTTGGGCAGTAAAACTTTCCCTTTGGGGTGACAATTTGTTGCTGGGGAAGGGACAGAGGTGGGCAGGAGATCTCCAAAACTGCAGGCTTTTCTTTGGCCCCCTCTCTGAGGTGCCAGTAACTTTGCTGTAACTAAGTACATTTAAATCTCATTATGAATGTGTAATCTGTCCTGACCTGGTTGTAAGGACCAATGTGGTGTTTTGGGTGTCTGGCTGCTGCTGCTGGGAGGGATGTCTAGCACAGGCTGGAGCGTTCCTAAACAGCCACGAGTTTGATTTAATTTATAAAATTTCAGTTGTTAGAGATATTGCAAGCAAAGCCGAAACAAGTCCAAGCTGGAATTATAAATGAGAGGCACACACAGGAAGTAGGGAAAATATCTCTGAGGTGGGGGAGAACCAGCAACTTTGATTATTTTTGAAGTGAAAAATGCAGATCCTGGAGGCTGGTGCTGTGGGGAAGGGCTGGAGAAGCCTGGGATCTGCCTTCTTCTGGGAGGAGAGAGCCCAGAGGTTTGTGTGGAACACCCTGGAATTGTATCAGCAGCCGGTACAGGGCACTAATAGGATACAGCAGGGCAGCAAAGGGGGTCACAGGGGGAATTTTCTCTCTGGAGGAATGGAGGGAGATGTGCTGGGCATCGCCCCCCGCCCCCAGTGCCACATGGGGAGGGGTCCAGGGCTCGCCTCAGTCAATATTCAATAACGTGCAGACACCCATGGGATAACTCTGGAAAGCTCAAGCTAAACCCAGCTTTTAGGCCGGCACTAAAGCTCCCCCCTGACCCTCAGTCCCCACTGGAAAGTGGCTCCAGCAGCACCGGGGGGTGTTTGGGCTGTGACCCTCCTGGCACCTCCAGGAGGAAAATAGTGCTGGAAAGGGGAGTTTTGCAGGGCAGCGACCCCCCTCCCAAACCCAAACACACACACACACCATACACACAGAGAGACACAAATCCAACCCCCCCTACACTCCCTGCCCACATATATAAACACACAAACCCATCCCAAACCCAGACCCACACACACATATACCCCACACATACACATGCACATATACATACACAAACCCGTCCCAAACCTATACACACACACCCATACACACAAACCCCACACATACATATACACCCCACACACACACACACAAACCCCTCACAAACCCAAAACCACACACACACATATACCCCACACATACACATACACAAAATCCTCCCAAAACCGAACTTATACACAAACACCCCACACACACATAAAGACACACACCCATACACACAAACCCCACACATACATATACACACACCCCCCACAAACCGAAAACCACACACACACATATACCCCACACATACACCCCACACATACATATACACAAACCCCTCCCAAACCCAGACCCACACACACCCCCCACAGGCACCCCACACATACACATACACATAAACTCCTCCCAAAACCAAACCTATACACAAACATACACACACATTAAGACACACACCCCACACACAAACCCCACACATACATATACACCCCCCACACACACCCACCCCTCACAGACCCACACATACCCCTCACAAACCCCTTCCAAACCCAAACCTACCCACACAAACCACTCCCAAACCCACACACCCCACACAACCCCCCCAAACACACACACCCCCCACAAACCCAAACCTACCCCCTTCCCAAACCCACTCTGCAACCCACACAAACCCACACTCCACCCCAAACACACACACATAAACACACATAAACACACACATCCCCCCTTCACAAACCAGCCCACACCCTTCACAAACCCCTCCCAAACCCACATACCCCACACAGCCCCCCTCACAAA
>JAWWEE010000010.1:1109646-1129642 GCA_035221455.1 Xenops minutus | reverse complement strand
CCCTCTCCAGCTCTCCTGGAGCCCCTTTAGGCACTGCAAGGGGCTCTCAGGTGTCCCTGGAGCCTTCCCTTCTCCAGCTGAGCCCCCCCAGCTCTCCCAGCCTGGCTCCAGAGTGAAGTGGCTCCAGCCCCACAGCATCTCCGTGGCCTCCTCTGGACTCTCCAGCAGCTCCACATCCTTGTGCTGTTGGAGCCCAGAGCTGGAGGGGCAGGTGGGGTCTCACCTGAGGGGGCAAAGGGGCAGGGTCCCCCCCTCCCCTGCTGCCCACGCTGTGGGATCAGCCCAGGCCGTGGTGGGGTTTCTGGATGCCAGTGCTCGTGGCCAGGTCAGGGTATGCTGAGCCCCCAAATCCTTCTCCTCAGGACTGCTCCCAATGCCTGGATTTGTGGTTTCCCATACCAATGCTTGAGGACGAATGCTAATCACCAGCAAATACCACACCAAGCCCTACTGTTGTGCCAGCAAACCAGGGTGGGTGAGTGCCCAGGGAAAAGAAAGGTCAATGATGCAGGCATTTATTAAAGGTTAGCAGATGGGAAATGAGAATCTCTGAAGTGCTGGCTGTGTTTCTGTGAAGGTGGAGTAATGCCACTGGTTTGACTAATGAAAAGGAAGATGGAAGAGGCAGCAAAGCTTTATTCACACCTGTCCTCAGTTAGCCTGGGCTGGACTGACACCTACTGGGCTCCACGTGCTGTGGCCTGTGCTCAGGATGAGGAGGGCAGAAATTTCACAGTCCAAACGTGTCAAGATGAAATTTTCTATTCATTACATTAATTCATTAATTAATTTCTATTTATTAATTTTGTTCTATTGATTCACTCTGTTCATCTCTGTAGCTCCCATTTATCAATGAAACCCTCTGAATCCAGACTCAACTTTTACACTTACTGCTGCCAGTAACCCAAGTCATTGCCTTTGTCTCAAATTCCCTTTCTTTTAATATCTTACACTAGTAATTGAAAGTTTGAAAAGCACAGCATTCTGTTTCTCTTATTGAACAGACCTCAAAGTTTGGTGAAAACAGCATTTCTCAGGAAAACCAAATCGTGTGTTATACACGAGTATCACCACACTTCTGCTTATTTCATATCAGATCATCTTCTCTCAGGAAGTGATTTATGATTCATGAATTTGGACGAGGAACATACTCAAAAGTGGGCCCTTTTCCTGGAAATTTATTAAGAGTAATCATTTCTGCAGAGGTATTTTACTGTCCCAGTCAGAGGATGGACCTCAACCCTTGGCCCACATGTGTCCACACCTTCATGCTTCCAGCACAGCAGGACAGGAACTGTATCCATGGGAAGCTGAATCATTACTAAGAGTTCCCAATTACCTTCTGGAACAAGAAATGATTTATCACAGAAAAAAAAAACAGAAAAAAGTTGTACCAGTCACACTCAAGTCAGCGGTTTCTCAAGAACTCAGCTTTCTACATGGACTTTCCTTCTGCACCTGTACCAGTCTGAGGGGAAAAGCAATGATGCTTCACAACTAAAACAATAATATTTCAAAAAAATACCTAAATTTTATTTTTAAAATACACATAGTGAGCATGTGTAGGGCATCAGGCATGAATTGAGGCCAGGCAAGACAGTGCACTCAAAAGTAACAGACTGGAGAGTCACTCTGGGACAGTGAACTGATTAATTAAAGCATCCATCCAGTTTGGAAGTTGATGTAAATACATGAGTTCCTACATAAAATGAGTGACAATATTCCTGCAATGGGGACAGGCTCGTTTGGTTTAGATGGCATTTTGTTGAACTGCTGCACCCTCTTGTGGAAGTCTCTTAAATCCATGTTAAATCCACGTAAACTGTGGAAATTGAGCTGAGGCCAAGGCAACACTTACCAAGCCTTAACTGATACAAACTGCTTCATAACACATAACTGAACTCTGGAGATGTTTTAAGGATAATGATGATTCTGGAGTACACACCAGGTGGGTCCTGCCACCAGGTAAGCAGTAATGTGTGGATGGCAGTGCTTTGTTCCTTCTCCTTTAGGCTGGCTCCTATTCAAACAGAACAGGAATGTTCCTTTACATGCCGTGTTGGCCAAGTAGAATTTAAATTCTTTCTAAAATTTCATTCTATCCAACAGTTTCCTGTCTTCATGCAAATAAAGACCATTCTTCCACCTAAAATTCAAGAGGATGCCTGGAAGGTACAAGTACTGTCATATTTTACATCTGAAAAGCAGCCTAGAGCTGCTCCCTGTAGCAAACCTTTGCTTCCCCAGTAAAACACTGATTCTACAAAGACCTGCAACACCCTGGAGAAGCTGAAGCTGTGAGTAAGGATCTCTGTAGATATCCCTGGAAAAGGTCAATCCTTACAATAAAAAAGGGAGAGGCATTGTAAATTTAACTGCCCTTTCTGCCAGGCTCTGCATGACTCAAAGAGCAAGGAGGAAAATAGGAGTGCTCACATCTTAAATTGAGAATAAAATAAATGAGTGGGAGAAATCAACACCAAATTCAAGGACACATTTTTCTTCTTAGATAAGGGAGCTGAAGAACCAAAATCTGCAGCTCAGGGAGCAGCTGGGTGGGTACAGGCTGCAGAACACCTAAATAAAACCACAGCCTTAGGATGATGCAGGGAACAGCCAAAAGCCTGCTCTGTTCAGCAGCTGTTCTTGGAAACAGCCTTAAGTGCCTTGTGAGTAGGAGATGCTCTGCTCTCATCCAAGAATGGGAATCTGCATTTGGACATGATTTCTTTACCCAAGAATTCTGTGTGGGAGCACACTAGAAATGCTTAATTTCTAGAATTCACCATTCTGTGTTGCCAAATTCAGCATTCCAGAAGGGCACAGGACACTTGCCTCGCTATGTTAATTCTGTTCAGGGCTTTTTTCTTTCATTTTTCCTAAGGTTTTTTAAATTAGGAAAAAAACTTGGTAGCATTTTCTCTAAGCAGGTCCAGGTTGAGCCATGATTGGCCAGCTGGGAAACACAAAGCTAAATCTGCTTTCTTTGGATGGATTAATCTCCAACCCTTCAGAAGATGAACAGTCAGAATTATCTCCTTTTATTCCCTCATTCAAACATTCCTCAGATGACCCTTCAGCTTTAGTTCATCCTTCTTACTTTAGATACCAGCATTTTAAGGACCATCAGGTCAACTCTTCTGACCACACATTATAGGCTAAAATTGTGCTGTGGTTAAAGCCCAGCTGTTTGCCAAGCTCAAGGCTCTGGGAATGGGAAACCCAGGAGAACTCACAGGTGGAAGGAAAGTGGCACCAAGCACCATGAGATCCTCCCACAGCACCGAAGGATGGAGCAGCAGTGGTGGGTGGGTGCCAGGATGACACACTGCACACTCAGAAATCCCATCTGGCTGATTCCCTCCCACCACCAGGGATTCAGGCTGCTGAACTGGACTGGGATAATCCCACTGCAGATCCCCAGTGCGAGGACTGGGGGAGACCCCCTGAGCTGCTGCTGGAGAGACACAGACTGAGCATCCCACATGGAAACAACTGTTGGATTGCCTTTATGCTGTGGTTATTTTCCAAACAGTGCCTCTGATATTGCTTTTCCAAAGTATGGTCAGTTCCAGGCTCTACCTGGAACAAATGCTGAGCAAACCAGCCCCTGAATCTATTCCTAGACATGATTTCATTCATTTGGTCCACATCACAAGAACCTTAAAAATGCTAAAGAAGGAAACTGGAGCAGATGAGACCATTTCAAGACATCAAAAATGGGTCACATATGCTACTGAGCTGCCTTCACATACAGCAAGTGTCACAGAACTCCAGCAATTCCCAGCTCATAGAAGTGATAGGTACCTCTTTGGAGGGCTACATTCTAGTGGAACGTGTTCCTGCCCATGGCAGGGGGTGGTACGAGGTGAGCTTTAAGGTCTCTTCCAACCCAAACCATTCTGAGATTCTAAACCATACCTGGGAACTGATTTGGCTGGAAAACAATACAGATTATGGCTCCAGTTTTAAACATCAGGCAGCACAGAATGTTTCAGGAAAAGCCCAGCACACAGGAGAACTGGAAAGCTTCTTACCCACCCAGTTATCACACAGAGGGAGAAGCTGCTCAGCTCAGGAGTGCCATGAATGCTCACTCAAAGGAGGTTTTCCTTTGCATTTCAACAATCCCCCAGCAGCTGATCCCAAACTCAGCACACTAATCCCTTCCTGCATGATAAATTCCAGTACATCCAGGTAAACACAGGGATTTCAGAATATTAACATCCTTCCATTTTGAACAAAGAGAGGGTTTCAGTCTTAATGATAGCGAGGCTTTTGCTCTGCTCTAATTCTTGAATACAATTTGGAACAAATGCCATTGAGAAAGCTAGTTTGAATTTAGATGTACATGTCAACATGAAAACCTAGAAATTTTGAGAAGTATTGAATTTCAACAAGTGTTGGAGAGGAAGAGGGAGGAGTTTTTAAGAGGAAACACAGAAAAAAATCTGTCCATATTTCTTCTAGTCAGAGAAAATTTCACCCAAGAATTGCAAGATCAAGTCTTAGTCATGAACTTTTTGGGCTGTGTCTGCACTACCAGGAAACATCCTCAGTTTCTGTGGATTACTTAAGCTAAAACCACAGAGTATACAGAGGTCTCCCACATAAGTCAAGAGAAATGTTCAGCTAGAAATAAAGTGAAATGGCTCAACTGGAACAACTAAATAAGGGCAGAAGGGAGCGCTCACCCCCAAAAGGACCTGGCAGTGAAGCAGTTACTGAAAGCCCATACTAGATCTCGTTTCTGTGCTTGACAAAACCCCTCTTAGGGACGAAAACAAGACCAGAATGGTTGGCAGGGAGGCAGCAAAATTAGTGGCTGTGAGGTCAGATGAGTTTAGGCTTTCGTTCTGGGTGTAGGTTCACAGTGCAGTTGCACATGAGAAATAAGAAGATATTTTCATACGAGACAGATCATTCCTCTGGCCATGGTGGGGTTTAACCAAGAATCCATATAGTACTGACTGAGAAAGCTGCAAGAGGCTGCACAGATGCTGCAAGTGAAACACAGCAAACCCAGGGTGAACACTGACACCAAGCCAACCAGCCTCACAGGGAAGGATTTCTTCCTAATATTTAATCCAAACCTACTGTCTTTAGTTAAAGCCACTATGATTCATATTAGCACAGAAGATGACAAACACTTTGCTAAGGAGCAGCCTTGTTTCCTGTTAATCACCAGCCTTGGAGATTCTACCTTCCAATCCAACACAGAGGCATTTTGGAGTGTACACTTCACACAGACAAGCAGCAACAATAAAACAAACAGAATAAATCCTGCTGGGAAATGTCACTGCCCTCATTTAAAATTTTCAGCTTAGTCCAGCCTAGAGAATTAGGTAAAAAGTGAGACAATAAAGATAATCTATCTATTGCCAAAATATTTATCACTGTGTCTGTGTTTCAGGAAGAAATTTGGTAAGAAGCCTAATTCAAAAGTTACAAAGACAACAGCATAAATTTTCCTATTACCAGGAGCACTTTTGCTGTTGGGTCACAGAACAGTTGTTCCTCTGATTTTGATACTTCATGTTCCTACCAGCTTCTGAATGAGGATGCAGGCAAGATGCAGATTCAGGCACCTAAACAAACCCTGGAATTGTTTTGACAGAAACTGGTGGCCCTGTTTATTTCTGGGTGCAAATCTTTGACACACTCAGAGTAAGAGGCTCCAGTGATTGCCTCACTGTACACACTGCTCTGCCTGCAGCCAGTTTGCCAGTGCCAGGGGCTTTAAAAAAGCAAAGTGCTCATCTGTTTTCTCAAGAAAATCCTTCATCATTCCACTGCCTGAAACAATGTCCTGCTTCATCCTAAGGGAGGGACAGATGGTCCCTGGGCAGGTTTCCTTCCAAAATGACAGCATCCTTCCCATGCAAACCAGGAGCTGAGAGACTTAATTCCAGCCCACCACAACACAAACCACAGTTACACAGATGAGCAGAGGAAGAAATCTGAGCAAGGACAAGGATTAATCTGAATCTTGAAACAATCTTAATATTCCTCACAGTTCCCAACTACTTTATACAACTCTAACCATGTTCTTCCATAAGAAAATTCCTCTGATTGGTAACACTGAGTAAGGAGTGATGTTACCTGCTACAATCACAGACTGGTTTTGGCTGGGAGGGACCTGAAAGACCATGCAGTTCTAGCCCCCCCAGCTAGGGACACCACGGGTTTAACATGTTTTATAAACAAACCAAGACTAATCTCCATTCCTGTTGGAGAACCATCCTCAGCACAGATTTTGGAATGCCACCTAACAGGCAAACAGCATTTCCCTCAAATGGAAGCCAGAAACTGCTGAAATCACTTCAGAAGAGGTTAATTCCTGGAGGTGTCCAAGGCCAGGTTGGATGGGGGCTTGGAGCAACCTGGGCTAGTGGAAGGTGTCCCTGCCCATGGCAGGGGGTGGGACTGGATGGGCTTTAAAGTCTCTTCCATGATGAGGGGGAAGGCTGGATCCCTGCCTTCTGTGCACAGGTATGGCTGTGATTGCTACTCACAGATGTTTCTTCTGGTCCTCAGAGCTCCTGTGCTTCATCTGATGGGCTGATGTGTCCACAAACCCAGCCTGGGCATCCCTGCAGGAGAGATATGTCCAAGCCTGACGGAAGGCCTGGCTGGCAGAAGTGTAACTCCCATAGCTGCCTGCAGATAACACGACATCAGCAATACATCCTGTTAGCACACACATCAATACACTGAGTCTGAAAATCCACTCTTGGATTGCTCTTGGAAATTCATTACAGGGTCAGAAAGCAGAGTCCCACTGCATTTCAATGTTTTCTAAAGCTCTATAACGAGTTAATTTTGATATTTAACCTCATTTCCATTTAACCTCATTTCCAGGTAGCATTTCCTCACGGTGTGTGCCTTGTGAGTTTTCTTGGAGGCAGAGAACACTAGTAACTAGGGGAGGAAGGGGAATAAATGGGAAAAATTATTTTAATTACATCTTAGGCTCACATATTCTTTGCTGAATGAAGTTTACACCAGAACGTTCAAACTAGTAAGAGAGATGTGCTGTGCTGGGGCCATGCCTGTATGCCACGGGCATTCCCTCCTACCCTGTGCAGGACAGCCCTCAGAACTGCGGGGGCACCATCAGACACGGAGCAGGAACGGCTCTAAAATGGCTCTAAAAGCCCTATAAGAAGCCAGCAGCGCTCCTGTGCGGGCTGAAGGGGGATTCACGGGTGGGAAAACACGGAGAACCTCCACTCCTTCCCAGGAAAAGCGTGCCAGCCGACAGGGACTCACCTGCCTCGGACAGCGGGGGAGACGGCGTGGGGACCGGGATGGGGATCAGGATTGGGATGGGGACCAGGGTGGGGGCCGGGATTGGGATGGGGCCGGGACTGGGATGGGGACCAGGATGGAGGCCGGGATTTGGAAGGGGATTGGGATGGGGGCCGGGATAGGGCTGTGGGCCGGGCCTGGAGAGTGGCCGGGCCTGGGAGGGTGACTGAAGATGGGTCCCGGGTTCGGGCGGTGCTGTGGGCCGGGATGGGGATTGAGGAGGGGTCTCGGTGCTGGGCCGGGGCCGGGGCTGGGGCTTGAGGATGCGGATTGAGGAGGGGTCCCGGGGCTGAGGGCCAGGCCGGTGCGGAGCCGCCGCCCGCTCCGGAAGCAGTGCCCGCCCCGCCCCGGAAGCCGGGCCCGCCCCGCCCCGGAAGCAGTGCCCGCCCCGCCCCGGAAGCAGTGCCCGCCCCGCCCCGGAAGCCGTGCCCGCCCCGCCCCGGAAGCTGTGCCCGCCCCGGAAGCCGGAAGGGTTCGGGCGGTGCTGACGGGGCCTTGTCCCGCCATGGCACCCAAGGGAGGCCCCGGGCCGCGGCAGCAGGCCGAGGAGGACCTGCTCCTGCAGGACTTCAGCCGCAACCTCTCCGCCAAGTCCTCCGCGCTCTTCTTCGGCAACGCCTTCATCGTGTCCGCCATCCCCATCTGTGAGCGGAGACGGCGGGTCCTGAGGGGAGCGGGAGGGCCCGGGAAGGGACCAGCAGCCAATTCCTGCCAAATCACCTGGCAGTCTTTGAGCCGCATTAAAAATGCTTCGGGAGGGAGAAATGTGCTCTGCGCGGCTGTGCCGGACCCGTTCCTGATCCCGATCCCAGTCCCGATCTCAGTCTGATCCCGTTCCCTTTCTCGACCCCGTTCCTGATCCCGGTCCCGATCCCGTTCCTGATCTTGATCCCGATCCCAATTCGATCCCGGTCCCTTTCCCGTTCCTTTTCTTGATCCTGATCCCCTTCCCTTTCCCGATCCTATTCTCGATCCCGTCCCTGATCCCAAATCCCGATCCCGATCCGATCCCGTTCCCATTCCCGATCCCATTCTCAATCCCGTCCCTGCCTGTCCCTGCGCTGCCTGTCCCTTCCCTGCCTGTCCCTGCCCTGCCCTGCCTGTCCCTTCCCTGCCTGTCCCTTCCCTGCCTGTCCCTTCCCTCCCTGTCCCTGCCCTGCCTGTCCCTTCCCTCCCTGTCCCTGCCCTGCCTGTCCCTTCCCTGCCTGTCCCTGCCCTGCCTGTCCTTGTGCTGCCCGGCAGGGCCCCTTTTGGCCGCGGGCAGGGCCCGTTTCTGCCTCCCCCCCGTTTCTAATGCAGAGAGTCCCGAGTGGTTTGGCAGGGGCTGCCTTTGGTGTGGCAGAGCCTGTGCTGGATTGCAGGGCTCGTCCCCTGTGTGGTGCTCCTGTGGGCACATTGTTCTTGGAGAGAAACGACTCAAAATACCATTTCTTTCGTCTCTGAAGGGCTTTACTGGAGAATATGGCACATGGATCTGGTTCAGTCTGCAGTCCTGTACAGTGTGATGACCCTCATCAGTACCTACCTGGTGGCTTTTGCATATAAGAACGTCAAGTTTGTCCTCAAACACAAGTAAGTTTGGTGGCTGTTGGAAGCAGAATTAATTGTTTAATAATTTAGCAAAACCAGCATCTACAATCTTATTATTTTATGAACAAGAATGTCTGAAATGTTACTCCACAAACTGTTTTGCACAGAAATGTCTTCTAATTGGTTTCTGTTGTCTTTTGTGGAATAGTGAAATCTTGTCAGATAAGAGTACAGTGAAATGGCAAAGTCGTCTTTGTGCTCAGTGGGTTTTACCACAAATTATATTTAAATTATAAATTACATTATGTATAAAATTACTTTTAGGGGGGTTGTTTGGGGTTTTTTGGTTGGTTTTTTGGGGTTTTTTGATTGTCCTTTCAGTTTGACAGAACTGTTCGGTGTCTTGGCTAAGTTTTATTCTTCACTGTAAATATACCTTTGTTCAACCCCAGGATTTGGTTGTGGGTTTTTTTACCAGGGTTGGGTTTGTTTTTTTCATTTTTGAAGTTGAACATAAGTGGTGTTGCTTCCAGGGTAGCCCAGAAACGAGAAGATGCTGTTTCCAAAGAAGTGACTCGCAAGCTGTCTGAGGCAGACAACAGGAAGATGTCCCGGAAGGAGAAGGATGAAAGGTGATCTCTTGGTCCTCTTCCTTCTCTCCCTTCTTGTAATGCTGCCTTAAATATCCTTAAGGCTCCAGGGAGGATATAGGGGACTGTGCCTGGCATTGCTTTTTGTGTATTCTGGTAAGCAGAAGCTCTACTGTAGCTCATGGTTCATCCTAGAGCCTTTCTGAGGTGAGTTGTCAAGGAGGGGTCTCAAATGCATTTGGGCTTAGAGTGAATGCCCATTGGGACTGGGCAGGATGGCAGCTGGCAGGTGTTTGGAACCAAAACTTTTATCTTCTAGAAGCTGGTTACAACAAAAGTTCTGCACACTTCATAGTGGTGGATGTGCCAGCCCTGGGAGTGTCCCAGGCCAGGTTGGACAGGGCTTGGAGCAGCCTGGGCTGGTGAAACGTGTCCCTGCCCATGGCAGGGGTGGCACTGGGTGATCTTCAAGGTCCCTCACAACCCAAACCACTCTGCCATTCTGTGATATACAGTGGTTTGCCTGAAGTATTGTCTCTACTTGTTCCTAGAATTCTGTGGAAGAAAAATGAAGTTGCAGACTATGAAGCAACAACTTTTTCCATCTTCTACAACAATACCCTGTTTCTGGTCCTGGTCATCATCGCTTCGTTTTTTGTGCTGAAGAACTTCAACCCCACTGTGTATCCTTTGTCACCACACTGAAACACCCACAGTCCCCCTCCTCTTAGTTGTCATTACTACCCGTAGTTGTCATTTGGGCTGTGACATGACTCTGCTGGTAAGTGCAGGTTGTTTGCAGCTTCAAACATTATAACACAAAAATAGTTTAAAAAATCTCCCAATCACATAAATGTGACATGAGGTGTTTTAAGCATATTACTTGGACAGTCTACAGAAATTCTCATGGCTTTGCCATTTTAATTGTAATTTTGAAATTAGGAGGCAGCTGATTTTCCTGCAGAAGCCCTGTGTGTCAGGTTTATTTGCCAGGAGATCTTACCTTACAGGATGCTTTAGTATCTTAACTTTAAATACACTTTACTTACAATTATATGTCCTTAACCTGTTCCCTACAGAAACTATATTCTTTCTATAAGTGCTTCATCAGGACTGATTGCTCTGCTCTCCACAGGATCCAAGTAGACAGAAACCTCACAGCAATTTATTTCTGTGAGAGGCTTCAACTGCCATAAAAACATTTAAAGGCAGAATAGGAATACTTTCTTTTTTGTATTATGAGTGTAAGGGGGGGAGGGTTTAAATCCAAACTGATGAATTGTATTTACTTCTGGTATCTTTACACTCAATATCTGAGTTAATGAATTTTTTTACTTAGCAAGAGAGGGAAATGGGGTGTGAGCAGTGACCAGACATGACCTCTGTGAAGCCCCACAGAGGTGTGCTGGCTCTGCAGCCCACGGGGTGGGTCCACCATGGGGACTGCCCAGCTGTACCCACAGGTGAACCTACAGCCTGGAGCAGGATACCCCGGGGAGTTTGGTGGGCAGTCTCAGAGCCAAACTCAAACTGATCACAAAAGTGACAATCCACCATTTATCATTGTAACTTGAAAAGTTGAAATAAAAAGGAGGGGGTTTTGCAATTTTAATTCCTTGTATTTCCGTTCTTAATTTTTTAAAAATGGGTATTTTTATGTGTAGGTTTGTCAACTCTTTCTGCTCCCAGAAGAGAGGAGTTTTTTCTTGTGTTCATTGGAAATACTCCTCATTTTTAAGTAACTTGGAGTCAGGACAAAACCTAAACCTCCAAGAAAACCAGGTTCGAATGTACTTTTTTCCCCCATTCATCTCCAAAGCTGTAAATAAATAAAAAGCCCTGCCAGTTTCCTTGCACAGCTTAACAGAAATGCTTTAGCTGGCTTTCTGTAATGGGTTTATCAGACAACCCTGTCCCTTATTTTCCTGCTGTCACTGGAGCAGCTGTTCTGTTCAATGCCAGGCTCTACTGCTGTTAATGGAATTCTAGTGCAGAAGTTACAGATCCTGCCATTACAGACTCAGGATCCTAAACAGGGAAGAAAGAGAAAGCTTATAATCAGATTTAATGTAACAATTGCTCTGCTAATCTTCAATAAGATTTATGGAAAATAGAGGAACATGAATGAAGAGCAGGAGGTGGTAAGGGCTCTATTTCTGAGAAATGCAGCCAGTCCTAAAATGACTCCTAGTGACCCAGGGCCTGCTCACTGACTCCTTTAATACTTGTCAGCATCCTCTGGGACTGAGGATTGGATGGGGGGTCTTCAATCACAACTCTCCACTGCTTAATTTACTTTTCCTTTCCTTCCCAGTGTAGTTAGCACTATCCCTATATTCACACCAGGAAAATGCCAGGGGGCTTGGTGCACTTCAGACCTGCCCTTGAAATCACTTTCCTGGTCAGTCATTTAACACTCTTTAAATTAACTTGATTGTTTCCCCTCAAAATACCTGGATTTTTCTGTATCACTTGTGCTTGATTATTCACCAGTGGAAGGAGACATTCCATATTGCTGGTGCCTGCCTTGCACAATTATGCTTTCCTTGGCTCATCACTTTTTATAAAGGGTATAATTTCCTGTAGTTTAGGCTATTTGGCACACGAAAAGCAGATTTTTAACAAAACTATAACCAGTCAGAACATGACAGCAGGCCAAGGTGGCACTTCTCTCAGGGCAGGATTGGGTGGTGCTGGTTTTTGCTCTGTTCCTCACAAAGTACCCAGTGCTTAAATTCAAACATTTGAACAGACAATGCTAATACACATTTTACTGTCAGGGCTCACACTGCCCTATCAGGTGTTTTAGCAGGTGACAGGTGTATTTTCTATAAGATCTGCTGGCTGGAGAAGTGCTTGGAAGCAGCACTTTCTTCTGCTATTACTGTCACCTCACTGAGTCTTTTATAACAGCTTTTCATCTCGTTTTAGGGTTTTTTTGGTATTGACAGTTGCTGAGGCCTGCAGCTTAGTGAGTGTCAGAATCTTCCTGGAGAGGGAACGTTGAGCACTGACAGCCTGAAACAAAAGCAGGTGGGTGGGTGGGGTGGGTTGTGTGCTGCAAAAAGCCTAATCTTGGGCCTTCACAGAAAAGTTTTTGGTTGTCTCTCTTTTCTCCCCCCCATTATTTGCATTTTTGTCTGCTTTTGAGTTGGTTTTTTTTGAGCAGTGGTTGCTTTTTCCCTTTGCAATCCTCACTACAAACTGCAGTGATACATATAAAATTCAATATAATATGCTGAAATTATATTTCCTTAGCGCAATGCTGAGGGTTAACCCAAAGTTGAGCTGCTGCTTGGGACCCCGCTGCCCTCAGAGTTTTAAGCTTTTGCTCCAAGTAAGGGACAATGCCATCTCCTTTTCAGTTAAAAAAAGTTAGGAATTAATCTATTTTTAATACATTGTTGGATTCCCACGTATGTGCAAAGGGGAAGAGAGAACATTAAATTGTACCTCCAGAGGGAGGGAAAGGAATTAGTCTGCTACTGGGAAGATAATTATACTAAATTAATAAAGCTGTTAACTGTGCAGTAGTCAAAGCCTTGGTAAAATTTAGCATTACTTAGTTTTCACAGCTCATAATGGGGTTGTTCCCAGGTCAGGGGAAGTTTCACTGGGATAGTGGCTGGGACTGGCCAGTGGCCCCTTGGAGAGGCTGGGACAGCTGCAGTGGGACTGTGAGTCACCTGCCAGGAGGGCATTCCTGTGGTTATTTCAGGCCAAAATCATGAACCAGTTTGGATTGGAAGGGACCTTAAAGCCCACCCAGTGCCACAGGCAGGGACACCTCCCACCAGCCCAGGTTGCTCCAAGCCCCATCCATCCTGGCCTAGGACACTCCCAAGGATTCAGGGGCAGCCCCAGCTTCTCTGGGCACCCTGTGCCAGGGCTGCCCACCCTCCCAGGGAAGGATTTCTCCCCAGTATGCCACCTACCCCCCTTCAGCTTAAGGCCATTACAACATTACCCAGCACTGGTGCCTCCCAGGTGTGCAGCCAGCCCAGGTCCCACCTGTCTGCTCCTCTGGCCCATGTCACCAGCCCTTGCCCCTCCCGGGGACAGCAGGAATTGCCCCTGTGGAACAACACACACCAGTTTCCACATAAAGCACTGCTGGTTCCAAGCAGCCCTTGCTGTCAGTAACAGGTCTGCAGGTGTCAATTCAATGCACAAAATGCTTTTATTGTGTCCAAGCAGGATCCAGTCAGACTGCAGTTCTCATATACAGCAGGAGTCATTTACACAGACCACGGCTTTAAATACAGGAGGAGACAACTCAGGACTGGGGTCTGCTCACTGGGCCCAGGTGAGCCCTGCAGCTGGGGACTAGAATACAAGGGTCCTACAAATACTGTACAGAGCTGTATCCCACGAGGGACACGAGAAATACAGACTGAAATCATAGGAGCATTGTACAGAGCAAATCCATGGGAAAATACAACGTGGTTCTTCAGCTGGGCAAATTAATATGGACATTCTTACTATCAAGTCCTGTAAATGCTCACAAAAATCTGTTTAAAATATGTCTATGCATTTACTGATCCCTGATTCCAAACTAAAGCAGATGTAGCCTTTTAAAGTACATACCTGATTTTTCCTGGTAGTTCTCAACAGCTATATATTATATATATATTTATAAGTATCTATATCCTTAAAAGCTCCTGAATATTGAAATTTGCAGTAGCTCTGTCTACAAGCAGGCAGAAGTAGAGGCAGGTTTCTATAGATGCAAAACCCAATATTTAATCATGGCTTTCTTGGTTTAAGGTTTATGGAGAAGTAGAATTTTGCAGAGCTGTTGGTTCAGTAACCTGACATGCGTGTTTGGATTTCCTAACACTGCTCCAGGAATGCTTCCCAGGAGCACTCCACATCTGGAGTAACAGTACAGTTAGGAGCTGAACTATCTAATTGCTAACTAATTCTCTTGTCTTACAGCTTTTATTCAACTACAAACAAAACCTAAAGCTTATTTTCAGCATAAAAAAGCAAAGGCTGAGCTTCCCCTTCCACCTGTTAACCTGAAGAAACTTTATAGTTGAGATTTCCCAAACGTGGTTTTATTAAAACCTGAAGTTGTGTTTCTGGCTTTTCTTCATTGAAAAAATAGATCTATACATCCTTCTTTAATTACCAAGTACCTGAAGGTTAGAAATTTTTTTTTTTTTTTTTGCTTTACAAGTGTTTTTCACAGCACAAGCATGAGGTGCAAAGAGTAAAGTAAAAACTAATGAATTCGGTCAAAGGTAAGAAAATACAAGATTATTCTTGGTTAGAAGAGAGATCGACTGTGCTTTGAAATTTCACTGCAGAGTAGTAGCAAGAGCACACATGTCGACGGGTCCAGTGACAGGAGACACCGAGCAGCAAGCTGCTGAATGATTCTCAGGACTGGAGATTGACTCGGGGCTGTACCACTGTACAGAGCACTTCCAAACCATGCACTCCAGGGAACTCATGCACTGCATTAGGATCTGTAGTCCTTCTTGCTGTAGGGCTTATTTCCCAGGATGTTATCGATTTCGTTTACGATATGGGATGTCATCTTTGGAAGGACCTGGGTGTAGAAGAAAACCCATGTTAATCAAGGTTGTTCCAAACTTAAACCTAGATTTTGTCAAGTAGCATTTCCTCTTGTTTTTTTTTTTGTGACAGATTAAATTAGACATTCATTCAATAACTTTCTCCCTTAAAGGAAAACCACTAGAGTATCTTTACTCAGTGAGAAAATCACAACAATGCCTCTGCACTTGATCTGTGGAATATTGCTGGGCTGCAGTGGGACCTGAGCTGGTGACAAGGACAGCAGAGAGAGAGGAAGCTGATTGTGAAAAACAACACAGATTAATTAAGGTGGGTGCAAGTGACCCGTGACAGCACAGAATCCATCACAATGTGTCCTGGAATTGTGTCACTTGCACTTCCAGACACATTCAAGCTGCTGATGCCACCTTCGTGTCACTGTAAGGACCACAAGTGGTAAGTTGTGGTGACACTGTAAATTTGCCTAATTAAGGTGCATAAATAGAACTGAAAGATGAAATAGCAAGTAGTAACTAAAGTAAGAAGGAGGGTGCTGAGGTGTGGGGGTGTTCCCCCCCAGGGAGCTGGACAGAGCTAACCCCCCAGCCCATGGAGGGGCCACCCCCACCTGCACTTACCTGGATGGCTCCAAGGTTCTCTATGAGCTGCTCTGGGTTGGAAGATCCCAGAAGGACAGAGCTCACACCCTCATTCCTCAGGCACCATGCTGGAATAAAGTACAAGAAGGTCAGGGACAAGGTGGAGTGACATGGCCTTGCTCCAGACCCTAAGGTTTGGCAGAGCCTCTGTTTGGAAACAACAGCCTTCTCTTGTATCTGGCAGCCCCCTGTGCTCAACAACTGGTGGCTTCCATGTGGGGAGGGAACAGAGGAACAGGCAGGTTGGACCCCTGAGGATGCCAAAATACTCAGCCAAAGGTTGATGGTGATACTGGAAGAAAACCTGGTTTAAGTAACTGCTGTCCAGAGAAGCTGTGGCTGCCTCTGGATCCCTGGAAGTGTCCAAGGCCAGGTTGGAGCAACCTGAGCTCGTGGATGGTGTCCCTGCCAATGGCAGGGAGTGTTAAGTAAACAACCCAAATTGTTCCAGGATAAAGAATCATTTAATGATTTTAAATAATTAACCCCTCTCTGGCTACAGGCCCAGCCCAAGCCATCCTTTGCCCTGTCTGAAAGCTGACATGTCTTTCTCTGTGCTGCCCTTCACCAAAGCACCCCTGACACCATAACCAAGGAGAGGAGCAGCCCCAGAGCCCCTGCAGCCCTGGGGGCTGTGCAGACCCCCCCTGGGTGCCCCCAGCCCAGGACCCACCGACAGCCAGCTGGGGCAGGGTGCACCCGAGGCGCTCAGCGATGGGCGACAGGTCCTTCAGCTTCACCTGCTGCTTCCTGCCCTCCTCGCTGATGATCTTCTCCTTCAGCCACTGATAGCACTGCAGAGCAGATTATACTGCATGAGGCTGCAGCCTTTCATCTTCCCAAATGGAAAGTTAAGCCAATTTATAATTGCAGACATAATCTATACATATATATATATAGGCACTTGAAAAGCCATATCCAACCCAGGAGGTCATGCAGGCTGCATAACAAAAGTTTTGCTACCCAAAGCAATTAGCATAGGACCAGAATGTCCCTGGATCTACATCACCCTGGCTTTATGCAACTGATGGACTCACTCCAGAACCCGTAACCTCCTAATTTTTCTTTTTGGACCATTGAATCCCATTACAGAGCAGAAAAAAAAAGAAAAAATGAACCAACTTGAGAAGATTTTGACCCAAATCCCTCCCAGAAAACTGTGAGAGAATATGTTCTTGTCCAAGACTTATTTTACTGTTCAAGATTAGAATGTCAATTAAAAGTGAGATTTCAGTTCTCCCAGCTCCAGACTTGAAAGTTGGTTCTGCTGCACTCTCATCAATTTAATTTGGATCCCTCTCTGCCATCCACCTTCTCCAATAGCTTTTACCAACAGTTAATATATTTTATTTTGGAAAAAAATCCCAAATGCAATGAAATAGCTGGTACAGAGGCTCTGATCCCCTTTTAGTTGGGTTTTTTCCCAAATCCATGATATTTGAGTGCTCTGCCATCTTTCAAACTGTTAAATCATGTCCCTGTGCCAGGATATGGGAGGAGACCCTAGCCCCCAATAAGAACAAAATCCAGATAATTGTGGAGAAACCAAGCTGAGATGACCCTGGAATGCTAAAATCTGTTGGAGGGGGCTGCTGCCTTGGCAGGGAAAGGGGAAGACCACCAAGGACCCCCATGTTTCCTGGGACACTGGGGGATACTGGGGGGCTCAGCTCCCACCACTGAGCCCCCCCATGCCCAGGGAAGGGTGGCCAGGCAGATGATATCCAAGTCTTTTTGCCTGGTGTGGTTCAGGGGGCTGGAAGTGACCCCAGCTCTATCAATTCACGGCTGGGCTCCATGATCCCTTCCAGCCTTATTGATTCCCTGATTCAGTGAGGAGCCCCAGGCACCACAGAGCCCCTGGGCTCGTGCCTTCTCCCTCAAGATACCCATCCACGTGGCATGGTGACAGCATCCAGCATCCTTCTGCAGCCCCCATCCTTCTGCAGCCCCCCCGTGCCCCGAGCCCCTCTCAGCCCCCAGCTCTGCGTGGGGAACCCGAGCACTGCCATAACCCAGATTCTCCTGCACTTTGGAGCGTGGTTGCCAGAGAAACTGAGCTGATCCATCAATACACAGCCCAGCCTTCTCACGAGGGATCTGTTTCCCCTTTGTTATTTTCCTGCCCTCACACAGAAGCAGCACATCTAAAACATGCCACAAAAATACCTTGAGTGAAGCCCTTGAGCTTTCAGGGACCCCGTTGCCGTATTTCCCTGAGATGATCCCACAGGCCAGTGGAGACCACGTCATTGCTCCCACCCCTGCAGAGAAAACAGAGGAGGGCATTTTAGGGGAGTGGGAGAACTGTATCAAAAAGAGGACTTTCAGTTAAAAAAATGAAATAAAAGCAAAACAATTTCTGCTTGTTTCTATTGCCACTGGCAGGGTGTTCAGTCAGTGTCTTCCAGGGAGATACTGCTGTTGCCCTTAAGTATTTATTTATGTGATTAATATAATTAAAAATAATTATTACTCTTTAATGCATCAGCAGCATCTTTCTGAAAGACACTGACTGCCTTAATCATCCAAAAACCCTCTTTCAGGAGCTTCCAGCCCCATCCTGGCTGCAGTAAAACACCTGAACTCCTGGCCAGGCATCTCCTCCTGCCTTCCACCATCACATCCTCCCTCTGCTGGCCCTGCCTGACAGGACCAGCTCCCATCCTGGGCCTCAGATACCTGGGAGAGGCACAAGGAGCTGTTGGTGGCTTCGATGCAGGGGAGAGGTGGCACTTTCATGGGCCACACAGGTCTCAGAGAATTAAAAGCAGCCATGGCAATTAATATACATATTAATATACTATATTAGTATATAATATTAAGTAACTTTATCAGATGCCCAGGGAGCTGGTTTTTCCTTTAGGTCACCAGAAAGATACTTGCCTGTCTCCTGTTCCCACCTGGAGCCCCAGGTCACCCTGCTCTCTCTCTGTGTGGGACTGAAAGACTCAGACTCACCAATTTTGTGATATAATTCTGGCAGCTGAACCTCCACTTTCTCTCTTTGGAAGAGATGATATTCAGCTTGTTCACACACGGGTGGGATCATGTTGAACTGCCTGGCCACAGAGTAGGCTTCCTGGAGAGGAGAAACCAGCAGGAAAATGCTTTATTGCATGAAAAGGTGCTGCAGGACACACCAGTCAATGCTCCTTGAGTGCACAGAGACCACAGACTCAAGTCTTGCTGTCCTTTATCAAAGAAAAGGGGGAACCAGGAGGATGGGCTGAGAGGGACCTTAAAGATCATCAGTCCAACCTCCCTGCCCCAGGCAGGGACACCTTCCACTAGACCAGACTAGCCATGGACACTGATACCAAACTAAAAAACTTGAATTCAATCAAACCAAAATGACAACCCCCAATTAAACAAGCAAAGACACCCCAAACCCCAGCTCAGCCCATCTTCCCCTAATTAACACTGGGCTTATTCCAGAAGAGGCTTTTAAATGATTTGAGGTGAAAAGGTACTGGATGGAGTACAGCTCCCACACCCCCAGAGCAGTCTCCAGTGCCAGTGGTTCCCTCAGCTGGGCCTTACCATGATCTCCATGGCACTCCAGCGGGACGTGCCCCAGTACATGGCCATGCCCTGGTTTATCACGTGTGTCATTGCTCGCACAATTTCTGGAGGAGGGAACAAAAAGAGGATGAGAAGTGCCCAGAGGTTTCCACCAAATCCTCCCAAATCCACTTACAAACTCCAAGTACACTGACAATCCTGAGCAGTTTGCATTGAACACCAATTCTGCTGTTTTCTCTTGCTCAAGCACAGAGCAAAAAGCATTTTCAGTACAAACATGAAGACACTGACCTCTTGCCTACCAACACCTTAGGGTAATAGATCTTTTAAAATTTAGCACAAGAGGGCAGCACAGTGGGAAAAGAAACTACAAAATCGACTCAATTTATTTTAACATTTGTTTACTGAAAGCATGTATCTGGCTCTGCTGGTTTTTGCCAGGAATACTGGGATGCTGGGGATAAAGTTACAAAACTGAGGGATTGAAGCCCACTTCATCGAGGGCCCTCAGGTGTCACCTCTGCAAAGCCCAGCATGGACCTTCAGCACAGCAGTGCCAGGGTCCTCACTGTTCTTTGGGAATTTGAAGCTGGCAAGGCTACACACCAGGATGGGAACTTTAAATTCCACCCCTCAGACCTCTGCTGAACAGCTCTGCCTTCTTGGGGTTGGGGGGGGGAACCCACCATAAAGTTTCATGGAATCCCAGAATGGTTTGGGTTGGAAAGGACCTTAAAGTTCATCTCATCCCACCCCTGCCATGGGCAGAGACACCTCCCACTAGCCCAGGGTGCTCCAAGCCCCGTCCAACCTGGCCTTGGACACTCCCAGGGATCCAGGGGCAGCCACAGCTTCTCT
>JAWWEE010000010.1:1063039-1082592 GCA_035221455.1 Xenops minutus | reverse complement strand
CAAGGCCAGGTTGGACGGGGCTTGGAGCAACCTGGGCTGGTGGGAGGTGTCCCTGCCCATGGCAGGGGTGGCACTGGGTGATGTTTAAGATCCCTTCCAACTCAAACCATTCTGGGATGATTTTATGGCTCTGTGAAAGCAGCTGCAGCAGTTTCACAGCCAGCACAGCTGAGGCTGTTTTTCTATGTCGGTTTTTATGGCAAATTCAATGCCAACAAGAAAATATAGGTATGCCATAAAATTTTTATGACTTCATCCCCAAAATATCTCTAAAGCAGCTTGTTTACATAAAGGGCACGGTTTTTTAGGATGACTTTCAGGAGCAGTGTGCAGGCTGGGTGCACACATAGGTGTGCACACATAGGTGATCCAACCAGCCCCAGCCCAGCTCTCCTCTCATCCCTTGTGCCCTCTCCATGCATGGACACCATCACATTTACTGCATCCAAGGTCCTCCAGAAGTGGTGCATCCAGCTGGATTTAAGCTGCCATGGGTCCTGCATAGACTCTCATGCCACTCCTGCATTTTGTAAGCAGCACCAAGGATCAAAACCCTCTTCCCCCTTTGGGAGCTGACAGGGACAAGGCACCAGGACCGTGCTGGGGCTCTCCAGGAGCTTCAGGACCTTATTTTTCCACGAGTTCCCTGCCTCTCCTGCTTCCCAAGCCCTGTATCCCATTGACTATTTCTGTTTGTTCTCTGAACAGAGCTTTGCCAATAAATAGCTCCCGAGAAACTCAGAGCCAGCAGAGCCCTGAGCGAGGACCCAGCCAAGGGAGCTGAGACACCAGGCACTGCTCCCCACTCCCTCCTGCCTGATGGGAGGTTTTATGGTGCTATAAAAGCATTTGAGAAACCCTTCTAATGCATTCAGAGGCCATGAGAGGCAAGTCCCCATTTGCCAAAGGGAGGATGTTCCACCTCCCACTGCTGGGACAGCGACTCACTGGGGAGCACTGGGAGGGGGCTGGAACGAGATGACCTTTAAGGCCCTTTCCAACCCAAACCATTCTGTGATTCTATCTTCCTCCTGGCTTTGTTCAGGAGCAAACACCTTCCAAGCCCTCCATTAGCTCCCACCAAATGCTGCTCTGACTCCTGCAGAGGGGTGGAAGGGACTGCCTGGAGCACCCTGAAGGGCAGGGCTGGGACAGGGGACACAACACAGCACCCAAATCCCTCTATGCATTAGGGGCACTTGACATTATGATCAACCCACTACCATGAGCCACCGGCCCTTGGCTCCTTGGGTGTATTCCAAACACTAAAACACAGGGAATCCTGCTGGAGCACCTCCACAGAGGAGACACCTCCACAGAGATGTCCCTCCTCACGGGTTTTTGGCACACTCTGAGCCCTGGACAGAGGGGAGACATCCCCTGACTCACAGCAAGGGCATTCACCCTGCCTTTACCCTCTGGGCTCACATCAAGTCACACGCAGAGCAGTTTTCTTCTCCGCAAAGACAATCAATCTCTTAACAAACATGTTCCACAGAAGGCGTTTTATAATGTTAGTCTAAAATAAAAATAAGCATGCTCAAAATTCCGATTGGATTTCACTGAAGCAGCCAGGCTAAAATAATACATTTTAAATGTCTTAAACTGTGCACTTCACAAGTAATTAAATTAGCAGCGTTCCTGCACAACGACTTTCCTTCCATCCATTTAAGCATTAGATTAAAGTTGTCAGGCAGTCTTTAGATGGAAAATACCATGCTGCAGGGAAGGGTTTGGGAGGAGAAGAGTGGGGTGGGGTGAGTTTTGGCAGCTGGTGGGCCAGGGACCTGCTCCAGCCACTGCTGCAAGCCAGGGAGATGCCCCATGCAGGGGACAGCCACCCACTGCCACTGCCTGGAGAGTGGCACAGGTCTAGGTGGCCCAGGAGCAGCATGGCACAGGTCTAGGTGGCACAGGAGCAGCAGGGCTGGGACAGCCACCCCAGGGGATGGGGACAGTCACCTACAGGTGACTGGGACATCCACCAAGGGGTGGTGGGACAGCCACCCATGGGTGACAGGGACACCCACACCCGGTGATGGGGATGTTCACCCACAGGTGACAGGGACAGGCACCCAGACTGCTCCGTGCCCTTGCATGACTCCCTCGTGCCCCTGACCCTCGGCCACGGGTGGGCAGTGAGCTGCTCTGGGCATCCCCCCCACAGCACCACTGCATTATTTAAAAGCTTCCTTAAAATACCATCGTTTTGCTTCCACTTAAGCAAGGGGCCATGAGAATCGTGCTCCTGGAACACCATTTGTCCTTGAATTCGATCTTGTTCTCCTGAGCTCATCACTTTCCCTCGGGATTCAAGTGGGGCAGAGCACGCCCTGGGTTCCTGCTGTGCCCAGTGCTCCCAGTGCCACCAGCACTGCGGGACAGTGCTGTCCCAGTGTGGCACTGAGCCTGGGCACAAGAAATCTCTTTGCCTGCAGACACTGCTGCTCTGGGCATCACTGCTCTGGTGGCAAAGCCACAGGGGACAGCCAGGAGCAGCTGGGAGCAGCTGGGAGCAGCTGGACAGGTACTGCAAAGCAAAGACAACTTTGCTTTATCTGCCACCTAAAAGGGGACATCCATCTCCAGTGCGTACACCAGCCCAGACACCTGCAAAGTCCTCATTTATCATAGAATTGTGGAATTGTTTCACTTGGAAAGACCTGGAAGACAACCAAGCCCCACTGCTAACCCAGCACTGCCCAAAGAGGTATGAGCCAGGGAGCAGTGTACCCCTGCCAAGCCCCTTGCACTGCCCTATTTTCAGAGTTTAAGTGGTAAATAAATGTGTATTCAAACCTAAGGCTGGTTTAACCCTGCAATGTCAAACACAGCTTTTGCATCAATGTGATGGGATGAGACAAATCCAGACCCCACCAGCCCCAGCCTCACCTCCCAGCTATAAACTCCTGGGAAGCCACTGGGAGTCTGAGAGTAGCACAAATCAGCAGATTCTGTTTGCTCAAGTGCTTCCTTTTCCTCCCCCTTTGAGTTACTCCTGCCCCCTTTGTAGCCATTATAAGCTACAGTCCTGGGGGGAAAAGCATTGTGAATTCAGCGTAAATCCATTCTGTACACTGGATTAATCTTAATTTGCAGCAAGAAAATGAAGATCAGATGATGAGCCATAAAAGTCAACCTGATGTGGAGAGCTACTGAAATAATATAGAACTTGATATCGAAATAATTGTTCCATTTGCATGTGAGAGTTTAAAACTGCTCATAATTGCAGCAAGGTTTAAATAAACTACAGCTTCTTAAATATGTGAAGTAGCTATTATGGTGAATGCTTGGGAAAAGAAAAGCAAGGAGAAAGAAGACACAAGTCCTGGAATGCTGCTACGGAATACCTTTCACTTACACCCCTTGGAAAGCACAAGAGACTTCTCTTCTGTTCCCAGTGGGATTGTGCAGCCCAAAGTGACCTGTGTGCATTTCCCATCAGGCTGGGAGGTGCTTTTCCCTCCTCCAAGCCCATGTCCGTGGCACAGGGTCCAGGACACCACGTGCTCTGCAGGGCCATTCCAGCATCAATAATATCCTGATTCCACAGAGGGAATTTGCATTTTCATAAAAGCATTGCAGTTTGTGCTCCCAGCCCCTGGGCAGCCGGGTGTGCTCAAAGGAGTGGAAGAAGGCGTGGGTGAAGGCGAAGGCGAAGGGTCTGATGGTGATCACACATCTCAGTTGCAGCTCGGGGTCTTTGCAGGGCTCTGTCCCCCCCAGGCAGTGATTCCTCCTCCTCCTCTGGGAGCACTTGGCAGCTGTGCCAGGGACCTCTCCAGGGAGGGGGAATGGCCCAGGGATGTCCTGTGGAATCATGGAATCCTCACAGGTTTGGAAGGGAATTTAAGGACCATCCAGTGCCACCCCTGCCATGGGCAGGGACACCTCCCACTAGCCCAGGGTGCTCCAAGCCCTGTCCAGCCTGGCCTTGGATACTCCCAGGGATCCAGGGGCAGCTTCTCTGGGCACCCTGTGCCAGGGCCTTACAGGTAAGAATTTCTTCCCAATGTCCAATCTAGCCCTGCCCTCTGGCAGCTTCAAGCCATGCTTCCCAGGAGCACATTTGTCCCTTCTCCCCATCCCGGTGCTCCTGGGAGGGAAGGTGCTCCAAGCCCCTGCCAGCCCACAACACCAGGAGGTTTGAGTTAACCACAGGACTGCGAGTTCTATATTTGTTACACACCTTAATTGTGTTTGCCAGCAGATGTTTATTTAGGCAGAGAAGTGGGATGAGGAATTCTCTGTGCTGCAGTATTTTTATGGTGCATTTTAACCCCTTTAAGTGGTGCACAGAGCCAATGGAGAGCTGTTCTGACCCTGAGAGGTCGAGTCCACAGCTGCCTTTCCAGGAGGGAGGGGAGAGCCATCCCTCTGGATGCACGGGAGCAGCACGCCCACCACTGGGCTGTGGTGCATGAGCAGCTCCCTGTTAATGCGCTCTGACAATAACCCACAATCTCAGCACACAGACACAGCAATGCCTTAAACAGCTGATGGGTTTTTAGCCAGCAGGATGAAACGACCCCCTCTGGAGTGTGGCCAGGGCACTGCCTCGGTGCCACCGGGGATGTGGAAGGTCCTGTCAAGCAGCTGCACCCAGGCAGAGGGCCAGAAAAAGTCCCAGTAAGGAAAGGATTGAGCGGGATACCCTGGGCTGGGCTCACTCTGAGTGCAGCACCCACAGTCTGAGATGGGCTTGCTGCTCCTGCCCTTGGACACTCCCAGGGATCCAGGGGCAGCCACAGCTTCTCTGGGCACCCTGTGCCAGGGCCTGCCCACCCTCTCAGGGAAGGATTTCCTCCTAAACTCTGATCTAAATCTTCCCCCTTTCCCAAAGGATGAGGAAGAAAGCAAACTTTGCTCTTCAAGGTTTGTCTGCCCGGATCACCTTTACGTAATTCCAATGTCAGTAGCTTCACTTCCACAGATTCCTCCTTGTACCTTTGCCATCCTCAAATGCTCAGATCCCCCTAGATTTGAAAATAAGTCTGGGGAGGGAAATAACTATTTTCTGTCCTCCCTTCTTCCTCCTTTTTTTCACTAGTTTTTCAGATCTTTTATTACCAGCATTAGTAACACCCCTTAGATGAAGGAAGACTGTGGCCCCATCGAGTGGCAAGGCTGGGTTTCCCCTCCAGGGACAGTTCCTGGCCTCTCCACGCCCTGCCCAGGCTCCACTGACTATTTACTGCACCAATTTGCCTTTGCAGATAACATTTTTGTTTAGGCTCACGCCGGAGTTAATGGTCAAAGCTGCCTGCATCAATTATGTATGAACACAAATAGACAGTCGTGCTCAGTAAATTGGGTCCCTCGTGCCCATGCGCGGGCAGGGCTCACTAAAGGGCTATTTCTGAACTGCTGACGGCCCCGAATCGGCTCTGCAGAGACAGAGCCCAGCACAGCCGAGCTCCTGGCACGTCCTGAGCACGGAGCACGCTGCTGGGGTGCTCTGGGCAAGGCTTTGCCCTGCTGGAGGTGTGATGGAAAGGGGCTGGGATCGTAGGATCATGGAATTCTGCAACAGTTTGGGTTCGAAGGGTCCTTAAAGACCACTGATTTCCACCCCCTGCCATGGGCAAGGATACCTTCCACTACCCCAGCTTGCTCCAACCTGGCCTTGGACACTCCCAGGGATGGGGCAGCCACAGCTTCTCTGGGCACCCTGTGCCAGGGCCTTCCCACCCTCACTGTAAAAAACTTCTTCCTAATGTCCAATCTAAGTACGAGGAAAGGAATGCTGATGCCAGTCCCGGGCTGAGAGGTTCCCTATGGCAGCACATCCCAAACAGTCCCAACACCAGGATCGGGGCGGGATGCACTTCACTGAAAACGCTGTTAAAGAAAATATGGCAAGTTAGGAATGAGAAGAACGCAGACTGTGAGCTCTCCATGGTCCAAAGCAGGTGGAGGCCCAGCCTGCCATCCCTCCTCCCTGCTGTGCATCGCAGGGCAGCCACACCACATCCTTTGTTTCCAGCAGCGGTGCAGCAGATTGCAATTTTCCAAGCCAAGCGCTGCAACTACACCATTTTCAAAGGAGGGCTTCAAGTGATCCCAAATATTCTCTCCGTGCATCTGGGCAGGCTCCCCAGTGGGACTGAAGTGGAGCACTGAAAAGGATAAAAGGGAGCAGCCCCCTCGCCGCTCGCCTTGGGCAGGAGGAGGCGGCAGAGGCTGTGCCCGGCAGGCACAGCAGGGGTGATGTCCTGTCCCCCTGAGGCCACAAGCCGGCAGGGGAGGTACAAAATGCCGATCTCCTTTGCCGGGGCACAGCCGAGCCTTGCCCAGGTGAGCGCCGCGGGGCCGCACCGGAGCCCTCGCAGATGTTCCCAGGCGAACACATTTACTCCCCGCAAAGTTTTGGCTCCCCTGTTCCAATCCGGTCCCTGAGCTGGAGCCGGGCCAGAAACACGTCTCTTGGTGAAAAGCCCCCGAGCGGGCTGCTCTGCCGCCCCCAGCCCTGGCACAGGACCAGGGGCTGTCTCTCCCTTTACATAAGGCGCTGGCAGCCGGGGGAGGCTGCGGGAGCATCCCGGGGGCGCAGGCGGTGCCCGCCCCTGTTTGCAGCGGGGATGGAGGGGCAGCAGAGCTGCCCTGGCACTTGGAGCGGCTCACGCTGCAGAGCTCGGCACCAAGGACATCATTCAAGCAGAAAATGGGTTGGGAAGGACTTCGGCTTCACATGTGAGGGAGATGAGGACTTTGCAGGGTTATTGTCGCAGCCGCTGGGAAAAGGCTTTGGCTTCTCCCAGCGCTGGGTTTCCCTGGGATGGAGGAACCAGCCCAAGATGAACACGAAATACCAGCTCCAACCTCGAGTGGAGGTGTCTTCCCTAACCAAAGGTTGTCTCGACTCAGCAGCATCGCAGCTGAGCCTGAGGGTTATGCAGCTCTTCCTCCAAATTCCCCTGTGCTGCTTCTCCTGGGGGAGAAATCAGCTCTGGATATGCAGAGATTTGGGTGCAGAAACGGGGATTAGTCATAAGATAAAACCTCAGGCTTGTCACCAACGAGCTGCTATTCCTGCAGTTCCCAGGTCTGGGGCAGCCAAAGCTGAAGGGAGTGCCAGGGCTGTGCTAACTCCAGTGGGACAATCCACCCTCACTATCCAAACCTTATCTAGGAATTAGGCAGAAAGAACTCACAAAGGCCCAACTTTGAGGCTGCAGGAGCAAGGAATTGCAATTACCCGGCGTGTTGGTGCACTGATAGCGCTGGGAGCCCAGGGGAAATCAGCAGGAAAACTGCTGGCAATTAGCACACAGGGTCCTACAGCCAGGGAGCACAAGGCATGACTTGGTAACAGATCGTGTCTCTGAATGACACCATCAAAGACACCTCTCCCACAGACGAGCTTATGGGGAAACTGAGGCAGCGACCGGGCTGCAGGAGGGGTGAGGGGTCAGAGGAGTGCCTGGATCCACTGCTCCACTGGGAGGCTGATTAAAGGATCAGTTACATTGATTTTGAGAGTTGCCTGTTTTCAGGCAAGACCCACTGCCATCCCCCAAGCACTGCCCTCCCTGCAGGACAGACCGCAGCACCCGGGAGCACCCAGGATCCCCCCAGGCACTGCCCCTGCCATGGCACCCCAGCTGGCACCTGGCTCCGGGAGACATTTATTAATCAGCATTTCTGCCCTCTCTGCAGGCTCTCTATGGACTCCTGTGCCAACACGGTGCCAGGGGCGTGCAACGCTCCTGCTGAAAGTTGGTCATGGCCAAAGGACAGGAACAAGCAGTTGGAAAGGCTGGGCTTCCACTCAGGCAAAGCCTCCCTGCCATTTATCAACCATTCTAGCAACTCACAGAAAATTACATCTGAGCATCCCATTCACCCTCCTTCCAATCTGTGCCGTTCCTGGAGAGTTAATATTGACATTTTCTGAGCTGCAGGATGGCCCAAGTCAAGCCCTGTGCTGACTGCACCATGCCTGGATCTGTGTACGAGTGCTGAAACCAGCCTGGCTTCGCATCTGTCCCAGGACCTTAAAATCAGCATTGGCACCAAACTGCACCCTCTCCCCGTGCTGCTCCCCTGTTCAGGTCTGGTGGCACAGGATGTTATCTGGGTGTTACCTGAAGGGCTGGCAACCAGCACGGCTGGAGCTGCCCTGAGCCCTGTGCCCCGAGCCCTGCCCGCTGAGCCCCCCGTGTGCCAGCTGCCTCCAGCAGCAGCAGCAGCAGCTCCGAGCTGGGCACGGGGTGCAGAGCATCCCAGGCTCTCCCCCACTCCCAGTCCGAACGTCACCCATTCGTGGGAAAAAGGAACCCCACGAACGGGCAAAAGCCAGCACCAAAGGCATGCAAATCCTTCTCATTTCCAGCCCAAGGGTGCCCACACTGAGCACTTCAGACTGAACTCAGCCATTCCTTATTTTTCCTGCCTAGGTTAGGAGGAATAAAAGCCTGTGAGATGCAGGCGGCATTCCATAAGAATGCCCGAGATTTCCTTTTCTGCATCCGCCTAAAATTGGCTTTGATCTCATCCTCCCCGAGTGAAGCAGGTGAGAAGTCAGTGAGCCACCCCCACAATGGAAAGGTACCCGAGGCGGAGGTCTCTGCTCCACACAACATACTGCAAACCAACTTTTGCACTGTCCAGCACCAAACATGCTTTGCTAATTGATTTTTCTGCTCATTAGCACTAATAGCAGTTATACTGAGCACTTAATAGAAACCATCTTACCACCACTGTCACTAATTCACAACATTGTATGGAATCTACCCAGGCAAGTGGAGATTTTTGGTATAAAATCATAAATACATATGCCTGCAAAAGCATCAACACCCAAAAGCTACTCAGTTATGCCCAAGTTTAAAAATCTATTAATAACCTGAGGAGAGAGCTCCTCTGCAAAGCCGGGTGCATCCAGGCAGGCAAAGTAAAGAGCTATTACACTGCAAGGGAACAAAGACCGAGACCGTGCCCATACCTATATTTCATGCCCGTTTGCTTTGCGGTGGATTCTTTTAATGAAATGTGGTGCTGGGGGGTGAATGTCCCCAGACTGCGAGCGATAATAGCCACTGTCCGAAATTTTGCCCGGGCTGCATTCACTACGTTCGGGGTCGTGGTGTTCTGCTTGCTGATGAGCCTGTCTTCACCATTTCGACTCTTCAAGTTGTGGTCTGTGCAGGCGATGGACACTTGCATCGCGCCCGCGGTGCCCCGTCAGTCCCGGGCCGGGTCGCGGGCTGAGGCTGCCCCACCGCCAAGGGGGCTCCGAGGGACCCCGGCCTCGGGCTGGCCGTGCACCGGGGCTGTGTGTCCGGGAGAGCCGGGCTGCGGCCCCCGGGCAGCGGCGGCAGGGACAGGACCCCCGAACTCGGCAGGGCTGCGCTGGCTCCGGGCTCTCCCTGGCGCTGCTCGCTGCCGCTCAGCCAGAAGCATCCATGCAGTCAGGTGCTGCCGGGGCGCCGCTCCTTCATGGTGAGCGCTCCGCAGCCGCTGTGTCTCGCTGCAGGCTCCTGGACGCTGCTTTTAAATCACTGCGGGCATCCTGCGAGCGCTGGCTCCGGCCGCCGGACCGCCAAGTGCTGAGCAGGCTCCGCCGAGCGCCGTCCCTACGGACCGGCAGCATCCATCGGTCCTTCCCCGGCTACCTCCCACCCGTGGAGCCCGCGCTGGCAGCGGCCCCGGGCAGGGAGGGGAGGATGGCAGGGATGGCAGGGATGGCAGGGATGGGAGCCACGGGCCTCCTTTGTGCTCACAGGGAAGGCGGGCGGTTCAGGCTGATCCGCCCGGAAAAAATCGCTGCCGGCATCGCTAAGCAAGGCGAGCACTTCTGCAGCAGGGGTTAGAAGGGGTTAATTGTGGGGGAAAGGAGAAAATAAGGGGGAGGGAGAGAAGATCGCTGTGCTGCCGCGTGCGAGGGAGTTAACACGGTAATCCCGTGTTCCCGGCGCCCGGAGCCGCCGCCCGCAGCCCCCGACGCGCAGCAGGGCCGGGGTTAATCCCTGCTCCGCCAGCACCGCCGGCGGAACGAACCGCAGCGCTAAGGCTGTGAAGCAAACCCATCCCCATCCATCAGCAGATGATCCCTGTCCCTCAGCACGCCGTGCCCGTCCCCGGTGCGGCCGCAGCCCGCTGTGCCGGCGGTGCCCGCTGCCCTGTGCCCTCCTGCGCTCCGGCTCTGGCACCGCGGACAGGGGCGGGCGGTGACCCCCGGCACGGGGAGGGTGAGCAGGGCTGGGCCGTGTGGAGCCCCTCCAGGACCCCTGTCTGCCACTGCCACCCAGCAGAGCGACCCTGGGGGGAAGAGGGGAGTGGGGGGACAAGCAGCGGGTCTCGGTGGGTGCAGCTCCACGGGAGAGGATGCCCATGGAGCCACCCATCCTCCGATAAAGTGCCAGGCTTCTCCTGCCCAAGGCACCCAGAGGTGAAGCAGCAGCGGGGGCAGAGAGAAGCTGGGGGTGCTGGTGGGGTGATCACAACCCGCTTTGAGCTCAGGGTGACAAACCCTGGATTGCCTGTCCTGCAGCAGGGGCACCCCACGGCTCCCTCTGCTCCCCGGAGCCCCCTGCCCGCCCCAGCCTGCCGAGGAGGGGGAGTGTGAGAGGGGCTGGGTGGGCAGCTGCCAGCCAGCCCGGCCACCCAGCACCCCGTGACAGGGGGAACAGCTCCTGACCATCTCTGCGGCTCCTTCGTCTGATGGCTCATTCACAGCTACCGGCACGTTCCTTTGAGGATGGAAAGCATTCATTCAGAACAACGAAAGTTACTTTATTATGTTTTCCAAAAGATGGTTAACAGTTAATCACGCAGCACACCCACAAACTCCCAGCTGCGAGTGGTCTCCTTGGCCTCACCCTCAGACTGGGGGTTTGGGGCAGCAGGACCCCTTGGAGGGTTTGCAGGCACCTCATCAGTGAGCCGGTATTATAGAACAGCAAACGCTGTTAAACACACAGCAAAGAGTGTGGCATCGGGGGGCACAAGCCTGAGGTCACTGACACCAAGGTGCCCCCATGCCCAGGACATCCTCCAGGTGTCTCTCGGACTGGGGGATGCAGCTGGAGCATTGCTGGTGGCACCCCAGGGTTCTTCATCCACCTGGCTTCTGGAGCCCAGCTTTGCGTTTCAGAGCCCAAAGCAGGACTGACAAACCCAGGAATATTTCCCTCTCTGATGTCTCACATACTCTTGCTGGAAATATGTCATAGATACCTCAAGATATATTTTTACCTCATTCTATATATGTCCAGAGAGTTCCCACTGCAGCCAGCTCTGCAAATGCTGACTTGGTCCTGGGGACATGCCCAGGTGTCTGTCACCCAGGTCCTGGTCACTGTCCCCACTGCCATGGCTGCCCATGCCCGGGGTGGCAGGGGAGGGCCAGAGAGGGGACAGAAAGGGACAGTCACGTTCTGTGCTGGCACATCCCACAGGACATATTAACTCAAGCTGCTTAACTTTGGAGGGGTTACAGTCTCTGCCAAGGAAATATGTATTTAAATATGGGATTTATTTCATCTCCCTGAGCAAGATAATCACTTCTAGACTAAAACGGTGGAGTAACATAATTTCGTATCATGAAAATCCTGAGCTTATAGAGGAGGAGGTATGTGACAGCTCTGGCAGAGGATGGGGCTGGGGTACAGTGGCCTCTCCAGCTCAGCCCCGAGCCTGTGGCCAGGCTCCTGTGACGCCTCAGTGCCACCAAACTGCTGCACTGAGATGCCCCTGTGCATTTCCCTGGGGAAGACAATTGCTCATTAAATAACTTGCTCAAAATGCTTCATCGAGCAAATCTGGTTTATGACCATCCTGCGACCTCCACCAGCCCCAACCCTGGAGCTGCTGCATCCACCCCATGGGCCAAATAAAGAGCCAAGCACAGACCTACAAAATAAAGAGCCAAACAGACCCAGAGCACGCAGGATGCTGTGGGGCAGCACAAGCCCAGGAGCTGCTCTGTGGCTGCTGCACAAACACACATTTCGTGGCCCTGGACAGTCTGTCTCTGTGCCCAGGACCTTGCAGGGGGAGGATGACACACAACACTGCAGTGAGCAGGATAGAAACCTCCAAAAACCAAAAAATGGATTATCCAGCCCAGCTCAGGTCCTGGAGAGACACAGGGGTGTCCTGGGGCCAGGCACAGCACAGGCTGGTGATGGAGAAGCCCTTCCCAGTGCTCCAGCAGGGACTCTGCTCCTGGGTCAGCGCAGCTCTGGCTGCAACCAGAGGAGGAAAGATTATTCTGCAGCCCAAAATACGAACATGAACAAAAGTCCTGCAGTCTGAGCTGGGGGAAACATTGAGAGCTGCTGCAGGCCCTGCCTGGGCACAGTTCAAGCAGAGCACGCTGCTTGCTGCTTCCTTTTTACTTGAAATTTCATCTAATAGTTGAACAACTTGAAACACAATGCCAAGTCTGGCTGGAGATTTTGTTTCTCCGAGGCTGCAGTCACAGGCTGCTTACCCATCCCTGCCCATGGCAGGGGATTGGGACTAGGTGGTCCTTAAGGTCCATTCCCTCCCAAAGCATTCCATGATTCCAGGGCACTCGGGAGCCATGAGCCTGGCAGTGACCTCAGGGTGTTCTCATTGAATCACAACATAATTAAGGTACTTTTTCATCTCGTTTCAGTCAGAGGTTTATGTCCAGTGGCAGACACACTGAGGCTGCAGGCTGTGATGTGAAGGAGAGCTGGACACTGACCACACACAGCCAGTTACATAAACCCCCATCCCTGCATTCCAACCAGCAATCCAGGTCACCAGTAATGCTGCCACCCCAGCCTGTTTAAGTTCTTTAACTGAAGTTCTTCCACATTTGGAGAAGACAACAACATAACACAGCAGTGAACCTAGCACTGGGCAGGGACAATGACAGACGAGGTGCTGGCTGGTGGAAGGTGTCTCTGCTTAGTGCAGGGTTCATTGCCTTTAAAGGCCCTTTGCAACCCAAACCATTCTCTGATTCTCTGTGCTGTTACAGGCCCTCAGCCAGGCACCTGCAGAGGAGACCCCCCAGCACCCCAGCAAACCCAGCACCTCATGTGGGGTCTGGGTGCAAGAACCAGCACAGTCCTCAAGCACCAGCAGCTGTATTGCCCTGCAGCTGCCTCTGCCCTCACAGTGTCCCTCCTTCCCTAACAATGGTCCCTCTGCCCTGACAATGTTCCTCCTTCCCTGACAATGTTCCCTCTGCCCTGGCAGTGTCCCTCCTTCCCTGACAATGTTCCCTCTGCCCTGACAATGTTCCCTCTGCCCTGGCAGTGTCCCTCCTTCCCTGACAATGTTCCCTCTGCTCCTGGTGCCAAAGGGTCCTACCATCCACATCCGTGGCCAGAGCAGCCCCAGGACTGGGGAGATGCAGCAGGACAGAAAAGTCAGAGCTTCCAGGCTAGAGACACATCAAAAATATGGTTTCAGCCCTCATGAGAGAGTTTTAACCACAGTGGACATTTTGACAGATGCTTGGTTAGATTTTGCGTGCAATGCCCTTGGATGGAGCAGACCCCAGGAAATGGCAGGGAAGCACTGAAAATGCAGCTGGCAGCACCGTGAGGGCAGGATCCTGCTCCAGAAGCAGTGCCCTTGGAGCTTTTCCACCTTTATTTTATCCAACAGCGCAGATCTGGCTGCAGCCACGGCAGCCTGTCCACAGGCACCTTCCACAACCCAACAGAGACCCTGCAGGCAGCAGTGTCTCTCCAGACCTGGCCTTCCCAAGAGCTGTCTCAATGTCCTGCCACACACACCTGGCTGTCAGGTCTGCACCCCTAATTCTCCTGCAGTGCAGCAGGACACACCGGGGCAATTCCATGCCATGGCCCAATACAGGTTTTATTGGGCCATAAGAGCTCTGATGACAATCACAGCTGAGCCCATGCTGGGCTGGCTCCCTCCCTCTCCAGAGCTGCTTGGGAACAGGTTTCCTGCTGGGATAATTACCGAGGATTGCAGCAGTTCAGTTACATCTCCCTAAATTGGACTGATATGGACACTGGAGAGATAAGGAGCTCTGCCACCCTGGAGCCCTGGCATGGGGAGGCAGCTCCCGACAGGGCTTCCCTGGCATTAATCCCAATTAAGGGCCAGGACAAGCTGCTCCCAGCTCATCTGAGGAGGGGTCCTGTCGGAAGCAGCCACGACAAGCCCCGCAGCGATTTGTAGCTCTTTGGGATGTATCTAAACCCACCAGGAATGGTTCTTTTTGATAACAGTGCTGGAAGCTGGGCGAGGAAATGAGCTGCAGAACAAAAGCCCCGTGCTTATCGAGCCAACAGCCGTCACATTTCCGCTGGTTTCACATCAAAAACTCCATTTGCATTTGTAATTGCACTTGAGGAAAACTGATCAAAATTCCTATTAAACAGTTTTTAGTTCGAAGGCGCCGTTGTGGCAGGGTTTGAGCCAGGCTGGGGGCAGTGCCCAGCGGGGGCTGCCTGGGGTGGCACAGGAGATCTCTCACAGTGCTGTGGTCCATGGCAGCTCCCAGGGCTCCATCCACCCCAGAGGGACCCAAAGTGGCAGTGGGAGAGCACAGAGCCAGCTGTTTGGCCACCACGGGCTCTGTGCTGAGGCTGGGCTGGAAGAAACACAGCACCAGAGAAGCTGTGGCTGCCTCTGGATCCCCGAGAGTGCTCCAAGCCAGGCTGGACAGGGCTTGGAGCCACCTGGGCTGGTGGGAGGTGTCCCTACCCATGGCAGGGGGTGGCACTGGATGGGCTTTGAGGTCCCTTCCAACCCAATCCAGTGTAGAATCCTGTGATCCTATGAATCCATGAGCAAACTCCCACCTAATCTCCAATCCCCCCAGGTCCCCCCAGTCCCACAGTGGGTGTAGGAGCACCCACTGACTGCTGACAGCACCCGCAGTACAGCCCCAGCACCGAGGGGGCTGCCTGCCAGCAGAGAGCTCTGCACCAGCCAGCTCTGTGCAATATTAAATAAATCATGGCTTCATACAACGGGAAGGATCAATAGTGTACCCGAGCCCCAGAGCTCTCCGTGTCTGACAAGGAGGATGGAATCACCGGGCGCCCAATTCAATTAACTGGTCGTTTGTCCCTGAGAGTGCAGCACCCCCTTAATGGTGCCTATTGCCCATTAGCTGCTGTATCCCTGCTCCAAACCAGGGAATTCAATTTTTCCATGCTATCTATTCCATTTCTCAGCTGACTGAAAGCCAGTGGCCCACATGAAGGGCTCCAGAAACCACCATTATATTAATGTACTGTGCTACACCAAGCACTTGATGGTCTGTAAGGTCCCTTCCAGCCCGAGGCGTTCTGCAATTCAATGACCAAATACGATTAAAACACTTAGAGCTGCACAAAGCTCTGTTGCACAGTGCAAGGGGTTCTATTGGTTTGTTTCACCCCCAAGGTGAGGTTGGAGCCCCTAATTCAGGTGTCCCAGTAACTGAGCACCCATCCCAGACCCAGAGGAGAGGAGCATCTCCAGCAGCAGTGGCAGGACCCTCAAGCATTCAGGGTTGTTGTGCCAGTTCTTGGCACAGAAACACTTTTGCATTTTGCCATGCTCATGTTCTAGTCTGAGCACACAGAAAACGCAGGTTTTCCCCAGGAGCTTTGCATCACCTGATGGATAAGTGTATTCTGAATCAAACTGTGTTCTTCCAGCTTGGCTGTGCTTGTTGAATAGTAGATTTTAGGCAATTATGTACAGTGCTCTGTTATCCACACACGTCAAACCTCACCCAAGCATTACTTGTAACAGCTTAAAGCTCTAAATTAGCTTCTATGAAGAAATATGTTGCTGAGGCATCGATTTTGGATGCTGGGTAACACACAACTCCATGCTGTCCTTTTCTGGGACACACTGGAGCAGATGGGGGAGTAATTATCATGCAATAACTTCTGATTCTCTGAGATGAGCTGGCAGAGGGTCAGAATAAAGATGAGCTACAGCACACTGGGCTGTTTGGGAAACTTTTCCAATGGATACCCCTTCACCAAAGGTGCCCCTCTCTCAGGAGCCCTCAGTTCTCACCTGAGCTCACCCTCCTCCAGCTGATGCAGGGACGTGCCCTCTCTGTGAGCAACTCCATGAAGGCCAAGCGTCTCCATCAGCCTTTATCTTGTATGTCACCAATGGAATAACAAGCACTATTAAAATATCACCTTCCCAAATCGCATTTTTCAAAGAATTTTAATTCTTCTCCTGAGAGTCCCTCTTTCAGCTGCAACAGCATTTCTGATTATTAAAGTGAGGGACACAGGGTACAAATGCCATCAGCTGCATCCAGCAAAGCTGGCACAAGACCTCAGTCCTGCACTGGAGATGAAGCTCTCCACTCTGACCACCGTCCCTAAAGAATGAGGCATGTGCTGGAATTAATCACCGAGGAGAATTAGCACATCTCCCAGGACAGTGCCATTTGCTGAAATCCAGCAGATTACTAAGGAATGATCTTCAGCCCAATTAATTTTATTGTTGCCTTTTCACACTGCCAGGCTTCTCTTCGGGGAAGGGATATGCTAGAACCTGCTGTGTCAGCACTTCCTCTGCCACTTAGTTACCAGCCCACACAGCCAGTGAAAAATCAGCATTTCCAGACTTCTGGAATGTGCTTTTTACCTGGACAGGTGCAGGCAGACACTCTGCTGCCAGGCAAAAGCCAGGGCACTCTTCAGCTCCCTAATTTTTCACTGCTCTTTTCACTTCCAGAGCCCCCTGCAAAGGCTTTAAACTTTGAGTTTTTAGGTACTCAAGGCAAGAGTGTGAGGTCCCCCAGGGCAGCACAATGTCATGGGAAGGCTTGGCTTGGAAGGGACCTTAAAGCCCTTCCAGTCCCCCCCCCTGCCATGGACAAGGACATCTTCCAGGTTGCTCCAAGCCCCATCCAACTTGGCTGTGGACACTTCCAGGGACGGGGCAATGTCCCTTCAGTAAATTAAGTGCAAGGCACTGTCCAGTCTTGCTGTGACCTCCAGGCACTGCCAAGCACGCCCAAGCCAAGGATTCTCTGTACTTCACAGGGCTGGTGCTGGCTGGGCAAGTAGTTCCTGATCTCCAAGCACATCCCAATCGGAATCGAACAACCACTTTCATACTGGAATGGCGCCCATTTAATTAACAAAAAGATTTGCAAGAGGATCATTACTTACTGCCAAATGCATAACCGCTCATTAGGCCCTCAGGGGAAATGAATAATTACTCCTGCAATCTACAGATTGTGCCTTTTTCTGCAGTGAGAAACGTGCCTTTCATGCTCCCAGCTGGGGGAGGCAACTGAGGGCTGGCGTGGGGAACCCTCACCCTGCTGGTGACTGAACCACAGCGAGGGGTTCCCACAGCAGCCTCGTCCTGCCTCTTTGGACTCTCCAAGGGCCCTCCTGGACTCCACCAACACCCCGAGAAAAAATAGCAACCACGCTGCCGGAATCGTGGTAATGCTGGGTTGGCTTCTGGAGTCTTTCTGGCACAGAGATAGAGCCAAGAAACTGTGAAAATACACTGAAAACAAGGGAGGAAAAGCTTATCAGGCAGTGGCAGGTCTGCACAGGCAGTTTATCCAAGGAAAAGCTGCCTTTCATGCAGGGTCCCCCCTCCCCAGCAGCTCAGAGAAGAGCAGGGGCAGCCTGGCTGTCCACATCCCTCTGCACACCATGGGAGATGCAGAAATACAGAGGTGCCCACCTCAGTGCAGGGGAAAGTACAGGGAAATAAAAACACATTTCAACTGAGCATTTTGACTCGCTTAGACTGTAACAAAAGCAACTTCTGGCTCAGAGAGGCATGTAAAGAGCAGCCCTGCTGAGCTCCAGCCCCTGCTGAGCGTGCAGGGTGATGCTGGAAATCCCAGAGTACATGGTGGACAGAGAGCCCAGAGGAGAGGAGAGGCCGTGGTGGAAGAAGCATCCAGAAATACCCTGGCTACCTCTAGTATTTCATAGCACACAGCACTACAATGTGTATGAGAAGCCCCATCCCATGGGGCAGCCCCCAATGCACCCCAGGGGCTGGCACCCCCTCCCAAGGGCTGGCACCCACCAGAACCCAACTGTGCCCCCCCTTCCCTGAGGTGGCAGCGATTTCCTCCTGCTGGAGTCTCTCTGAGCAAGAGAACTGCAATCCCACGAGAGGGGTCCCTGTGCCCAACACCGCTCCAGTAAGGTTCAGCTTCCCTGGACTCGTGGTGCAGCTTCCCCTCCCAGACACTGATTCTGGCAAACTCTTCCTGAGGTCCACCTTCCTACCCCCAGCTCTCAGAAGGGCTCTTTTACCCTAAACATTTTGCCTTTGGAATCCGGACAAAAGCTTGGACAAAGAAATTGCATTTGCAGGGAAATCTCCCTCTTTACATTAGCCCAAGCTTGCAAGCCCTGCAAACTCTGAGTGCAATGAAAACTCACTGTTCACAATTATCAGTGCACCAGCGAGGATTAGTGACCAGGAGAGACCAGCAGGGGCTTCTCCAAGCGTGGACTGGGCCATAGGCTGTGCTCCTGGAGATGGAAGGGGGAGCTTTCTGCTCATCCTGGGGGAGCTGCCATGGGAGGGATGGGCACAGGGCTGGAGGAGGAACTGCAGGGAGGGACAAAGATCATGGAAGTTAGCAAAACAAGAGAGTTGCTGCTGTATCAATACTGGATTTGTCCTGAAGATCAGAATTCATTTCTATTCCACCTGAACCATGCTCACCTGCCAGAGCACATACCAGGGCTGCTGATACAGCCTGGCATCGAAGCTGACCTCTCCAGAGTCTGGATTTATCATCATTTCCTAAAGGATGGAGCCTCAAAACAAACCTGGAAGCCACGAGAGGAGGTTTTGGTGGTATTTTCCTAAATTCAACCCCCCCCTTGACCCACCCTCAGCAGTTTGTGTAGGGTGATGTTCCCATCACAGCAATCCCAAAGTCAGCCCAAAGACTCCCAGATAAAACCTCTCTTAGCCAAGACCACGTGGGCTGAGTTTCATCACGGGGCACAGACTGCAGACTTCAAACCTGTCTATAAATACCCCCAGAAATATCCCAAACTTTCAAGTCAGCCCCCTGGAGAGATGGTGGATGCTCTGCACCACTGCGTGGCTGCGGGGAGCAGAGAGGAGGCTCAGCAGGAGCAGCTGCCCCGGAGCTGGGGGTGCATCAGCATCTGGCTCTGCAGCCACGGCTTGACAGGAGCAGAAGGTGTGGGGGGAAAGCAGCAAATGTGCAAATTCCTGCTGGGCAGCGGCCGGAGCAGCTGGGGTTGGCTGGGATTCACTGCTGTGCTGGGGACTGGGGAAGGCAAAATCTGCTTTGTCTTCCCCACAAGCCAAGAACTTACAGCATGGGACCTTCTGACAGGGAGGTGGGAATAACTCTGGAAGTACCAGCAGGCTGAGTCTGAGCTTGTACACAGCTTGTGAGGACTTTATGGAACCACTATGGAATGGTTTAGCTTCAAAGGAAACTTAAAGCCCACCCAGTGCCACCCCTGCCATGGGCAGGGACACCTCCCACCAGCCCTGGTTGCTCCAAGCCCTGTCCAACCTGGCCTGGGACACTGCCAGGGATCCAGGGGCAGCCACAGCTTCTCTGGGCACCCTGTGCCAGGGCCTGCCCACCCTCCCAGCCA
>JAWWEE010000010.1:1024343-1053378 GCA_035221455.1 Xenops minutus | reverse complement strand
AAGCCATTCCCTGTGTCCTGTCCCTCCATGCCTTGTCCCCAGTCCCTCTCCAGCTCTTGGAGCCCCTTTAGGCACTGCAAGGGGCTCTCAGGTCTCCCCAAGCCTTCCCTTCTCCAGGTGAACATCCCCATTCCAGATTAAAGGAATGCAGGATGCACAGCCTGATCCAGCAATTCCTCAGTAATTCCACTAAAACACATTTGCAGTTCACCCTCTTTTAAACTGATCTCAAAATCCACCCCAGCTCTTCGGATTCCACAGTAACCTCTTAGTTTCTGTTTTCCACGTTTTCCCAGCTCTGTACCTGCACATCCCAGATCTCCACACACAGACACTCCCGGGCCAAACAAACAAGCAGCAGTTAATAACCTGCAAGGTCCTTTTCAGAGAGATTTAAACAGGAAAACGCCAGCTTTGCACAGGTACAGATTGATTTGGAAAGCATCTGCAAGTGGTACCTCAGCAAACACAGATGTCTGATCCCACAGGAGCACAATCATTCCCAAATCCTGACCCAATTAGCCGTGAGGCTCAGGGCTCTGCTGCTCCACACTCTCTGCTCCAGGTAATTGAAACCCCATCAGGGAAAGCTTCATTAAGGTACTTAATTGGGCCTAAGTGGTTCACCCTGCTCTAACAGCGCTTAAATGTAGTGACTTATGAACTCGTGCTGGGCCAGCAGCCCCTGGCTTTGTGCCCGGGTCTCCTCAGCAAAGCTGCTCCCCAAAGCAGGGAGTCATGGAATCTTCCAGGCTGCAAAACACCTCTAAGATCCCTGAGCCCACCTGTTAACCCAAATCCCCACAGCAGAGAGCTCCCCTCTGTCTCCCTGAAGGACACGAGGGATCTGGGAGCTCGGGGGGCACCAGGTCACAGGCAGCTCGAGTGAGTCAATCTGCTGAAATTAAAACTGAATGGAAGTGGCTCTCTCCAGCCTTTTATCCTCTCCAATAATTTCTAGGCGTGATTGTGGGGCCAAAGGCCAGTCCCAGCATACCCAAGTGAAGACAAAAATGCCTGGGTACGTTAATTAACTCTGTTTTCCCTCTTTGCCAAGTTCAGCCAGGGCACTGACGAGCTGCTCTTCTGGCTTTGCTCCGGGTTGCACCCACTAGTGACCAAGCAACCCGTGATTAAAAGGGGAACGTTTTCCCAGGTCAAGGGGAATCCAGACACTGGGAGTTCTCTGGAGGCAGGGGCTGTGCTGGGCAGGGCTGAGGGAGGCTGTGCCCAGCCCTGCCCTGGGACACAGCCCTTGAGCTGATGATCCCTGAGCGCTCTCAAACTGCACGAGAAGGTGCAGAACCACCCACCCTGTTCTTTACTTTTCTGCAGGACTTTCAGACAAAGAGGCTGAGCTGCCTTACCCAAGCAGGTGCTGAGCAGTTGATGCTCCCAAGATGCAGTTCCTGGACAGGTCCCTGTGCCTGGAGGATTGTGTTTGGTTCCCAGAGCTGGAGAGCCCAGCTGGGGCAGTGAGTTCAGTCTACACCACAGACCACACCACAGACACTGAGCTGCCACTGCCCAACACCGTGGCCAGGAGTCCTGTCCCTGTCCCTGGTCCTGGAGCAGCACAACCAGCACATCCATGGGAGTGCCCGCACGGTGCCGTGGCATTGCCATGGCAATCAGCACCACAGAGGGGACTAAAAATAAACCCCAGCTCTGCAAAGCACAAAGATCATCCTGAATCCCAGCCCTGACTCAGATGCTGGGTCCCCGCTCCCCACTGAGCCCAGCAGGACATTCCCACCACCCCGTCCAAAGTTCAGCTCCCCCTGCACAGGCACAGCATCTCCTGTGGCCCTGAGAGTGCCTGGGGCTGCACAGCACAGATGGGCATTGCTCTAGAGCCTCCCAGGGCTCTCAGCAGCCAGGAAATCTCCTTTATCCTCCAAAAACCCCAGAATCCAACCGATCCCCACTGCATTCCCAGTGTCCTGAGCACCGTCCCACCTCCACACCAAGAAACATGGACAGCTGGGCAAGCTCCAGGCACAAAAAGAGAAGCTGGGCACTTGTCAGAGGTCACATCTTGCCCAAACTACAACAAAATTAGCCCAGGGAGCAAAGTGCCAGAGCAGCACTGGATGCCCAGGGTGCACCTGAAGTGATCCCGAGATAAAAGCTGCTCAGGAACATCAGCCCTGGCCATAAACCCAGCAGGACCAAGAGCCACCATGGGCAGAGCTGTGGGACTGCTGAGCTTCCCTTTGCCAAAGGCATCACAGGTTTCCACAGGAGTAACAACAGCACAAGGGCTCCGGTGTCAGTGGCCAGGTCACGGGCCCCGTGAGCCCATGGCCAGGTGTCAGAGCCATCAATTATGGATGGCAGTCTTGAATTATTCCTACTGCTTCATTAAGGGAAGTGTGGGCACAGGGACGTGGGCAGACACCTCGTTGTGAGGGGGTGAGCCTGGGGCCCCCTGGAGCAGCGGGACAGGGATGGTCCCCAGCCCACCCCAGCACAGTCCCTCAGCTCCAGCACCTGCCCTGGAAGGAGCAGAAACTTCTCTTTAATTAACATTCCTCTCAATTAACACACAATTCAAACTTGGCTGTCTGCAAAGCTTACACTTACCCCAGAACATTTTTCCACATTTTTTCTCACCCTAAAAAAAACATTAAAAATAGGAAGAAAACTTGCAAGCAGTTTTATATTGACCTTTGCAGCCCAAATCACTGGGGAGGGATCCACAAGAACGAAATACCAGCTCTAAGGGGGCTCTTGAGCACACATTTAAATCAATTACATCCATAAAACCAGCTTTTTCAACCCAAAATACACTCCCATTTATAATGCACATGTAGACACTACCTTTAAAATACAGTTTCTTAAAATACAGTTTCTACATGTAAGCCCTTAAAAAAAAAAAGTCACACCAAGGTTCAAACATAATATTTTTATTTGTGGATAAAAATTAAGGCTCACAGTACTTTTATCATTTCACAAGCAGAAAAATGTTAAAAATTGAGACTGATGGGGAATGCCCCCAATACAAATTCCTCTAACTGCTGACATGTTTTACTGAAGACTCGAGGTGAACAACTGTACAGGGCAGCTACAGGTATTAGTTTGTAAACTAGGTGCTAAATATAACTTTTTTTTTAAGAAATGTGAACAGAGTATGATGTATCTCTCCACTTGTGGCTGTCCAGGACACATGGATTCCACAGAAACACCCAAACCCACCGGGATGATCACACTAACCTTCCTAAGAACAACCCACCACGGCTACAACGCATGGCACAGGTGTCAAACACGGGGAGAGAGCCAAGGGTCACAAACTCCATTTCCATAAGACATTTGGAGTTATAGTGCAATAGTTTATGCCTAAAATTTTCAATAGTCAACTTTCTGGCTTAAAAGTAAGAACACAGAGTTGCTGTCTGGCTGCAGGAATGCAGCCTGGGGGATGCAGGGTGGGATGAGGGCATGGCAGACTTCAGGACACGGGCAGACATCGTGCCTATAGGTAAGATGCAGCTCCAAGGAGGACTTTTCCAAGGGTGCAGCATGCAGGGAATAAAGGCCCCCTGTCCAGGTGTGCTGCAGGTGTGTGGTCAGAGGTACAACCACTCCTGTGAGCCCCAACCACCACGACGTGTGTTTCATCCCGAGTTACATCACAGCTATGGGACTGCAGGTCCATCTACACAGACACCGGGTCTGGCTCAGAGCCGAGGAGGGTTTGTTTTGCAGAGGGGCTCTGTACTATTTGCATTATTTTTAGTGATTCCTCCAGCTCTGCCTGTTTGCTGTCAAGGCAACACAACCCGTGGCGGCAGCGGGGCCGAGCCTGCGCAGAGGGAGAGCTGGGAGACACAGAGAGGCTCACGGATTTCTGCACCACACCAAAAGGATTCAGTTCTTGCACTCTCTGGAGCTGAGATACGACCCAGGAATGACAACTACTGTCCTAAGCCTCTCCTTTCCTGACCAGAAATTAAATGCACTCTGAAGCTATAACTTCCTCAGGGAGCTTCCCTCCGAGATCAGCTTGTTTTCCCAGGACCCTGCTAGGCCAGGTTCTGCCCCAGCAAACTCCTGGGCTTTAACCAAGAGCTCCTACAGATCACCATCCTGCAGTAAAGGAGCGTTTGGATTGGTAATCCCTGACACCACAGAAAGCTCATCCAAAGGGCTCTGGGAGGTTATGATGGTGCAAGCCACCACTGCCCTTTATAAAGGAGGCAGCTGAGATAGATCCAGCTCAAGCTGCAGAGCCCTCCAGGAGCAGGGCTGGAGGGGGAGGCAGCTCCCCACTCCAAATCACACCAGCCACTGGTGTGTTGCCCTCCTGCACCCCCGTGTCCCCACCAGCCCCCGGAGCAGAGGGCTGGAACACACCATCTCCTCCCCCTCACGAAAAACCACCCCTGACACAGGCAAAAGAATACATTTACACCAGTTGGCCACTTCCTATGAGCAGAAATTAAACCCAATTTCCATAATGTGTAGGCAGTGAATGTAAGAAAAGGAAAATGTGTGTGACCGAAAATATAGAACAAACACTTCCAACATTATTCCAGTTCACAAATCCAGGCAAGGGGAGAGGGAAGTAGGTACAGCCATGAAAACTCCGTGTTACTGAACAGTTTAAACCAAGTATTTTAGCCCATTACACTATGGCAAACTTGCAGCTGAACAAAACTCAACTGCTGAAACCAAAAAACCAGGGATAAGAGGGATGAGCCTGGATACACATTCCAGTTCTCCTGGGGTGGGTACCAGCAGGCACCCAGCAACCTGCTCAGGTCAGAATCCAACTGTTCCTGGCACAGGGCGTGCTCAGGATTCTCAGGTGGATGGAAATGGCTTTGCCTCAAAACATCAAAAAAGCTCCATGTCCAAAGAATCCATCTCTCCAATTATTGCTTCACTACAAAGATCAGAACACGCATGACGGGAGGGATCTACACGGATCGGGATGTCACCCCTGATCCCAGGACTCCACACTAGTAACTACAATGATCTTACAGATCAAGCTAAGCACAACACATACCCAAAAAAAATCCTGGAAAAGCAAATGTGTAGAAAATAAACTGTTATCAAGTCCAAGGAAAGCACAGGGGCAGCGGGAGCAGAGGGAACGCTGCGTGGCAGTGGGGGGCAAACAGGACTCTCAGATCCAGCAGCTCTGATGCAACAGCTTTCCCAGCTGCACTCCCAGTCTTACACTTCCATCCATGCCCAGAGCACACAGGGATCCCCCTCCCCTGCCTGGAGTTTGCCATGTGCACACACACAGGGAGTGTGTTCACAGCTGTCACCACACACTCACCGGCCGAGCCAGGACAGACACACAGGCAGAGGTGATGGCAGGGGATTTTAGCACTGCTCAACATTATTGCCTTGGGCCAAGAGTCAAACAATATAGAACAAGTTAACAGTACACCACATACACAGCAACTCCACAACTCAACAGTGCCCACTACTCCATTTGGCAAAATATTTATTTATAATAAATCCGTTCGAAAGCGGTTGGTCACAAAGAATTCCTTTTACATGTTTAGGCTGTAACAATGCTTTTGGTAGAAGTAAATAAACTGTCTCTTTTGACACAGCGTACAAAAACAAAGAGACACCCCAATGACAGTAAAACACATGAGAATGGGGAGAACTGATAAGACAAAGGCAGAAGCAAGAGGGACCTGTCTGTGCCCGGCAGCGCTGCCATGGTTATTTACCCGTACAATCCTCAGCCCACGTCGGGATCATCCCCAGCACAGCTCTGAACTGCAGGATTATGCTCCAGGAGAGGAATCTGATGCGATGTAGCAGCTCCAGTCACTCTTTCACAGTACTGCATGTCAACACTGGGAATGGTTTCTGATATGGTTTAGACTGCACACAGTACTTGGATAGAAAAAAAGTTAATTACTCCCACTCCGTAGTTCCTGGTGGCTTTGATGTCAAGTCATACATCACCCGAGAAATGCCAGGAATCTTCTTGATCTCTGCCACCATTTTCAACACAACCTGTTGTGGAGGGGAAAAAGAATATCAGAAAAGAGTGTGTAAAACAGACCTGATGAACATTACCCAAGAAAAGCCTGAAGGAAAACCACTCACACTAATTCTGACAGACACTAGGGAGGAGAGCCTACTGCCATCAGCACATTGCCACCAATTAATAATCAGCTGGGCCAAAACCTCTGGCTTATGGTTTCTGCAGGTACATTTAGGATTTGCTGGGTTTTGGCACAGACTAAACCACACTGTGGATCACAAAACACATCCCTAAAGGCAGCAGCTCTTCAGCTTCAGAGTTGTTCATTAAAGTTCAGCAGGAACACACTCTGCTGTGTGTTACCAAAGTTCTTGAAACTGGATATGGATAGTTTCCCAGAAAAAAAAAAAGCAGCTTGAACCTGACTCCTAAATCTTTTTAGTCACCTAAAGAGCCAACAGGGCACTGAGATGTTAAAACCAAACGTGTCAATCAAGGACAATTCATTATGTAATTATTTCCAATTACTAATGCAAAAACTAATTCCAAAGTCCCAGGAATGGCTGGGTATTCTCATCTTTACTTGGTGGCATTTTGGCTCAGTGCTGCTGGAAAGCCTGTAAGTTTGTCACACCCATCTGCCAGCTCCTCATTTTGCTAGTTTTTCCCCCAAACACCACAATATTCTTTCTAATGAATACTATGAACAAGAAAAAATCGCAAGAAAATCCAAGTCAAGGCAACTGAGAGAGAAAAATGAAAATGAACCATGTACAAGAGAAGCTGGTGTTGAAGAGGAACCCCAAGCCCACGTTACCTCCTCTGGGACCTCATTGCCAGGGGTGGCTGCGATGCCAGTCATGAAGTCACTGGTGATGAAGGGCCTGATGACCACAGACCTCTGGCAGGAGGGCTGTTTCTGGAGGGGGTCCCGGTCGAAATGCAGCGGGGTCAGGATTATTGGCATCTGGCTGATTTTTCCGGCGTAACCTTCAGCAAACAGTTGCACAAAGGGCATTCATTTGGTTTGCAGACACAAGTTGTACAGAATTCCCATACGTGCTTCAAATTCTGCACCAGGAGCTGCATTTACATCTTGTAGGATCTTCTCCCTACTGCTGTGACACCCCAGAGATCACAGTGGGGCACCACCAGAGCCACTCAAACTAGCACTGCAAGCACTGGGCAGGCCCTGGCACAGGGTGCCCAGAGAAACTGTGGCTGCCCCTGGATCCCTGGAAGTGTCCAAGGCCAGGTTGGACAGGGCTTGGAGGCACCTGGGAGAGTGGAAGGTGTCCCTGCCCATAGCAGGGATGGCACTGGATGGGCTTTGAGGTCCCTCCCAACCTAAACCTTTCCCATGATTCTATAAATTGCCCCTTGAGATGATCCTCAGCCTTTGCAGCCTTGCAGAAAAATCCCAGATAACCTGAGTTATCCCTGTAACTCACTGTGAATCAACTGAAGATCCACTTTCCTTCTGACATAACACAGCCATGGGGTTTTATCAATTCCCACATCAAGCCCAATAAAGCAACATTCACAAATACCCCTTTGAAATATTCTATGCATAGTCTTTGAAATACTCTTTGAATAGTCTTTGAACTAGTCAAGAAAAAGCTCTCCAGTATCCCCATGGTGGTGGCTGACAGGTAACTCCAGACAATCATCTCTCACAGCCCCCTAATTTCCCTGTTTCAACAATCTAAAAGTCTGATATAGAGCTGTGTGGCAGCTCACAGTGCTCAGGCTCCCCCCTCTGCCAGCCCCGGCCTGAGCTGCTGGCACAAGGAGGTTTTTCACTAAATCATAACTCCAGTCTTATTTTTAGGAGCAATTCATTCACACAAAGCCAAGTGTCACCAAAAGTTAGCAAGACACAGCTACAGTTTTACCAACACAACCAATAGTGTTATCCTCAGCCTTTTGAGGTTAATTTTGTACAAATTCTGTTCAGACAGCTTTGCAAACTGAATGTGGATACTCAAAAAGAGATATCTGTTGTAACTCGATTTATACAAAATACAGGCAAGTCTGAGGCAGTGCTTCCCACACAGATCACATCTCCAGAGGTAATTAAGTTAAAAAATAAAGACTGAACCTCAGAACTCTTTATTCCCAGACTGGCTGTGCACCATATCCAGGGACCTCAACGCTCCTGGGTGTGCAGAGTTTGGGTTCACAAATACAGCTTTTACTTCAAGTTAAGAGACAGGAAAGCACCACAAGCAGGGAGGAGCATCATCACCATTGGGAACTTGGTATTGGGGCTCCTTTCTTACCACAAAACCCCCACTATTTAAAACCTCTGTCAAGTTTTCTTGGGTAAATACTGAGGACTGAGACCAGCAGAGAGAAGGAATTTTACTCACTTTAGCTGGCTGTCAGTACTTCTTGCACAGCTCACAGTGCAGTGAGACACCACAGCTCTGGGCTTCAGGACGTGCCAGAGGCAAGGCTCAGTTCCCCCAAATCCCCTAAAATTCATCCCAGTCTTTTAGCTATCAGCTTCTACAACTTTCAGCAGACTGCCATGCCATTAGCTGACCACTTGTTTTGCAGCTCTTTGGGAAGGTTATAGATGTTGGCAGTACCACTGGAACTGTTCCCAGCAGGTTTGCAGGGCTCTGACCCCTGGGATAGGCTGCAGCACCTACCAGACTCCCTGAGAATGTTGTGAGCCTCGAAGTCCGCTTGCCGTAAAGTGCTGAGGACTCCTGTGGTCAGGAAAGTGGGGGTGACATCTGTGGGGGGCTCCTTCACTGGGGGGCCAAACACATACACAACTCTGCAACAAACAGGGGGGACAACCACAGTTTACATTGGCAGAATAAACCAAACTGCATCTTTACTGTTACAGTGAGAAAACAGAAAGAGAAAGCAGCACAATGTTCTATTTTGCTTGCAATTTCTAATAGGAGCTCACCAAACCCCCATTAACTACTAAACCTTATTGTCATTGAACAGCTGGGCATTAACACTGCAATTTATAAATCTGCATAATTACACCTGTAATAAAATATCTCCTGCATTCAAGCCAGCCCCCTCAGCTTTCTCTCCTTAACCCCACTCGTGCCTCAGATGGTGCAGAGCACAAAGCAGAGTGTGACACCCAGCACCAGATTGACTGCGATGGATTCACACGAGGTATTTGAGTTTGTGGATACAAACTAAGAACAACTTGTCTAAAACCCAAAGCAGAAAAACATGCAAGTTTACACTGTGTATTTCTGTTTGCAATGCAAAGCCTGCAGGCACAGCTGGGCAGGGAACCAACTATGCCAGTGTCCCCCCCCTGCCAGCCTTGCTGTCCCTGCAAACACCCCTGGCAGAACAGGACTCCCAGGGCTGTGGGAGGTTCGGGGGGCAGCATTAAATCCAGCAGAGCCTAAAGAAGACAGCAGTGCTGTAAAGCCAGCACATACTCCAAAATTGCACAGGCAATCCTGATTTATGCCTTCTTTTGTCCCCTCTGCACTTCATTTAACCAATTATCTTGCAATTCAAGGTCTCACCTTTAAGAATAAGAGCTCTGTCAGTAGGTGTCACTTATGTGAGCAAATGAAGGTTTGCTATAAGCAATTAGAAGTAGTTTCAGCAGAAATTCCCCAGCCAGGCAAGGAGGATATGATTCTCCAGAGCTGATTTAATGTCTAAGCAGCTTCAGCTGCTGGGAAAAGTTACGGAATCAAGTAGGTAAAAAAACGTATCCTCAGAGAGAACTCAATTAAAATCAAATTTCCCAGCTCTGGAGCTCTCCTTGCACCATTAGAACTGACATTCCCATGTAAATCCCTTTTTGACACATAGCAAAACCAAACTGCAGGACAGCACAGCTCATCAGCAGGCTGGAGTCTTGCAGAAGAGAAATGCATAAGTTATATTGGATGTTTTTTAATCAAGTGCTCTAAAAACGAGCTATCACAGGCTATCAATTTCTTTTCAAGCTAGAAATAAATCTGTATTTTGATTTATTCTGTGTTTGTAACCTCTGTATGATACACTTGTCCGACACATAAAGAAAATTATACTATAAACAGGAGAATGCCTGCACATGCTGAACTTCCTTCTATTAATTAGCTCATTAAAAATAAAGACAATTCAACACTCACCTGTTTATGTTGTGGCACATGCGTGGTATGAGCCTGGCAAGAAACATCAGGGACTCCCAGTGTGGAGCATCCTTACTGGAGATGCCACAAACGTAGCTGTATGAACGGCAGTCACCCTGCAAGGACAAAGAGTGGTAACTGCACGGAAACCTGGCTGCCAAAATAACTCACTAGACTCTCCTGTTCATCCTGCAGGAGACAGGGCCACATTTTGGGCCAACACTTAGCAGACACTGAGTTGGTGAAATCAGGGTGCTGGGAGATATTGAGGGCATGAGGAAACACAGAGCAAGATGACAGAGCTAAGACTGTATAAAAGGAAGGATTCAGAATGGGAAGATTCATATACCAGAGTAGAGGGATTGATTGTGTGTTGGTATTTCTGTGACAAAGTATAGAAATCTGATGACACTGCAGCTTAAAATACTAACAAAAACTGACTGCAAAGAGTCACAGAAGCCACACACGACACTAAGCAGTGATAATAAAATATAGGTAACTCAATACTGATAGTGCAGAGAAAGGTTCTTTACAGCTCTGACTGCTCAGAAAGGAAAGCTTCCAAGTTACTGCACACAATTCCACGGCAATGCCAGCTCAGCACTTGGTTTGTATTTCTGTCCCCAAAGGAGGGAAAGGGAAGGGAACACTGGGGCTGCACAGATCTGTGTCCCCTGCACTGCTCCAGGACCTCTCCTCCAAGGAGAAGGATCAGTGCAATGCAAAAAAGCACAGGAAAGGGCAAAAAGCACATTCATATATAGGAAGGAGGGATTTTTAACCAACTTAGTCTGAGACTCCTGAGCCTTATCAGGGACAACAGGACGGCAGCAGAGGTCAGTGGGATTGTAAATGTTGTGAAGAAACTGCCTGTGAGTGACCAGCATCTCTGACCTGCATAATCTCCTCAAATCCAAGCCCTGGCATTTACCCAGGTGCCCGTTCAGGTATCCTGACACCTTTGCACTGCACCAGCACTGACAAAAGACAACAACATGGCTCTCACAGCCATCTGTGAGAGCTTTATCTCCTTGATAAAGCTCTTTATTCCCACATCTTAAAGCAGCAAACACGATGTTTTACCCCAGCCTGCCACCCCACCAGGAAGGAGTTTCCAGAACATCCCTGGAATGCCCCCATTTACCTGCACTCCCACAGTTTTGATTGGTAGCAAGAAGGCATTCAGTGAATGTAGGCTTGTAATCTGCATCAGCTTCTCCTGGTCTTCCTCACTTGTGCACGCCTTGACCCTTTGCAGCAAAGTGTGTGGCTGTGCAAGGATGCAAAAAAATACACTTTAATTAAATAAAGCTCCCAAGCCCTCAAACAGAACTTGCACAGTGCAATTAAAATTGTTAATTTAAGTAGCTGTTTGCTTAAATTTAGTCTGCATTTACTCCTTGGAACTATTTCAAAAATACCTTTCATTTGATAATTAAATATTAGCAAAGGCACTTTTCTTTGATTAGTCAGTATTTTCAGCTGAGCCTCTCCAAGGCCATGGGGGAAGCTCTTTTCCTATGCTCATTCTCTTTCACAAAGCTGCACTTTTCATTTTTGTTGCAGTACAGTTCCATACGTTTTAAAGGAAAAGCAGATGTAAATATTTGCCTTTCAGGATTTACCAAAAAGCTTTGGCAAGTTGTTTTGAACTTACACCACAGAGCAGGCCCCTGTTAATGACGTTTCACCTCCGAGTTAGCTTAGAGCAATCACAAAGGTCATCACAGTTAAGAGGTGTGGAATTTAAGCATCACCAGTTAAACACTCCAGGTTTTGGTCCAGGACACCTGGCAAGCACCAGTTCCTCACTCCTGCACTTTCATTTACACATTCACTGATTGATAAGGTACACTTATTTCAGGGAGGGAAGACCTTTTCCTAGTACTCTGTGCTCTGAAGTATCTCCAGAAACCTCATCTGCACAAAGTTTAACTACAACAAAACTTTTTTACTATCTGAAAGATGAATAAAGCTCCATTTTCCAGAAATCGTTCAACACTTGCACCAGTCATGGCACTAAAAATTATTACACTGTACTGCATTGAACAGCTTCAAGTGAGTTGTACTGAGACTCATCATTCCTTAAAGAGCACAAGGTAGTCATGTTAACCTTTTAGCAAATTAAACCTCACTGCAGAACAGCCACAATCACACTACTACTGTGCATATCAAAATTGAGAATTTTCTTACCTTCTTCACACTCGCAGAAAAATCTGCAACTATTTTCAAAATGTTGTTTGTTTCTGGAAAGTCTTTGCACACATAAGGTTCTTCAGCACAGATCACTCTGATTGCTAGACCAGGGCCTGCAAAGCAATGTTGAAAAAACACACTAAATAACAGGAAGCTGATTTTCCCTTAGAAACGTGGAACAGTGGGTCAGTCACTGAGGACTGTGGATTCTGCCACTGTATGACTCAATTATCCTAATACCCACCAAGACAAAAATCCCCAACCCTCAAGCAGTTTATTCCAGAAAGACAATTTCTGTTCAGTCCATTTAAGCACTAATTTGCATTTAAGCATTAATTTACATTTAAGCATTAACTGCCTACACCTTAAACATGCTGGTGGTGCAAATGGAGCAGCTTGTGGTGATGAAGTGCTGGATGCAAATCCAAAATGAACAGCAACCTCCTCCCTCTCTTTGCTGGGCAACTGGGAAGAACTCTGGGTGTACCACACAGTGGAGTCTCCACTGTTTTTAAAGACCCCTGAGGGCTATTTGACCTTTTAGCTTATTAATTAGAGGTGCAATGTGCTGGCCAGGGCAGCAGACAGCCCCTGCCTTCCCTGGGGTGTTGCTGCTGCATTAGCACAGCCCCTGTGCTCTGCCAGCTCTCAAACACACGGGCAGAAAAACACCCCCCTCCTAAGAGGACACGGACTTTGCTGTATTCTCTGCTTGGATGTTTCCTGGTGGAGAAGTCATGCTGTTCTCCAGGCACTCATTTTCAGGGCAGCAAATGCCCCTTGGAAAGGCAGAGCCAGGCCATTTTTCCAGGTAAGATACACGTGGCAGCTCAGGCAGCTCTCACTGCACTTACTGAAAATTCCTGCTTTGGCTTCTACAACTAAAAAGGAACAAATATAGCTAAAAAGGCAAATTTAATTTTACTTTTATAACGTATATTTATTAAGCTGCTCTGAAATCTTTTCCCGAATGAGAATCCTGCTAAAGTAAAAACCTAAATCCATTTTTTCTGTGTTTAGTTTTATACTCCACCATGCTGCAGGTTAAGTATCTTACTGGTGTGATGCACAGCCCTGCACTAACAGCACAGACCAAGTCCCATACCTGGGAAGGGGTGCCTGGAAACCAGCTCTTCAGGAAGGCCAAGTTCTCTGCCCAGCACTCGCACTTCATCCTTGTGAAAGTCCTTCAGGGGTTCTATTACTTTACCCTTAAAAAAAAAAGGCAATTTACAGTCCAGCTCCAGTGTTTAGGTTATGGCAGTCAAACTGGCCTGCTCCTCAGGGCAGCAGTGCCAAGGATTCCCCAAACACCAGGAAGAAATCCCGTGTGAGTGTGGGCTTTGTAACACAGCTGCAGGCCAGAGGGGGAGGCAAGCAGGCTTCAGGCTGTGCCAGAAGTGTCCCCGGCTCCAGCAGTGCAGACACAGCTGTAAACCAGCTCTGTTTTCAGAGTCAGACCTTTGCCTTTGCTGGATGTTCAAACCAATCCAAAAGCCTTGAAAATTATTTGTGCAGTGATGAATATCAGAAGTGTGGAGCATTAGGACTTCTCTCCTGTGGGTGAGAGCCTCTGATAACTGAGTACCTTCCACCAGGGCTGTTAAGTCATCTCTGATGTGTAGGTTCTTTTCTTAGAGGATTTTGTAACACAGAGAACTAATGCCAGAAAAAGCAAATTAAGGAAGTCTCCTACATTTGCTTCATCTACTAGTATTTAAGAGCTGTGCCCAGGAAAGGTGTTTAAAAAGCTTTTCTAGACTTCAGACTGAACAGACTCACTGGGAGTAGACTCAAAGGGACAGGACCTGGGCAGCCTGTCTTCAGACAGTCCTACCTCTTGTGTTCCCATCATCTCCAAGCTCCTGGCTGTCACCCACAGATGTCCATTTTGGGCCATTTCAGAAAGATTTTGGGGTTCTTAAATTGCTAACTGGCAAAGCAGAGTGTGTGCCACCAGCGTGCTGCTGGCAGATCTCTGAACAGGTTACTACAAATGTGATGCAGGAGCTGCACAAGAACAGAAAGAACTCACCCCTGGAGGTACCTGCAGGAACCATCCTTAGATTTCAACTCATTTAAATATGTTTTTCTCATTCTCTCTCAAGAGAGAATACTTTGCTCAAAGAGCTGAATGTTAGACGAAGTTCAACATATGGGGAATTCTGTCCCTCTCTCAAAGCGGGAGCTGATTATCTTTTTTTCTAAGCACTTTTTTAAAAGCCCTGTCATTGCTCTTGCCTGAATCCATGATGTGCCAGGTCTGGAGTATCAGTACCTAAAGATTACTCATTGACTTGTGTCTACAGAAGGAATAAGTGACCCATTACACCACAGATTTCACTTAAACCAAAATAAAGTTGTCTGAGAAGCCTTGAACTGCTCTCCTGCTAAAGGCATTGGTACTTCCCTGCTTCCTCACCAAACATGGGTTTGTTTGGAGGGCTAAAAAGCAGAGTGAGGAAACAGCTTTTGGTTTGCAGTTGAAACATCAGTGTTCACACTAGTCCCCTGACATCTTGGACAATGGATAACCATTCTGACTACTTTGGGAATGTAGTAACTAGAAAACAGTGTACTAAACTGTAATGTGTCACAGTAGAATCTCACAGGCCTCATCAGAACAGGGTCCCAGCAGTGCAGGACAGTTACAGCAGCAAAATCTATTCCTCTCTGCTCCTGGCCCCTGCAGCCCCAGCCCACGCACCTCCTCCCGCAGCTTGCGGATCAGCTCCGTGTCGTTGTGGTGAGTCTTGATCACCTCAGCTTTGCCACTGGCCACCAGGGAAGCACTTTCAATGAGATCAGGCCTGAGGGTTCCCTGAGCCAGAAAAACCTCTTCAGGTTTCAGGTTCATTTCTCCGATAACTTCGTTGGCAATCTATAGGACGAAGAGAAGAAACAAATAGTTCCAGTCTGCCTTTGGCTGTCCAAGGGCTAAAGAAGGTAATGGGTTGCCTGACAAATGACACTGAGCTGGAACAGTATAATCAGGAAGACTAATGATGACACTATCCCACTGTTGAAATAGTCCTACAGTTCCATATTGTGTTGCACAGAAAACAGAAGAAATGCCTTCAGACTGCAGGAACATCAGCACCTGTTAAATATTCCCCCTGTAACCCACCAATGGCTCCTCAGGTCACCCACAACTGACACGAGCACTGATGCCACTGATCAACCAGCCAGGCATGAGAGATGGATCCAGAAATCACATTTAAAGAGAATCAGCCAAACAACAAATAAACATCACCTTAACAAAGGTGTCACCAATGATTTTCCTTTTTTCTTCAGGACTTGTGGTCATATTTAAGGTCTTGCTAATTCTTTTCCGTGGAGTTCTGTCCTCATCTGAGATGGGCAGAGTAGTTGTACCATTATAGAAGGAATGAGCTGCATTCACCACTGCAGGGAATCACAGAGATTTTTTTGGACAAAGTCAGTAAAGATTTTTATGCTAGGTTACAAAAAAATAAGTTTCACTTTGTTGCTTTAAGAACGAAAAATAAAAATCATCCCTTTGACTATTAAATAGGCTGTTCAATACCTCAAGAATTAGTTGTAATAAAAGCCTTTTATTTCTCCTATTAACCTATTACTTTTTCATACTGTGACAACCATATGAAAGTTCAGTTCTTGCTTCACCTCTTAGACTATAATTCACTTGCTTTAAATAGTTTACAGGACACTGTTTCCCCAAGGCCTTTCTGCAACCAAAATTAAATGATGCACTATTTATTCATGCTACATTATGCCTCTTAATTTAGAGAGGCTCTCAACCCAGAGATCAGCTGGGAGGCTCTCTGGCATCTTCACCAGCACTGAACTCCCTGACCTACAGAAGGAGCATTTGGAGCAAAGGGATTCCCTCAATTTGTTCCCCTGGCTGCCTGCCAGAGCCCAGGTTTATTGCTCCACAGACTGCAAGAATAAGACATGGATTTTCCTCTAAAAATAAAATAATTGAAAAAAAAATGTGTATGGAATAAAGCTTAGATTTTGCTGCACTGTCTGAGGGCCAGGCAGTGGAAAGCATTGCTCACCTAGTGCCACAATTCCTGGCCAAAACAAAGGAGAATCCCTTGACAACACACACTGCCCCAGGAAGAGGCAGCTATTACTCACTAAATTAGTCAGCCAGGCAGTAAAATCAGCTCTTGCTGTTTGTACAAAGTTTGTCTTCTCTGACCTCCTCATACTTGAGGTACAAGAAAACCTCCAAACCCTCTCATCAGCCACGTCAAGGCACTTTCTGCTCACTGATAATGAACTGCTTCATAGAATCACACAATCACTGAGGGTGGAAAAGACCTCTGAGGTCACTGATTCCAGCCTGTGACCAATCATCACCTTGTTCTCAACAAGCTACTCCAAACCCAACCAAAATGCACCTATTTAAAAGCAAGAAAAATTGCCTTGAAAAAGTAATTCTGGCTGGAATAGCACTCAATCACTCAAAAGAGCTCACAGTTTAAAAAGCAAGAGATCCAGTATAAGAAAGAAAGAAAGTGTTAATCAAAACACTGGAGAAAATGGAAATCCAGGGAGTTTTGCAGCAGCTGAACAGGGTCACACAGCCATCAGCAGAGAAGTGACTGAGGCACAAACCCACTGCTCTGCTGTGCCCCACCTAAGAGACTGGAGCATGCAATGAACTGCCCTACCAAATCAATTAAGGCTTAATATTTTAGGCTTTACTTTGTGACCAGGCCCAGGTGGCTCCAAATCCCCAACCCTGCTTTGGTAGGTAAAGCCTGAGAAGGGCAACTCAGTAGAAGAGAACACCACCTGCAGGTTTTGGGAGAAGAGCAGGTGAATCCCCACTGGTGCAAGGCACCTCTGGCAGAGCTGAGGTACCTTTCACTTGGATGCCCAGCTTCTTGAGGGCCTCCTCCACAGACTGGCTCTCCCTCTTGCGCATGAAGCCGTTGTCGATGTGCACGGCAATGACCTGGTCGCGGTTCAGGGCCCGGTTCAGCAGGGCTGTGCACACTGTGGAGTCCACACCACCACTGAGCAGCACCTGGGGAGAGGGAAAAGGGGAAAAAAAACCCAAATTTGGTCAGCTGTCTGTGGGAAAGTGTCAGTACACAATTCAGATGCAGCCAGGGGGATGAGAACAGGCCACTGAACCACAGCCAATGGCTCAGAAGGAAACAAGAACTCAAATGATGAGTTGACCCAACTGTGCAATCTTTCTAAAACCTGTTTAATGCATGACCCAAATCATGACAATGCTGCATTTTCCAAGTGAACCTGCATAACTATCAAATGAACATTCAGCTTTGACTCAATGCACTCACCAGGACCTTTGAAGAGCCCACTTTGTCTTTGATGCTCTGGATGCACTGCAGCTCCCTGTTCTCCACTGTAAAGGTGCCACTGCAGCCCGCAATATCATACAGAAAATTCTTCAGGATCATCTTCCCGTTCACTGTGAGGCTCACTTCGGGGTGGAACTGTGCTCCATAGAGTTTCTTAGACTCGTTTGCTATGCCTTCATTGGTGCAAGGAAAGGAGCACGACAAAACAGAAATAGATCAGTAACTTGGAGGTGAGTGCATACCCAAGTCCAGCATACATTCTATGAGTGATTTATTCTGCCACCTTTTGGAACAAATCACCAAACAAAATTAAAGACTCTGGTTAAGAATTAGGAACAAGGGTACTGTTTTATATGTAGAACACACAGTCCCTCAGAAACCAAGGAAAAAACTGAGACATGCCAGGAAAACCACTCTGAAAACAAAAAATTGATTAGTTTTTCCCTCACCATGATGCCTCATCCAACCCTGAAGCCAAGCCACACTGACCCAGCGGCATCCAAGTGCCCCTGTCTGATTTAGGAGCTGTATCTTCAGACTTCTTATTTTAATGAAAGATTTCAAGTAAACCAGGTGAATACTCTGAGATCTTACTAAATGGCTCAGCACACTCAAGATCTCTCCAGGGATTCCGAGGAAATAGACTCCAGGGGGCTCTTTGGGATTCAGTAACTCCAGTGGCTTTCAAACCCCAAATCTAAGGTCCTACATTTTCCTGTGACAATCTGTGTGTACTGCTAAAACCCTGCTTTCAGTACCTACATTATTCTTGCTCAGTTGAACATTCATGCAATATTAAATAACAAGTTAATCAATCTTTAATAATTAATTAAGCAGTGTTTGACTTGTACTATTATAGTGTAAAACCCAAACCCCACTCACATCACAGTACATGTCTCCATCCCCCCTGCCCCAAGGGCACAGGATAGTTTATTTCAAAGAGAAACCACATATGCATACTTTAAAATAACGACTATAAATGCTAACTCTTACTTAAACCACATTTAAATCAGAACCTTTCCTTTTAAAGTCTATTTTTTTTTATTACCACAACAGCACAACACACAAACACACAGAAGAAACTGTTAAAAACAATTCACTTGTTTGGCAATTAAATAACAAGTGATACTGCTCTATTCCCATTTGGTTTTAACACCTGTCTGCCATAATTCTTTCCTGTAACCAACATCACCAAAAGACAATTTCAGGAGAAAATAATTACCTGCTATAATGTTCCCAGACTGTGCCACCACTTTGAACCCATCAGCTACTTTATCCACACTATCTCCATGAGTGAGGAGCACAAGCTCTTCCTTCTGAAGGCCCCTGAACAAGGATTAAAAACTAGAATCAATTCAAGAAAGAACAAAGACTTAACTCCCTGCCTTTCCAAGGGAAGTCCAGAGGGATCCCAAGAAAAGCCCATCTCTCTTGACCAGGACATTTGAAATATGTGCAGGATTTCCTTCCCAGAACAGCCATCTCCAACGCCAAGATGCTTCCCCTGGAAGCTCTGTAAGTTCTTGTACGATGCACCTCATGAGAGAGGGAATTCATCTTAATTATGAAGGGTTTGGGATTTTTTTTCTTTATAAACATCTCAATATTGAAGTATCCCCTTTTGGAGATGTGGAGCCATCTGAAGTTCAATCAGGATCCTGGGAGTCCTGCTTTTTATTTCAACAAAGTGAACTTTTCTTGTTGAAAACTGTGTTTTCAGGACAATTTGGGCAGGTATGAAGTTCTGAAGGAGCTCAGTAAAGTTAACAAAATTGGAACACCAGGTGTAAGTAAACTGCCAGACTTTTACAAGGAACTTGAGAGGCACCAACTACTAAGAAATCTAATTCTGGTTTTATAAAAACATGACAAAGCAATTTCAAAGGAAGGTAAAAAACAAATGGGTTTGGATTTTCTATGACTTTTCCAAAACTGGATGGGTGTCAACCAATACAAGAGCATTGCACAGCAGGAGATGAGCTTAACACAAATATTCTCAGGTCATGGTACAGGGTTTCAGTGAAGACTTTCTACTTTGAAATAAGGGGGTTACACAATATTCCAAGCCAATATATATGTATTTCTTGAGAACTTTTGTTAAGTATTTGTTCTAGTGAGTAACCTGCTTACTCATAACCACACTTGTAGAAGTTGCATAAGAAATTATCAGCCAAGTATTGATGCAATTTCACTCTTTTCTTTAAAACAGTGTTTCTCTCATCCAGACACCCCTTTCCAGTCAGGTATTTCCAAAGTGGTTTTGATAACTTAAAATGCCTCTGCACCTGAACAGTGAACACGTGTTATCCAGAGTGATGCTGAACACTCCATCCTCTCGAACACTCTTCTTGTGCACTGTGCCTCCAAACACCTTGTTCATCATCTGGAAAACAGCAATACTGCATGGAAAAGCACCACACAATCCAGCATCACTTTATATTCAGTCTGCCTATGACTGACAACAGCTCTCTAATACATACCAGGCTAGTTTTTCATTATTACACTCATAATGTCTTCCAAAATTTTAAGAATTCTCTCCAAAATTAGTCATTGCTCTGTACTGGGCCCAGTTCCCTCTGCCAGCTCAGCTGGGTACAACTGCCACACACGACAAGCAGAAATCCACAGCAGGCAACAGGCAGAGACTTGCAAAACAGTGTATATTCCATAGTTACACCTGCTTCTCTCATACATGGCTGCTCTGAAAATCAGCTGAGTAGCTGAGGCCATGTCAAAAAACTGCATTTATTCCCTCAGTTTTATTCTCTGACTCTTAATAATCCTTGCTATATGAAAGTATTACAATTCTCAACAATTTTTTTCTTTCTCCATCCTCGCTCTACTGTTTGCAGTTGGATATTTGTATTTTAGATTTCAGAAATCTCAAAACAAAGATTTTTTTTTTTTCCCCTTGCAAATACAACTGTCAACTTAATATTTTGAGAGTTCCAGTAACTTTAATTTTCAGAGACTTAAAGCTTGGGTTTAGACCCAGTTTGCTATTGTATTTTCTGCTCTTGAGTGATTTCAATCTGTTGTAATGAAGTAGCAGTGCATTAGTACACACACTTGATTAATTACCCTAAGGAACTCCTCTGCTGGAGGCTGCTTAAGAAGGTTTTCAATTTGCCGTTTTAAGGCTCCTTTTAATATTACACACGTTTCCTTTTAGGCCAGGGAGTGCCAACATGGTGTCCCCAGTTGCTAGCCTTTCCAAAGGAGTTCCTGCAGCCATTATTCAGCACCTCTAAAGGGCTAAGAAACCACTAACCCTGCAAAACACCAAGATGCACAAGCAGAAGTCATGCATCTAATCCAGCCCTTGTCTCCTTGGAAGTTTCTCTGCTCAGCTTGGATCTACCAGGTCACTGCAGGACCACCAGTGAGTCCAAAGTAAGTGAGGCTGTTTCTTTTTTTGCTTGGGGGGGAGTGTTAAACACTCTTAAGAACTATGCTAAAACATTCCATGCTTCAAACACTAATTCCCTTCTTTCCACAAGGGGAACATTTTTAAATACCAACTGGACAGAACTAATTAGTGACTGACAGGTTGTATTTACTATGACAAAAAAAAAGGTAGTGTGGAACTCAAAACAAAGCCACTTATGCTATTGATCATGGAATGGTCTGGGTTTGAAGGGACCTTAAATCCCACCCAGTGCCACCCCCTGCCACGGGCAGGGACACCTTCCACTAGCCCAGGTTGCTCCAAGCCCCATTCAACCTGGCCTGGGACACTCCCAGGGGGTTTAAGGGTTCTGTGACTATCCCCACAGCACCTGCATGCCATAGCAGATTCCAAGCACTGGTTTTCCTATTGTAAATATGGCTGGGTCAAACCACGGTGCATCTTCTGCATACACTGAGTTTGGTCCTCCAGATATGATGATAGCTCTGCAGAGGAAACAAAGAAAACATTAACTCAAATATGTTATTCATTTAAAATCTCTTTATTTGCTTCAAGCACTGACATTGTCTCACAACACTCTTCAAACTTCATGCATTATAATATGCATTTTAACACAGATATCCTACCATGTACCTCTGCTATGATATAGCTGTCAAATCCAGCATCTTACCACTGAGGTATGTCCTCAGTTTAAACAAAGTCAAATATAAACCACCTTAACAAGTGCCTGTATTTTAAATTCCCCATAGCCAAGCATCAGCAAGATGGCTGGGACAAATCAGAGTATTAGCATTAAGACATATATGTATACTTCATGAAGCCTGTGACACATCTGGAGGGGAGCTGCACTGAAAAAACACACTCTCAAATTTTAAGTCTGCTGAAAAAACGTCCCCTAATCCATTCTGATTATCCAGAGGTGTCATTAGCAACAGGTTGTGAATGACAAGTCCAATACATGACAGCATGTACAGTTTGAAGTTAATACTTCCCACTGAAAAAGAAAATGAAATCATTTCAAAGGGGAAGGGAGGGTTTTTGCAAACCGTAATGATTTACAAGATTGTGAACTACAGAAGCACCAGTTGGGCAACACTTTTGGCCCTAGCCTGGGATCAGCCAGGGCTGGACCAGACCTTGGACTCATGTCCTGTTTATTCCACAGAGAACATCAAACTTGTTATTCAGAGCCAGAAATGCAAAACCGAATGACAGAGAGGTTGCATAAATGGGATTAGATGTATCTAATAAAGCCTGTTTCCAGCATTAGTTAGAGTTTGCCAAGCAAGTACTGAAAAAAACCCAGGTTCTCTGGTTTTGAGCAGCAGGAACAGGCACTGTGCTGACAACACCTGCACCACCAACAGGAACAACCAGGCAGGGACAAGCCCTGTACCCAATGTCCCCTGCAGCCACACAGGCCCCTGCTCCCCCAGCACAGGGGCGCCTGTTCCAGTGCCCAACCACCCACCCTCTGGGGGAAGAACCTTTACCTAATATCCAACCTAAACCCCCCAACACAGCTCCAGCCATTCCCTGGGCTTCTAGGAAGGAATTAATGCAATACAGCCACACCGACAAATTGAACATTCTTATGAGAAGTCAAAACAGTTATCCACTGTTATACTCTACTTTTTGAGTCCTAAAAATCTGAGTTTTTTTCATACCAATTAAAACCTCACAGAAAGGTTATGCAATATATCCAAGTATTAAAGAAAAAGATTATGAGCTGGTGGGGAGACAGGAACCAGCATCTTCTCAACTGTCCAGGAGAAGTCAAAACTAGCACAGGATGGAGATTTTGAGTGTTTTACTGCAGCACCATGTAACTTCTTGCATTGCTATGAACATGCCTTTTTCTGGTTTACCTTAAACCACTTCCAAAACAGACTGAGCCAGCTCTGAAAAACCATTTGCAATGGATTAAAGGCACATCAGGAACCACAGAAAAACATGAAGAGTAAACTGTGTGCATTGATACCCCAACCTCAGGACTGGCCTCCTGAAATCATGTAAATAAAATTGATCAAAACTCTTGCTGCCTGTCTCAAACCTCAGCACAAAGTGCAGCTCCTTGGCCCATTCAGTGCAGGTGCTGCAACACTGGAACCTGCCTATTCCCTGGACACGGGGAATATGAATCAAAATCTTGCATTCCAACCACAAACTCGTTTTTACAGTGGTCACTGCATAAAGGCACTGATATCTGGTACTGGTGTTTGTTGACTGAGACTGTGGACACAAAGTTATTGACCAACCTGGGTAATGATAACCTGAAACCACCATCCCAACCTTGAGAAGTGACCTTCTGAACAAAGAGGTTCTGCCACATTTCAGAAAGCAATTATTTGGAATGACAAGTCCTACAGGTCATGAAACTTGAAGAACCTTCAACTGCTAAAGGAAAGAGGGAGAAGTTCTTGCCAGTACAAACCTGCATCAACACAGCACTGGACTGAGACAAAACACTAGTGCTGTGACCCACTCCTCAAATCCAACACACAGGAGATGCAGGAACTCTTTTAAACCAGTTATTAAGTACTTCCATCTTTTAAAGCCTTGATTGGTGGAGAATTATAAACAAGACCTGACAAGAACAGCTGTTTTCCAGAACATTTCTGAAAAAAAGCCTTGACACAACCACTACCTGATAGATCCAGCAGTTCCTGGGCTTTCTGTTCTCTGTGTTTTCAAAAGAGATCAATAAGTTCCTGCTCAACTTACTAAAATATACTGTTTCCTGGTTCAGTAATTATCATTGATTGGAAAAATGCAGTTCTGCAGCAAAGCACTGTCTTATCTGTTGTCAGGCACAACCAAAGAGCACATGTGCACCGTATCTCTGGATTGTACCAAACTGGCAAGGAAAGTCTGTGGTGATTTACAGACTTCGGGGTATTTATTCTCTCCACGCAGAAGAGATGCATATCCCAGAAGGCCTAATAAAACATAAAAATAAGTGTATAGGGTGCTAAATAATTGTGAAACCTTTTTTGCTGCAAACGAGTTGCAGTTTTGTTTGGTTTTTTTTCCAGTTGCTTCCCAGAAACAGTCTGGAATGATTTACCACAAAGTCTTGAGTATCCAAGTAAGTTAATTTAAAAAAAATAAATTACAAAAGAAAATAACTTTTAGAGACATATAAGACTTGTTTTCTTGATTGACAGCCACCACGGTTTAACAGGTAAAACAGTAAGATCACCTCAACTTTTGCAGATACGTAAAACACAACCTCTTGAGTTATACTTGGAACTTGAAATGATTAAAATGGCATTAGGGAAACGAGAAGCAAACACACAAAACTGGCATCACTGAGTGTCCCCAGCAAAGGCCAGGTGGACCAGCCGGGGTGGACCCATCAGCCACACTGAGAGGAGCCCAGGAGCAGGCGGGCAGGGATGGCAGGGAAGGGAAGGAGGGAGGGCTGGGACAGGACGTACCGGAACCCCTGCTCCCGGATGGCGAAGGCGGGCGTCTCCAGCGGGAAGATCTCGGACTGGACGAAGAGCTCGCGCACGCGCCGGTCGATGACCTTGCCGTACTGCGCCCCGGCGTCCAGGATGACCACAGCCCCCTCGTAGTGGTGCTGCCCATCCTTGAGCTCTCCCCCGGCGTTCTCGGGCTGTGAACGGCACCCACGTCAGCGCTCCCACACAACCACACGCTCAGAAGGGTTGGAAAGGGCCTTGGAGAGCATCGAGCCCAACCGTGAGCACAACACCACCGTGGTCACCTTAAACTGCATCCTCAAGTTCTGCTTCCACATGTTCCTCAAACGCTCCCAGGGATGGGCACTCCACCACTGCCCTGGGCAGCCTGTTCCAATGCTTGACAACCCTTTCCATGAAGAATTTTTTCCTACCATCCAATCTAAACCTCCCCTGGCTTTACAGTGACACACTGCAGACTAAGTCAGATCTCTTCAACGACTAACATCTGCAAAGCTTTGCTAATTAGCTCATGCTAATTTATGATTAAAATGATAAAAGACTAGCCAAGGAACTTCTAAATGAAAAAAATCCTCAAGTTTATGAGGAACATCAGATGCACTGGCAAGATAATGGGGCTGGACATCAGCACAGCACATCCCTTCCAAGCAGCCACACAAACACAACATCCCCATCCCCCAAACCAAACAGGGCACAAATTAGGGAAGAAAAATGCTAATAAGCTAATGAAGGCAGAGCTTTCCATAAATAAGAGCTCATATGCTCTGTTCACCATCTGCAGCCACTCCAGCTTTTTCTGCTTCCACATAAAACCCAGCAGAGCCCATGATAACTCAGAGCATGTGCCTTTTTCTCAAGCAAAAGAGCTCAAAGTCAGAAGGAAAATGTTTTTCCCCATCACACTGCCTCATAGGCTGAACTTTCACTCGACATTACCTCCTGGAGAGAATAAAAAGGAGAAATTGAGAACAAATGTCACTGCTAAAACATTTTTAAAAACAATCTGCATTCAAGCAGATTGCACATCAGAACAAAGCACTGGTTCTCTCTGAGCCCATCATGTCTGAATTGGTTGGCCAACTCCAACTAAATCTGAAAGAGGGCTAAAAACCACAAGGACAAATTTCTTTTTAAAAGAAAAAAGTGAAGAGAGGCAGCTATCCCATGGAAGTGTCCTTAATGGAGGATCTTCAAGGAAGAATGAACACAACCACAGTCTAAGATAACAAGAAATTCATGCAGAAAAAAATTTGCTGCTTGAAGAAATTACTTACTTTGGGGTGTTTTTCTCTTAACTTAAAGCTGACACTGTTTCCTTGCCAATGCAGTTTGATGAAGGAAAAGCTGGGAGGGTTTCACTTCAGAAAAACAGCCTCCAAACACATCTTGGAGCTTCATTTCAGGTTTTAATGACGGCACATTGAAATTGCTCCACATGTTTGTGCCAGGCAACAGAACCTTCAGCCCGGGACTCAGCAGTTTTCCCAGCACAGCTGGGCATTTCCACCTGGGTCAGACAATCAGCCCCAGATCCACCACAGGGCACTCTGGAGAGCAGCACCCTGCTGGGACACAGTCTCCCACCAAACAGCCAGCCAGGGCCGCTCTGAGCTCTACTCCTCAGCTACCACAGGACACCTCAGGCAACACACTCCAAACCTCCAAAGTTTACAGTCACTGGAAGAGGTTTTATCTTCATTAAAAGATATAAGCAGGAAAAAAAGAGTAGTGATAAATCCCTGTTACAATCAGGTACGTAATTTCTGTCCTTCAGCTCATGCAGAGTGTGCCTGACAGGGAGCTCTTGATGACTTCTAGTCTTGGGTTACACACCAGAAAGGGCACATATTGGAGGAGAACGGACTCCAGCAGCATGGCCCTTCAAACCACCAGTCAGACAGAGACAGGCCACCAGAGCTGTCCCCCCTCCCAGCGGATGGGAGGAAATCACTTTCAGAGTGATTCTGGGCATTTTCACCTCGCAGTTTCTAAATGAGCAACTCTGGTGAGAAAGACCAACACCCTACTCCTTTCCTGAGCCTATCTCGGGGCAAACACCATTCCTTGCAGTGCTATTTTTTTATTTAAAGTCCTTAATTGTTTCAGAGCAGTACGTTCAGACAAGTAGAGCCAAAAGGAGGTTCAGGTCTGAAGAGAGCCCAACAACAACTCTCCCATAAATCACAGGGAAAAATAGGAAGGAGGAAAGTCAGCACAGAATCTGGCTCTACTTATTTAAAGGCACAGTTCCAAGGCTAGGGATTTTGAACCCAAATTTAACAAGGGAAGCTTCATTTAATAAAATCCAAAAGGGAACAGATGCTGTTAACGTGCAGCCAACATGGCAGTTGAGCCATGTACACCACACGTCTGCCAGGAGAGAGATTAAGGGGACAGCAGACAGCCCAGCTCCTGCAGGGACGGGGCCCACGAGCCAGCACCTCTTCCTACTGGGGACTGGCCAGTCTCTAATAAAAGCTCTTCTTCCCCTTAGTAGATGAATAACTGGAGTTCCTTGTCTTCTGGTGTGTGTTCACAAAAATCTGGAAATCTCACTATTTTTGAGACCTTCTGTGGAAGCTGCTCTCACAGCTGCCCAGGCAGCCCAAGCACCAGGGCTGGGGCACCGCGTGGGTGTCCTGAGAGTGGGACTGAAACACGATGGAGCTGGTGCACACCAAGGGAAAAAAGCAGGGGGGAAGTCCACATTCAGCCAATTCAAATCACAGTCACCCTGAAAACCACAGTGCTCTGCCTCACAGACCCCACACACAGCACCGAGGTCCAAGTGCCACCTGAACGGCGTGGCCACAGCAAGGGTCAGCCTCCTTCTCCCATCTCAGCTCTACCACGGGAACTCTGGAACACAAAAACCTTCCACCGCTGCTAGAGGTTCTTTGTGTCAAAACCAAGTGACTCTGAGTTCTGCAATGAGCTCTAGTAGGGGACCTGCCACCAGGCTTGCACCACCAACTAAGGGCACCACAAATCTTATCCCTCACGTACCTACCTTCTTAGCACTTTAAACCAAGTTTGCAGGTTCCTAACAGCCCACTTGTGCAGAATCAGGGAATTTTTTGGCATTTCACACACCCACACGCTCACAGGATGCTCATTAATGCAATTTATAAACCACATTACCATACAGAACAGTCACATTCCAGGGTACCAAGCAGCAGCAGAGCCCAGTCTGCAGCTGTGGCTCCTCTGTCCGAGCCCTCAGCCCTGAGCTTTCACCCACACTAGTAACTCAGGACAAGCCTAAACCAGGTGCCTCAGTCTCGCGCTTTCAAGCCAGCACAGGTTTTACAAGAGTTTAATTGTTTCCCTGTGGTGTTAAAATTAAGCAGGTCTAAGAACACTCACTCGTATTTCAGAGTATAACAGGAAAGTGATTCCCTCAAACTCAGCCCATCCCCAAAACCGGGACGAGAGCCCCCAGCCCACTATTTCAGGGAACCTTCAACAGGTACAGGTGTCGTGCAGGTGTCCAAGGGCTGCTGAGACCCGATCCCTGTGGAAACCCCTCTGTCCTCTCCATCACCTGCTGCCTTTGGGAGCCAGGTGGGGGACGATGAGCCACGAGCTCCACATCCCATCACCAGAGCTGGGAGGGAGAACAGGAGCCCCCAGGAACAGCCCTGGCCAGGAAAGGAGGTTGTGTCCATGGCTGGGGAAAACCGTGTCAGAAAACTTAAACAGAAACCAACCGAGCACTCAAAAACCCCTTCAGAGTCACATCTACTTTCCAACTAAATAAAGAGCCAGCACAAGGGAGAACAGGAGTCCCCAGGAGCAGCCCCAGCCAGGAAAGGAGGTTGTGTCCATGGCTGGGGAAAAACACATCAGAAAACTTACGCAGGGACCAACTAAGCACCCAAAACCCGAGCACTCAACCCCTCCCTAGAGCCACGTTTTCTTGCAAAGTGGACAAGAAGCCTAGAACGAGGATTTTTATGCTGCCACAGAGGCTGCTCGACACAGCTTGTAGGGCATGGTCAAGAAGTTGAATTATGGGGAAAATGAATTATGGGGAAAAGCTCCGAGTTCCCAGGGCATAGGAGAGGTTCTGTCCTGGGGGGCCCCGGGACAAGGGGATGAGGGGACACGGGATGGGGGGGGATGAGGGGACATGGGACAGGGGGATGAGGGGACAAGGGGATGAGGGGACAAGGAGGATGAGGGGACACGGGACAGGGGGGGATGAGGGGACAAGGAGGATGAGGGGACATGGGACAGGGGGATGAGGGCACCCGGGACATGGGGGGATGAGGGGCTGGGGAGGGATGAGGGGCTGCCCCCAGCCCCCGCGGTCCCACAGGCCGGGCAGGGCCCCCCCCAGCCCCCGCGGTCCCACAGGCCGGGCAGGGCCCCCCCAGCACCCTCGCCGCGGAATCACCTCATGAACCAGCGCCCCGAGCGGGCACCGTCCCCACACCCCCCCAGAGCCCCGGCCCCGAGCCCGGCCGGGCCGCGGCCCCCCACCCACACGAGCCCCCCGCCCGGGCCGCACCGACCTTGGTGTCCCCGTTGCAGAGGGCCATGGGGCCGGGCCGGCGGCAGCGAGGGGAGGGCAGGGCCGCAGA
>JAWWEE010000010.1:1004508-1016793 GCA_035221455.1 Xenops minutus | reverse complement strand
GGTTTTGTGTGGGGTTCGGCCAGCCCTCAGGTTTTGTGTGGGGTTCGGCCAGCCCTCAGGTTTTGTGGGGTTTGGACAGCGGGTTTTGTGTGGGGTTCAAACAGCAGGTTTTGTGTGGGGTTCGGCCAGCCCTCAGGTTTTGTGGGGTTCTACAGCAGGTTTTGTGGGGGGTTTGAACAGCAGGTTTGGGGGCTTTGAACAGCGGGTTTTGTGGGGTTCGGACAGCAGGCTTTGTGGGGTCCGGACAGCTCTCAGGTTTTGTGGGGTTCTACAGCAGGTTTTGTGGGGTTCTACAGCAGGTTTTGTGGTGTTCGAACGCCCCTCAGGTGGCGCTGACAGCAGGGACAGGACCGGAGCCATCGCTGTGCGAGGCCAGACAGGCCCCCAGCCCTGAAGGAACGAGGCCGAGCCGAGGGAGCCCCTCTCACCTGCTGCCCGTGCTGCAATCCCTTCTTTAGAGGCCCAGAGGTGAGCACAGGGTTTGGGAGGGGTGGTACAGGGCACAGGACTGAGGCCTGACAGCCCCGGGGCTGTGCCAAAGCAGCACCCACTCGGTTCACCCTGCACCCACTGCGTTAAATGAGGCTCAGCCCAAAGCCCTGTCCCCTCCGAGGGGCAGGGGACAGCAGCCGGCTCCCTTGGGAACGCACTGGGACCCCCCGAAAGGTGCTGGGCTGGGTAGGACTTGAGTCCTCCCTAAAAGTTTTTTTCTTTGAGGGCTGATAACCTGCTCCATAAAGCATTTTTTCAAGGGGGAAAGGAAGTGCAGCGAGGTGGGAATTAAACTCCGTGCGGGTTTTGTTGTAGGTTAAGCAGTTCTGTAATTCTGGGAACTTCAGCTTGACCGAAAAGTGTTTCTAGAAGAAGTGTTATTAAATTCCAGTGAGAAAGATATAAGTCTTATCTGATGGACCAGTCATAGGCTCTTTGTTTGAAGTGTGCTTTTAACTCCTGAGTTGTAAAGCACAATGTTTGCCTGTTTCCAGGGGGCTCCTGATTTACTTGTCCTTGGGACTTCTTGGGACTTTAAGTTGCAAAACTTAAAGGAAACTAAAGAAAACTTCGGGTAGTTGTTCTGAAATGTGAAAGAACAATTGCAGGTAACAGTACTGAAAAGAGAGGCAGAATTCAACCCTGCAATGAAACACCTGAGTTAAAGGTGATGTGGGTTATGGAAAGAAAATGCAGAGTTTTGGGGAGGTGAGAGACAGCAGAGTGTAATGCATGCTGTTAAAAACCTTCCTGGTTCTTTATACAGCAAGTCCCTGGAATCAGTTTGAGAACACTTCTTTTTTATTTGTTTTTAACTCCGAAGGATGCTTTTTCAAGATTTAAAAATGCCAGTAGGCTGTTACAGGGAAAAAAAAGTGAAGTTTTTTCAGTTTAAGATGCACATTTGTGAGAAATGATCTGAGCGGTCGCAGGTGCTTTCTGGTTCTGTGCTACCTATTGTCTGTGAAAACGGGGATCAGCTGGTGGGTTGGGATCAAGTGGTGCACAACTCATTATTTTAACAATCCCAGCCCAGCCTGGGAGGTTGCCTAGGGAATTGATTTAATGCTGCTGTCCTTTCAGCCAGCGAGGCGGGTGTCCTGCCACGACTTTGATCAAAATCACCGGCGTTTGTGGGGGAGAATAAAATTTTCACTCCATAAAAGCAAAGGAGAGGCCACCCGCTATTAACAGCTCCTGGTGTTTTGCATGAGCTGGGCTGTAATTTAAAACACTGGCAAGAAATACCCGTGGCAGTAAAACAGTTTCATGAGCATCAAAACACAGAATGAAACTCAGTCCTCTGTTCAATACTTAGCTTCCCCTTATGTCTGGGAAAGGCTGTAATGCTGAAGCTGTGTGTTTCTGTTAGCTCTACAAAGTAATCTTTTTTATAAATGGAGTGGTTTTCCTTTAATGAAATCTGAATAAGGTGGGGTTTCTTTAAGGTGTCACCCAAGATCCAATTCAATTTAAATTGATAACCTAGATGGCAAAGCCAGGGACACAGCCACATGGGGTGGTGGTGGAGATTTGTTTTGTTTGTTAGCTCTGGGTGTTTTAATAAGCTTAAACAAGTCTGAATGTTAAAAAAATACCACAAACACTTAAAACTGGGAAAGCAGAGGTCTGTTTCCTGGTCAGATAGAGACCTGATGTGTTATCTTCAGTAGGAGTTTTCTACCTCTGTCTTCAGAGGAGTAAGACTGCCACACGTAATTGCCTTGTAGGGTCTTGCAGAAACTCCTTTAATTAGTGCTTCAAATGTGCTTGAAGGTGCTGTAGAAACAGTTATTGCAGTGTTTTTCCCTTGGCGTAGTCGGGTGCAGAGCGTGTTCTGAGCAGTCATGGCTGTTGTACTGGGAGGGTGTTAAAGCCACAGACCAGCAAAGCATGGTTCCCCTGGGCAGGGGATTAATTGGATTGAACCTCTGGGTCTGTGCTGTGCCAGGGGTGAATTTGACTTTGCTTCCAAGTGCATAAGCAGAAGGTGCTTCCACTGGAGTCCTGCTGCTGTTAGTGGGGACTGATCTAATGGCTAGGAGGGAGGTGTGTATTCTTGTGTACTCGTTTTGGTTTGTTTTCCTCCTTTCTTGTTTATTTTAGGGAACTGGAACTGTTTTCTGTAACAAAGGTGGCTTTCTTGCTCCAGTCTCCATGGACACTGAGGGCACTATTGTTACTCCAGAGATCTGAGCTTGCCCTTTGCCCTCCTGACTTCGGGAGCCTTTTGCTGCTCATCTGGCATTACAGGACTATCTAGTTGTGCCTGGGTGGCTGAGGGTGATGTGGAGCACAGATCTGAAAGATGGAAAGGCAGGTTGGTGTATCCACAAGGTGAGGAAATACCTGCTACTGCAGATGGCACTTGGTAAGGCTCTCACAGGGGCAGTGAAAGAGGAGAGGTGGGCAGAGCTGCTGGCAGCGGTTGGGAAGCAGGCACCTGCTGCAGGGCTGGAAGAAGCCAGGGACACCACAGTGGGGATGCCAGTCCCCTGGGGAGGCTCAGTCAGCCCCTGAACAGTGCAAAGCTGCTCCAAGGGCACTTGGCCATGTGGGTTACTGATCTTGGCAAGAGATGTCTGCGTGAGTCTCTTCAGCCTGAAGTAACTCAAGGTTGCTTGCAAGACACTTCAAGTGGAGGCAGGCTCTGGTGTGAAGTGGTCCATGCTCCTCACAGGCTGGATTTATTGGAAATGACACGGAGCTCAGGTACCTTTGCACACTGAGCATGACCAAGCGTGTCCTCAGCTGGAGGGTGGGATGAGTTGACTTAATAACGTAGGTCCAAATCAGGCAGTGCTGAGCCTTCTGTCAACATGTTTCTCATTCTTTGCTTGGCCTTTGTTCCACCCACAGGTGAAAAAAATGGAAGAATATTGGCAATTACCAGCTGTGTCAATTTGTGTCCAGCACAGAGGGTCTTCTTGTGGTATGAAAAGCCCTCTCCTTGGGTGCCCATTGATAACTAGCCACATACTCAGGATGCAGATCATCCATGTGCATGACTGGCTGTGTTGGCACAAGGTCCTTTCCAGGCATCTAATTTTTATCTTCGTATTTTATCACATTGCTTGAATGACTCTGTGTTACAGCAGAGCAGCAGCCAGGGTTTCTCAGGTCAGAGCAGGAGCTGTAAGCTCAGCAATAGCTGCTCGAGCTATGGGAATGGTAGTGCTGCCAAGTTCTAAGAACAGGGTCTCCTATATTAACGGTGTGTCTGAAAACGTTGTGCCCAAGTTGTGAAATACTTCTGGTGAGAAATGGATACTCTCAGGTGTGATCTGGTGTGTGTGTGCCACCCCCTGCTCATCTGTTGAGGAAGAAAAGGTCCTTCTTAACGCTGTGAAATGATTTGCGTGAGAGAAATGTTTATTTTAATTTCTAGAAAGAGTGTTCCTAGGAGAGTGCCAGTCTCCTGGTGTCAACACTCTCAAGAGTTCACCCTCATCAGCATCAGAACCACTGGACTGAGTGGCGTGAATGGGGGTTATTTTATTGTCCATGTGCAGTAGTGTAATTCTTTGGAGTCCCTGGAAATTTGTCAGCTCCAACATGGGAGGTAAAGTTGGATTCCACCTCCACCCCTTCCAGATTTCTCCTGGAGAACTGAGACATGAGCTAGGAATCTCTGGGAGTTCATGAACTGCCTCTGAGATGAATCAATTCCCCTGACTTAGGGAGCATTGACACTGGGGGGGATGGCTCTTGGAGCTGACAGTTCTGGCCTTGCTGTGCCTTCCTCTGCCTACTTTGAAGTGCATGGTCATGTTTGTAGAAGAATTTGGAGAAAATAGAAAAGATTCTCTAAGAGTATAATAGAATCTGAAGATTTGTTCTTGATGCATAAAAAAAAAATAGCATTGCCAATGTGGTGAAGGGAGTTGTCTCTCCATACATTAAAATCTCCAGTGTAGAAAGACTTTTGAGCTCAATATCTGGAGTTTGAAAGGCTTGTGCAGCTAAACCAGAAACCCATCTGGATTAGTGAATTGGTGTACAGAGAGCTGGCAAAGGCAGCAGAAAAGTGTGCAGAGCACTGGAAAGCTGTGTAAGGAGAACATCCGTGGACACCCATCCATAGTGGTCCCTTCGTGTCTGGTGCGATGAGTGTTCCACGGTGTGCAGGGCAGGTGTCTCCTGAAGCTGTGCCTGCTGAGTGACAAAAGCACGCTGCCCTCCTGGAAATAATTCCTTAGAGAGGAGAAAAACAAATTCCATTTAGGTCTCTCGAGGAATGGGGAGCAAATGCTAATTCCCTTTCAGTGTCTGTTGCCATGGGGAGTCAGATGAAATCCTTTCTAATGCCTTCCTCAGCAGCCAGTTGTGCTGACACGTGCTTTTCGTGGCTTCCCAGAAAGAGAGGAGAAATGCCTCGGAACAAAAGCTCACGGAGAGTTCAGAGCCCCGTGAAGAGCAGGGGCTGCTCTTGGGCTGGGGCTGGGACAGGTGAGGTTGTCCTTGGCACAGGTGAGCACAGCTTGGCCTCCTGCCTGCACGGGGCAGGAGTGGGCACCAGAACTCCTGTGCCAGACCCCAGGGACGGTGCTGGGCACTGAGCCCCACCTGTTCTTCTCCTGGGAGGGGAAAGGATAGTTTAGAGAGCAAACCCTGGGCATCTGTGCTCTGGCATGACCCAAGCTGGATGAGCTAGGGTTAGGCTGAACCTCTGAGGGCACTGTCCTTGATGTCCCCAGTGCAGGGCACAGGGAAGGGACCCGGGGCTGCATGTGGCAGTGATGAAATGCTATCTCTGGCTCACTGATGGACCTTGTTGCTGTAAAATGAAAAAAGATTTAGAAGCAGCTTTTTCAAATGCTTAAGCAACCTGACATTGGAGTCTGTCTTTATCTGGTGAGGGATACAAGTGCTCTAGTGGGGGAATAGCCAAAATATCAGGTTAAAACCAGTAAAAATTAAAAAAATCTGCCTTTTAAAGAAGTCTCATCTATCTAAGAGCATGCAAGTGCAATATCTGTATCCCAAATCCATGCTCTTGTGACCTTTTCCCTTTGAACAGAAAACTCTTAAGAGTTTCCAGTTGCACCCAGCAAAATGCACAGGAAATTTTTCTTTGCTGCCATGCTGTCCTGCCCCTCTGACACCTTTCCTGCCAGCGTGGTGCCAGCACAGCTGTTCTCTTGGCCTCATGGCGCATTCAGCTAGGGAACTCATCGGTCAGAAAAATAAACCAAACAAAAATCTCCTTTCCTAGGGAAATAAAAAAAGATCAGATACTGCATGTTTTTGTTTTCTATTGCCAAGTATTGTCAATAATATTTTTTTCATGCTGGTGATATTTATGGATAAATATTTGCAGTTCTAAAGGGAGTGTAACTTTGGGGTATTTTTAAGCTTTTTGTTTATACATGATGCTTTATCTTCTGGAAGGTAATGATACATTTATGAAACAGTTTATACCATAGGTAGGTGAAACTTTGCTTTGTAAGTTATGAAAATTACATCAATTTGTGGGGAAAAATGTCTTTTTGTGTCTGCATTATGGTCCTTCCATCTGATGCACCCAACGTGCCTTGCCTACTCTGCCTGGCTCCCATATGTGTAACTTTAGCAACGTCTATGCAAGTTATTTTGAGTGCATGTTGATATTTGATGCTGATTAAAGAGGAGATTTGCACAGATGATGTGTGGAACCCTTAGAGCCTGGGTTTGTGTGACAATTAAATTTAAATCTGCATGAATTTAGACCAGCTTAAATGCTTAGCAATATTTGGGTGACTGTTAGTGGCTTAGTGGAATAAGAAGCCCAAGACTGCAGATGGGTGGATGCCCCATGAAATATCATTATATTAGGGTTTTATAATCTCTTCAGATTTGGTTTCTAGGTCTAACTATGGCTAAGCTTTTCATCCAGTAGCTTCTTTGTTTTTTGGATACTGTTTTCAAAAAATACAGCCCTTGTGCATAAGCTTGCGGGTTGTTCCACCAGAGGAGCTGTCACTTTGTTTAGAAAGTAAAACCATGGACTGAAAGTTGCCTGTTGATGGCTACTAGTAAATTAACTTAGGAGAGAACCTGCAGCATATTTTAGTACAGTCCAGGGAAAGGAGGTTGGTGAGAGCATGAATTTTCCTGGTTGCATGTTGTGGTGTGAACAGAATCACAAATGACTTTGCTGCCTCTGGTCAGTACCTGTTGTTTCACAGCGACAGTATCACAAAGGGCTGGGCCCTGGGACTCTGGAGGGCATGTCCTAAGAGAAGTGTTTCATCTTTGTCTGCCACTGTAGTGTGTTTGCCAACCTGCTGAGTGATCCTGGCACCTTTGGAAATGACGGTTGGTTTGGTCTGGGGTGTTTCTTTATTGAGCTGAGAGACTGTAGAGAAAAACCAGCAATCCCCCCTGGGCAGCCCTTCTGTTCCTGAGGAGTGCAAGTGAATCTTCTGCTTACTCTCAGACTTAAGGTAAACCACTTCACCTCCCTCCCTGCCTTCTAATGATACTGTAGGTCTGTTGTGAACCTGAATTGTTTAGCTTTTCAATACTACCTCAGGATTCTCCCAGGGAAGTCCAAAGCAGTATTTGTACTGTGCTTTGGGCTTTATCTGCTCTTTGCAGTGGCCAGGAGGTAACTGCCCACGCATGGTGGGCAGCAGAGATGCTGTGTGCCCCCTCCACAATCACAGCTGCCACGTTCAAGCCCAGCCTTTCCCTCTGGACTGTGTTCCTGCTGCTTAGTGCCAGCCAGATGGTCTGTCCTCCCTTCCATCCAGAGACCTCTAATGCTCATTGGAGTGCGATGGCTGTAGTTGGAGCTGATACAGTATTATTTCTATCACACACTTGGGGTGTCCTTTGTGTGACTCTGGATTGCTCTTCTCAGTTCTAACTTTTGTTTTCTTCTTTTTCTCTATGTCAGTTGTAGAGTCCAGTATCTCCGAATTATTTTTCGTGGTGGTATTTATCATTGACGTGTATCTGAAATAGGCATAAGCTTCTGAAATGTGTAGCCCTCTCAATATATTCAGTGCTCTCTGGACTTTTGTTTCTGTTGAAGACAGGATTGCCAGGCACATGCCCTTCATTCACCGTCTGAGGGCAAGGAAGGAATCAGTGTTTTAGGAATTGTACTTTCAACATGTGTTCACTGGATGGGTACTGGATCAGTGGGCTCTGAGACTGGAGCTGTGGGTTTGTCAGGGGGAGGTGCTGGTGCCCTGCAGTGTCTGCCCTGCCCCTAGGAATGGACGGTCATGGGATGTGATGGACTCAACACTGTTACCTGTCCAAGGGCTCCAGAAACAAGCAGGGAGAGGGCAGGTGAGAGAGGAGAGATTAACAATCCCCAGCCTGTGAACTGCTCCCTTGCTGACCTGCTGATCTGTCTGTTCTCAGGGCTGTCACAGGACTCAAACACCTTCCTCTCTGGTGCTGAGTAGACATGTGCTTGGTACCCTCTTCACACTGGGGGCCTGCACATGTCTAGCTTAAATATTGCAGATAAATACTTGGATTGTGCTGCTGCTTTCCAAAACGTTTCAGTGCATTGCAGCCTGAGCTGAGAGTGTTTTGCTGCTCACCCTGCAGCTGCTGGTGTCATGCACTGTAATTCCCTGGAATGAGGGAATTCCCTGCTTCCCTGCACAGCTTACTCAAGCATAGGGTTTTTCTGTGTGAGAGGGGAAACTGCAGGATACAGCGAGACCTGGGGTCAGGTGTTGTTGTGGTGTTGAGGTCTTGCCATGAGAATTCTCTCACAACCTAAGCAGAGCAGATGCATCCTCTGCTAAATTCAGGAGCATCTACCACATTCATGTCCACAACTTTAATAATCAAAGAACTTCATAAAGCATGCATATGATGCAACTTTCCTTGAGAGGGGTTTACCCACTTTCTGATAACAGAAAAAGAATCGTATTTGTATATCTCATCCATCTACAGCTACACTGTTTATGCATGCACACATGAATACATACGTGTGCTCATTTTTTGCATCAAGCTTCTTTGAGCAATATCAGCTTACTTCTATTAAGAGTGAGCAATTTCAGTTTACTTCCATTAATAACTTGAGTGGTACCAGTTTACCTCCATTAATAACTCTTCTGTAGGGTACGGCTCAGTGGAGCTATCACAGCTCTTTGCAAAGGTGTCTCTTTTGGAACACAGTGCTCAAAGCACTAAAATGAGCCAGCTGACAGGTTTGATGGAAATGAATCAGCTAAAATAGAAGATACAGTTCCTTCAAGTTGCTGTGTTTCTACACACCTCATAGTGGACCCCTTTGCTCAACTTCCATATTAATGCACTTTATTCAGATACAGAGTAGATGGATTTCTGACACACTGGAGTAACATCTCTTCTCTCAGGTAGGAAAGCACTGATTGCTTTACCTCTTGCAATGAATGTGCCAGGCTCAGGGTTGAACCTGCAGGAATTTTGCTTGTTGTGAAAGTGATACCCCCAAGCTGAGAAACCTGCAGAGTGAAAAGTGAGAACTGTTTTCAGCTCTCTCTGAACTGGCTGCTCTATCAAGTAACTACATGAGCTGATTTTGAACTCAGATTTATATCTGGTTAGGATTTTGGTAACTTTTTTCCCCAAATACCTTTGGTGGTATAGTCCTTTCCTATTTAAACATAATTACCTGCTTACTAACCCTTTTTGCTCATGTAAGTTATTCTACATATAAAAAATGAATTACACAAGTATAGCCCGTGTCATGTTCTGGTTTATGGCATGGACAGGATGTTTCTTTCCTACTATGCTGCTGTTGTTGAAATGGTACAAATTTGTGAACAATAAAGTTCCCAAGTGCATGCTGATTTGAAACGGTGGTATTTGGCCCAAGTGTGGGATTGGTTGGGGTTTTGTTTCCCTTTTCTTGTACTATGGGTAAGGCATGATCTTGGCTGGACTCTCCCAGAGCTCTGTAAAGGAAATAACTTTAAAGGCCATCCAAAAAACTGCTGGTGTTTCTTAGGAAGGTTTCCTTATGGGATGTTTGTGTCAGCTGATGCAGCCCCTTTGGGATTCTGCCTTCATCCCTGATGTGCCAGGGCGAACCTTTGTTCCGAGGGGCCACCGTGGTGTGGGAGAACCCTTTGTGCAAGAACAAAGGAGGATTGTATCGGCATGAGCCGTGAAAGGGAGGGGAGGGGACTGAGGGGCTCTCTGAGGCACTGCAGGGATATATTGATAGCAACATTTCCCTGTAAATCTCCCCCTTGATACTGAGTTCTGTGTGGGAGCTGAGCCGGAGATAAGATCTTATTGTGTGTAAATTCTTAGTGATGAATATTTGATGTGGTTTTCTTATTTAAAACACGGTGCCTCTTGTATTTTTATAGCCTAAAGCAAAGAGCCTGGCAGCGGGCCGGACCATGGTGGTAGAATTGTTTCTGCACTTTAAAAGTGACTAACAATCAGCTCCTTCCCCTCCATCACTGCAGGAAGCACCATTCATGGCATGGGTGCTTGGAGATGGAAAGAGCTCCCCAGGTACTTCTGTTCCCCTGTAGCTGATAGCAGTGCCTGCACCCCAGGAAATGATTGTAGCTAAAATTGGTCATTAAGGATCACAGGAGTCCTGTTGACTGTGATTTCAGATTTCTTGTCCTTTTTGTTTTGAGGGAAATGAATCTGTGTTCCTCAGCAGAGCTGCGCTTGGGGCACTTAGTGTGCTGTAGTGTTTCATTTGGTGGAGGGCTGTTACTAAGCCCCCCCTGGCAGTAGTTTTATGAGGAGACTTGAATGGCAGTCCTTACATCCTGCTAGAATTTGCTTGGATAAAGGCAGTTGGAGTTGTTTGTGCCAAGTGTGGGTGAGCAAGCAGCTGGGTTGACCAGAGTGAAGGTGGGAGGGAGATAAAATGGGAGACCAAAGTGGGCTTGTAACAGGAAGGGGTGTCTGGGTTGCTGAAACCAGATCTTGAACTTAATAGAACAGCAAAGGGAGAAGGAGGACCCAGTGAAAGGATTTGGTGTTAGGCAGGAGATCAAGGAGTCCATGGCTTAAAGAAATATGAAGTGTTGGTGTGTCTGGCTGCAACCAGAACTGTGCATAAGTTATGGAAGGGATTTTTGCAAGGTGCAATGTGCAAAACAAAAGGCTGAAATTCTGGAAGGGGCTCTCAGGTGTCCCTGGAGCCTTCCCTTCTCCAGGTGAACCCCCCCAGCTCTCTCAGCCTGGCTCCAGAGCAGAGGGGCTCCAGCCCTGCAGCAACTCCAGGGCCTCCTCTGGGCTCACTCCAGCAGCTCCACATCCTTCTGCTGTTGGAGCCCAGAGCTGGAGGAGCAGGTGGGGGTCTCACCTGAGGGGGCAGAGGGGCAGAATCCCCCCTCCCCTGCTGCCCACGCTGGGGGGCAGCCCAGGACATGGGTGGGTTTTGGATGCCAGTGCTCATGGCTGGGACCTGTTTGGAAGTCCTTCTCCTCAAGGCTGTTCTCAATCCATTCCCTGCCCAGCCTGTGTTTGTGCTTGGGGATGCCCTGACCCATGTGCAGAACGTTGCACTTGGCCTTGTTGAACTTGGTGAGGTTTGCATGGGTGAAGAAATCCCCCTCTTCCTCCTGTGGGCTCCTGCCTGCTTGGATCAGGCAGCTGTGCAGGGGCAGCATTGTGTTTGGTGCTGCTGGTGATCAGCTGTGCAACGGGAGCATCACGGAGGCAGGGGAAGCAGAAAGATGGTAAAGCAGATGGACAACTTATCCTACACTTCATCACAGGGTAGCATTGGTGCTCCAGGATGAGAGCATCTCTTCTCTGTGCACAGCTGGGATCCCTTGGGGCTGGAGGACCCAAATTTTGGGTGGCTGATGTCACTGCTCCTCCTCAGAGGTGCTGCTCAAACAGCCTGTCCATGGGAGAGTTCATCCCAAGCTGCCACAGGGCAGTGGTGCAAGGGCTCTGTGTCCACATAACTCTGGTCTCAAAATCAGGAGCTGATTCCCTTCAATTCACTTTTCTTGTATATGTAACCTTCATTTGGGGACGATTTATAGTTATGTGGTGCTGTGGGATGTGTCTGTAGCTTGTTAGCTCTGGGACAGCATCATTAAATGGATTCCATTGATCATGTCCCCAGGCCCCGTGGTGGCTGTGGGGGTGGCTGTGACAGCAGTGACCATGGGTGGGGTGGGCTCCCTGGACTGGCTGGCTGGTGGCACGTTTGGAGAGTGAAGAGCTGTTTGTTGCAATGTTTGTGTGAAACCAATGAACTGTTTTGCATAAAGGGCACACATAACTCCAGTGCTTCCAGTAGCTGGGCATTTCTTGTACCCTAACTCACAATTCCCCCTTCTGGTTTCCCTGGCAGGGTCGGTGCCTTGGATGGTGAGCAGGAGGAGGTCTCACCATGAGTTACTGGAGTCTGGATAAGAAGAGCTGTCTGCAGTACTGCAGGCACTTCTTGGCGGACAACGGCGTGTTCCACGGTAAGTCACACAGTTATTTGATATTTCTGGCTCTTTGTGTTCCCTGCTCTCACCTGTCCCCGACATTCCATACCCACTCGTGAGTCCCGGTGGTGACGCTCCTCTCGGGCTGTGCTCACCGTGCAGGGGCTGTGGGGAGCGGGGACCTCCGTTAGTGCGGGGGAGACCCCCTGTTAGTGCGGGAGGGGTGCGGGAGACCCCCGTTAGTGCGGGACAGGCGCTGCCCGGTGCTGCCGGCGGCGCCGTGCGGGGGCGCCAGGGGGCGCTCCGGGACCGCCGCCCCCCGGGCTCCGACCGGCGGACCGACCGACTGACAGACCCCCGGGGCCGCCGGGCTCCGACAGACGGACCGACCGACTGACAGACCCCCGGGGCCGCCGGGCTCCGACAGTCGGACCGA